>JAKSZP010013235.1:0-202511 GCA_022478985.1 Massospora cicadina
ATGCTTTCCAAGCACTGAAGTGCACCCTGTTGTCCACATCTTTTCTTCGCCATGTCAACCCTTCAAAGGAGTTCATTGTGTCTACTGATGCCTCCAACTTCGCCATAGCGTCCACCTTGTTACAAGTAGGCAAAGATGGGATAGAGCATTTGGTGGGATATTTTTATAGGAAAATGTCTCTGCATGAGTTGAATTATGCCATTTATGACAAGGAGTTACTAGCAGTGGTGGAGGCGCTGACGTATTGGCATCACCACTTGCATGGCTCTACCCAACCATTCCACGTATGTACAGATCACCGTGCCTTGCTGTACTACCGCGCCCCTCATGTCCTAACCCCACAGCAGACCCGGTGGAATGAGACCCTTGCCCAATTTGCCTTTTCTTATGAATTCACCAAGGGCAAGGATAATGGCTTGGCGGATGCTTTAAGCTGCAACCCTGCTTTGTCTCCTGATCCAAAGGAGATAGAAGTCCATAACACACAGGTGATGATTCCTCCAAATAAAATTGTGTCTCAACTTCCCTCTCCCCTGGCCAATGGTCCAGCGCTTGCACCTCTGGAAAACGCGGAGGAATATGGTATGTTCAGAAAGGTTGTCCTTTCTCAGCCACTGTCAGTTGAATATGATATGGTACTTGCTAAGAGTGCTGTAAATCAAGAGGACCTATCCAGGGGTTATCAAGTAAAGGATGAGATGGTGTGGTTTTAGGGGCGCTTTTTTGGTACCTGCTGGACCACTGAGCCTGGAAACCATCTGGGACCATCATGATGGAATCACCATTGATCATCTGGGGAAAGCAAAGACCTTGGAGTTGATATGTCACACCTACAATTGGAAGGGCTTGCCTGCTCAGGTGGGGCGGTATTGTAAAGAGTGCCTGATCTGCAATCAAATGAAACCCAATTGTAACCTTTAGCGAGGTTGTTGGTACCAGTCCAAAGAGCTGAAGGGCCCTGGACTTCCCTATCAGTGGATTTCATTGTGGAATTACCTGTCTCTGATGGTTATGATGCCATCATGGTGGTGGTGGACCGTTTTACAAAGTTCGCCCACTTCATTCCTTGAAGAACTACAATAACCGCAGCTTAGATGGCTAGGCTCTTCGTCACACATGTGTTTGCACTTCATGGGGTTCCCCAAGAGATTATTAGTGACCAGCGACCCCAATTTACCTCCATCTTTTGGGAAGAGTTGTGTAAGACTCTTCAGATTCGCCCCTACCATTCAACTGCCTATCACCCTCAATCAGATGGGCAGACTGAACGAGTGAACCAGTGCTTGGAGAAGTTCCTGCGGTGTTACACCACAGCGGATATTCAGATTGGGCTTCTCACCTTCCTATGGTCCAATTCAGTTACAACAACACTTTGCATTTGTCTATCAGTTGTTCCTCTTTTTTGCCAACCATGGCTTTAATCCCGCTTTTAACATGGAGCCCAGCTGTGGATCTAAAGATAAAGTGGTGGTGGACTTTTCCAAAACTATCAATAAGGTCCACCAGGGGGTTTTCACAAGCTTGGAGGTGGAAATGCAAGTGTATAAGGAGAATGCTGATGGGAAGCGCCAAGTGGGTCCAGCGTACAAGGAAGGGGATCTCATGATGCTTGATGCTCATAACATCCATATCAAGCAGCCATGCAAGAAGCTGGGACCAAAGAGGATTGGCCCTTACCGCGTTTTTAAAAAGGTGGGCCAAGCCTCATACCAGTTAGATCTTCTTTCTTCATTTCAGACCTTCTCTGTCTTCCATGAGAACAAATTGATGTTGTTCAAGGGCCCCCCACAAGAGACTCCTGAGGCCTATCTCATGGATGGGGCGCCATAGTGGGAAGTGGAAGAAATAGTCGCCTCCCATCACGTTAAAAGAAGACTTAAGTACCTGGTATCCTGGAAGGGGTTTGACGCTGCAGAGAGCAGTTGGTTTCCAGCATGCAACTGTGTGCATGCCCAAGATCTGATTGAAGCCTTCCACAAGCGTTTCCCTCAGGCTACCAGATCTCAATCCAATCCAACCGTTGCTGCTATGAAGTTGTACCCAGACCACAAGAACTTTTCCCTTGCGCAAGCCCCTGGAGGGGGGGTTGAGCCCCATCAGGAGGAGCGGGTAATTTATAGTTAAATGACATCATAGTGAGGACTAACCCTAAGGACAAGGCTGGGCGCCAGGAGGCCCAGAAGGTGAAGCTACAGGCCCTCCCTGACCTCAGGCATACACTAGACCAACTCTGGGTACAGGCTAAATATTCCCAGGTTGGTACTAGTGAGGTGCCAAATTCCCAGCCCTTGCTTCATCCCAGGCGTTAAAATGGACGGTTTACATAATTAACGCATATGGTTCCATTTGGTTAGTCAAGGAACGGGGTTTTGAAACCCATTCCATTTATGAAATGATGCATTCAAGTCAGATCCAACTTCAATTGATTACTCAAATGAAGTCAGTTTCAGTGTTTTCTACCAATTCAGATGGTAGCCTTTGCCTATTGGTGATTCAGTGCTTGGGACACTTCAGTGAACCCCATATTTCCCTGACATAGTCTAAATTTGTTTCCCATGACTAACACTCCTTGTTGGTCAACTTACTAATAAAACCTTTCCCTTTTTTCCATTTTTGCTTATGTTATTTCAAACAATCCTGTGCGTGGACCCCTTCAAGGAGGTCTCACGCTACATTCACCAAACAATTGTACAGATGATCTGGTCAGCCCCTTGTGCATTGTTGGTTCTACCAGGTTCCCTCCATCCTGGGATGCTTACCACTTTCCCCTTTGTGCATAGCATCATTTTTGGTGGTGTTTTTGTTATAATGTTAGCACTTTTCCCTTTAAGTTATTATTGCTCCAGACACCTCTGCTGAGCTCTAGTAACTTTGGTTCTAATGGCTAGTTTCCATGCGTTGGCTCTGTGCACTGAGCACCACCACATTGGAAACAGGAGAGTTATAGACACTCTCCTTACATTTTGGGCCAAGAATGACCCCATACCCATTTTGGTGATGGGCTGTGCAACATTATCCAAGGCCATCACCACCAGGCCCTTTGTCTTTGATCCCACCTGCACTGTCCAAACGTGGTGCCAAGAAAAAAGAATTTTAAAAGTATTGTTTTTGTTAATTTTGTTGGAAAGTCAGGGAACTACAACTCCCAGATTGCAAAGCATCCATATCCACCAGGTACAAGCAAGAATGTTGAGTACTTCCCAGTTGGAGGTAGTGAGAATAACGCCAAGATGCTCCAACCATCAGCAAAATGAGAAAATGGTGGTGAGCCCCTCCACGGCTGTGACTAACGGCTGGTGCACCCAAATCAAACTTTGCAAAAGTCCCACACAAATAGTTCTAGTGCACAAAATAAGTTGGTTGGTCAACTAATGTTAGGAGAGTGTCTATAACTCTCCAGTTCCCAGCAAGGTAGTTCATGGTGCACAGCCCCATTGCCAGGGAACTAATCGTCAGTATCGTGGTGAAAATAGCCCCACAGTGGGTTCTGGAGTTAAAATAACACAGGGCTAGGGTGTTCAAAGCTATATTTATTAAAAGGTACTAAACAAACAAATAAGACTTGGGTGAACCTCAGAAGGGATACATATCCAAGAGGTGAGTGGGTCTGGAGTGCTTGATAGCCTCAATCTGGAGGGGATCATGGAGGCCCAGCGGGGAACCATATGTAGTTGTAAATTTTGGATAAATTAAAATGGCTGACATTGTGTGAGACCTTCCCACAGAGGTCCGCGCACAGGTTCACCCAAGTTAACATAAAAAATGGAAACTAACGGGGTTTTATTTGAAAGGAAATCAACCAACGAGGAAGGTTGGTCTCAAGGAATCATAATTAAACAAAAGCGGTGGAATCATCAATTAATGAAAGTGGTGCTAAGCTCAAATGCACCAATAAACACACACTTCCACCAAACAGGGTACTATACCTCAAAATTGACTGGACTCAAGTGATTGATTCAAGGTTAGGCTGACCTGAGTTGTAAATTTATAAATTAATGGGATTTTAACCCCCTGTTCACTGAATAAGCATGTGAACTGTTATTGTTTAATGGTAACTCTCTCCATTTTAATGACATTGCCATTACACATGTCTGGGCATCTCGCACTTCCCCTGAAACAACTTGGGCATATATGGCCTGCACACAACGTTGGCCCAAGGTGTGCCTTAAATCAGGAAGGTCCTGTATCTTGCCCTTTTTGACTCTTGGCGCCCAGCCTTGTCTTGGCAGTTGATCCCTTCGATAAAGTAATGTTAATATGACACTTAACCTTAATTTGAATCATGTTACCTATTTACAGTTGATCTTCCAGTTGAAAATTCTCAATGATCTGAGAGTTATCTCAATTAGAATCAGAGGATGAGAAATGTTCCATATTAATATTGGAGGGTCTAGATTAAAAGAAATATTCATAGAATTACTGATGCAACACTAACTTTTATAGTATCCAACATAGGGTTGTTAAGCAAAATTATTAAAAAAAGTTATGAACTGCGTTTGTATAATAGCCTACAAGGTAGTCAAATTATACTGTTTGCTACATTATAATAGGGAAAAAACTTTCTTATACCGCTCAAAGTCACTTTTAAGAGATTTTAAAATTAAGTTTTATTTATCCACAGCCATCTGCCCAAACTATTCTTTGATGCCCTTGGCTCCGCCGCCTGCCACCCCAATGTGGGGCAGCAGTGCACCCCCACCTAGCGTTTTCTGCCCCACGGGCAAGCGCGTAGGATGGGCTCAAACAGCCCGCCCACTGCTTCCACCATTTTGTCCCCCCACAGGACTTAGCGCTCCACCCAGCGCGCGTCCACCCTTCTCACTATCATCCTCTCGCCCTCCCTCGCTCTGCCATTTTCTATTGCCTCAGAGTGGACTATGGGCGTTTGTTCCCATATGTCAATAAGGCAATTATTGACCTAGCCACTGCGGCCTTTGCGCCAGCTGGCTTTATAGACTTCCGCCCTTTTAAGGGCTACTTTGACGTTAGGTTCCAATCTGAGGAGGATGCTGAAGCGGCAGCACAAACTCCTCTAAATTATAAAAAACCCATTCCCACAATCCGTACTTGCCTCCCTTCAGACACCACGCTGGTGGTATCCTTTGCAAATCTCCCATCCCACCTTCTACCCCAAGTTTTGTATGACCAGTTGGTCGCGGGGCTCATGGCTTATAGCACTCAGCCCAACCTCATCTTTGCCATTCCATCTGGTGTGGAGCACCTTGCTGCTCCTCGTGCAACAGCCACCATCATACCACACCACCCTACCATAGCCCAACAAATCCCACCCCACGCTAGTGTGGCTGCAGCGCCTGATCATTTCTTTTGGGCTTGGGTCAATAATGGTAGGCAGATTTGTTCCCTCTGCTTTGACCTTGACCATGCAAAAAAAGTGTGCCCTCAGGCCAAGTCCGCTGCTGCGGCTTCTGAGCCCACCTCTGGAGGTTCAGTATGGGGCGCTTTGCTGCCCCCTCCCACCCTCCAATCTCATTCAGTGGGCCCACATGGAAAATCAGCCCCCCCAAAACCTCCAGCCTCACTCTCCCACCTAAATCTACCCCAGCCAATCAGAGCAATGCTTGGACCACCATTGGCACCCAAGCAGCTGCCCATTTGCCTAATCTCACCCACCCAAATTTGAACACCACTATTCCAGTGAACCAAAATCCATGAGATCTATTGGCTGAGACTGACGAATCAGGTAATGTCATCATTAGTAAGCATACAGGTCAACCTCTCTGCCAAGGCAATTATGGTTGGGCATAATTTTTCCTTCCTGACTTTGATAAAACCCCTACCCCTTGCCATTTTGCTCCTCTGCCCAATACAGCCCCCTTCCAAAGTGACCACCAGCTTGCCTTAGCTGCGGTGGCCTCTCCTCAGTGCCCAAAACTATGCACTGTGGTGGCCCAGTCAGTGGCTCAGCTCCAGCATGGCCTGCCCACCCTCCTCTTCCCCCCAACTTCCCTGAATCTCCCTGCAGTGACATCTCAAAACTATTTGATGATGCTGAAGTTGCTGTTATGAATGTCACAACGCTTGCTTTATTCAACCCTTCAGCCAAAATCACCCGCCACAGTATCTCCCTTTTCACCCAACTTCCTGAAGCCTGCAAAGAAGCTGAAGTTCTCCTCGCAGCTTTTGTTGAAACACTTTCCCATCATTATCTTGATGAGGAAGTGGAAAACTCCTACTACACTGACCTCCACCCCCACTATGCGGATGCCCCAACGCCCTGGATCTCTGCTCTGATCTGGTACTGTAACCAACATCCCTTGATTGAGGCGGGTCCTTCTGAAGAACCAACCCCCTGACCCTCCCTCACCCTCTACCATGGTGGGTTAGCAGTTTCTGCTTCCCATCTGGTTAGTAGTTTTGTTTTGTCATTTTGAGTGTTGTGATTTGGTACTGTCCATCCCTGGTTGGCATACCTCAAATAAATTGAAATATATTATAATAGGTTTCAGGAGATAGAAATCAATTAACTATATGCCTAAAGTAATAACTTTAGTAATTTAAATTAGGAATTCAAGAGAAGTCATTTACTTGTAAAGTTATTTCTATACATTTTAAATAGTTCTTTATTTCATATGAGAATAATTTGGTTCTAAAACTCAGTTGTAAACCTATTTAATGGAGAAGATACACTTATTAGAAAACTAGTTTTATTAAAAAATTTAATAACTAGATCTGTTATAGTCTAGTAGATGACAACGTTACTAAGGTGCTTATGAGCAAATCTGAAAGCACCAAAGTTGGTAGAAACTGTAAAGCGCACTCTAATATAAATCATGATATAATTTAATTAAGGAAAGAATCCTTAACCAATAAACTATAATCAATATTATTCCATATTCACAGCAAAATGTCTAAATTTTAGTAATTGTAAAATTACAGTCTAAGCAAAAGTGTGTAGATTTTATACAGGTCAAATTAAAGTCTTGGCTATCTTTTGTCTTTAGTATATAGTTTGTATATTAATAAAAATAGCACAATATCTCTGAGTCAAACTTTTGTCTAGTAAACATAGGCTCTTTATAAAGTTTAGCGTCATCTTCAGCTATATATTATTATTCCTTAAGGTCATATTATTGAAGTGCCATTAAAAAATAAAATTAGGCATCACTGATTTAAATGACTTATATTTGATTTGAAAACAATTACCAGTTCCTCATTTTATGGAGTTATGAAGCACAAACTGCGTTATAAGTCTCACTCATCTTTACCATCCTGCATATTAAGTTTTCCAGATAAGCTATGCATAGTTACAATATGCCTTTTACTGTCTACACTTAGTATGATAGTTTATTGTTGAATTATTTTTAAATATTGATGGATTTTATAGTCAAAATTATTTTAAATACAGTATTACTTCAACTAATTTTGTACAACATTCATGATAAAAGTTTATGATTATATTAGCTAATATAATCAATTACAAGAGCTTTTATTTCCACTCAGAGTAACTTTTGAGCAATTTTAATAAAATTATAACAGTAAAAAGTCTAACTATCCTATGAATACCTTTCTCATTTGCTCCCCAATGACCTCAGATTCTCTGATAGCTGCTCCCATATATGGCAGTGGCAAAACTCCACCCAGCTTTTTCTGTCCAGTGGGAGAATGCGCTCAGACTGCTTTGTCCATTCCCATCAAATCATTTTGTCAGTTCATTCCACCCAAGGATCTCACCATCCTCCTGGCACATGCCCAGGAAATGCCTCACAGACCACTCATTTCCCCAATCCCAGCTGCATTTCAGCCTTCAGATTGTATTGTGAAATTGTTCCCATATGCAGAGAAAGCCATTATTTACTTGGCCCAGGTGGTAATAATGATGGCATGGATTATAGATTTCCACCCCTATAGGGGTATTTTAATCTCAGCTTCACTTGTAAAGCTGATGCCACCACTGCGACCATTGTTCCCCTGGTTTTCCAGGGCATCCCTATCCCCACAACGTGCACCCAGCTCCCCACAGATAACACTATAGTGGTTCTGTTCATGTAGCTCACTCATTTTTCCCCTGAGGTGCTCCATCAGGAGTTGATGGAAGGTTTAGCCACATACAGCTTCAATAACATCCTTCAGTTTGTGGTCCCCAGTTGGGCCACTTGCCTCATTAGGTCTCTGTATTCACCACATTTAGCCCATAATTTAATAAAATTACTCAATTGATCCCCCTTTTTTAGCACTAGGTACACTCAATTTATCCTCCATGCTGTCATTCCTTTGGCCCCTGACCACCCATTATGGGCCTGCATCAAGGGCGGGTGGACCATCTGTCTGTCCTTCTTCAAGTTGGATCACTCAAAGCAAGATGCCCCTCTCTTGCTGCTTCCACCAGACCTGCGTTGTCTCTGTCTGGCCCCCAATTTGCCACACACCCCACTGCCTTTATAATATGGGGTACAATCCTTCTCCCACCCCCAAACCCTGCTGCTGCTATGGTGCCTGCAGCTGCCAATCAGCCCCTCCTCAGTCCAGTGCCATCTGCGCCTCAATTAATCAGGAATCATATTGAACAACAGTTTGTTCCCATATTATTCTGCAATTGACAGTCACAGACCATCAATTCACTAACCTTGATTTCCAATATGATTTAAACCCATGGACTTTATTGGATGAAACCAATGAAATAAGTATTGTAATTGAAGACTTGAAACCCCAAATCAAAGAATTTATCCAGGTACAGCACCTCATTCAGATCCTTCAGCGTTTTTATGCCCCCAGCCAATGCCCTTTTATTCCACTATGAACACCAGCTCACTATTGCAGCAGTTATCACCCAGATATTAGCAACATCCATGAGATGGCTGATTCATCAGTAGCAATACTTGTCAAAGAACTCCCTTCTCCCATTATTGCTCCAACCATAGTCCCACAGGGCAAATGTGACATCCTAACCCTCCACAAACATGCAAAGGCTACCATCCAAAAGCTGTTATTGCTTCACAGGCCAAGCCAAAAGTCACCCAAGCCACTGTCACTTTATTATCCCAGCTTTCTTCCATCCACCTTCATTGGAAAACTGCTTTTTTCAGTACCTAGGTGCAATTTTTACTGCAGGTAATCTTGCCAACCAGCTGACCATCACCCAACTTGTTCCCCATGTCACTGATCACCCCACATCATTGCTCTCCGCCTTGACCTGCATTATGCCTATGAGGAGGACCCCAATACCAAGGATGAGCCCCTCAATTCTCTTTCCCCTTCCACCATGGTGGGTTGAGTGAATCGTTGCTGTCCCATCCAGTTGGTTGTGTTCTTGTTTGGTTACATTTTTCCCACTTGTTTTGGGTGGTCAAATCAATCTGTTTGGATAGGTCTGTTTGTTCATTTTTAGCTCTTCAAGCTTCAGTAATGTCCATCTATGGTCAGCATACCTCAAATAAATTAAGTATAATTCCTTAAACATCTCTATAAATCATCTGTAATAAGTATAAGTAAATTTTTATACATATATTTTTTACCCTAGAAAGATAACCATTTTAAATATAATGAATGGTTACCTTTCTAGGGTTAAAATTCTCTGGCCAGCTTCCCAGCTTTTCTTGGATTTGATTTACCAGATAATTCTACTCTATTATTGGAGTTATATAATGGTAGAAGAACGTCAATAAGTTTAAAAACCATTAATCTATCAAATTAACCCTAGAAAAATACCCATTCATAAATAATATGAATGGTTATCTTTCTAAGGTTGGTAACTATATTAGACAGAGTTCTTCATTTTTAGTCTAAAACCCAATTTAAAAGCATGTTGTCTAAGTACAAAATTTTATATCTTGTAAAATATCTTAAGATGATTTTTGGGATCTGTTTTTAAGTTTTGATATAGATAGAGATTTGATTGAGTGATATTTTGTTAAATTTCTATGTCCTGATTATGCCTTTAGTTTTCATTTGAATTGCCAGTATTATACAGTACAAACTAAACCATATCTGAAAAATTTGATCAAATTATAATTAAAGGTAACTAAAGGCTCAGAGAAATAAAAATAATACCATCTTTATAAAATTTGAATAGTGATTTAATCTATGTGTAACTTTTCTAAATGTTCATATTAATTAGCTATTTTGACTAAACTAGAGGTAGCACATGATGAAGTAAATGTCTTATATTTTCTAGTGACTAAATGTGTTCAACGTGACCAAATATTTTGATTGCCATAAGGTTATTAAACATTAATTTTTAGCTAATGACTTAGATTATGCTTAACAAACTTATTTTGTTGTTAAATATTAGCCTATTATCAAATTAGAGCATTGAGGTCATTTTTCTAAAAAAGTAAATTTATTATCTATCTAACATGGTAGTTCAAAAGAGTAATTAAAAACATGATAGGACTAAGTAATGATGTTGTAAGGTGACAATATGGTAGGTTAGATTGAAAGTTAAGAAAAGAGTAAAATATAGATTATCTATGTTGTAACTATGTTACATCTATATCAACGGACATTTTGATTTTTTATGTTATAAATTTTTGACGTGTATATAATTGGAAGCTTAAATTAAAATTATAAATAGGTCATATATATACAACCATTTGCATTCTCTACTAATTTATCAAGTGACAATCTGTGGGGTAATGACTTAAATCATGTAATACAAACCCATGAAATATTATATAGAGAACTTTTGTCAAAAAAATTATGACAGATTTAAATAAACCTGTTTATATGCGTTTTCTTTGTATAGAATCTATTCTATCTAGGTAGTGCTTTCAAGAAAGTCTCTTTATACTGTGGCAGCTTTGGATAGTTCAATTACAATATTCGTATGTCTAGAAACAAGTTCCAGTATTAAAAAGCATATACCAACTAGCCAATTTACCCGTGCTTCGCTACGGTATCTATAAAATTAGATTTTCAATTTATTAATTTAGATTTTATATTATAGATAAACAAAACCAGCCAAATCTAATTGCTTAATTGAATCAACCAAAAACCACCAACTACTCAGGTAAACCTAACTGAACTTATAAAAACAACCAATAACTAATCACCCCTCAAAACTAAACTGTGTCCTATCAATTCAAACAAAAGCCATTAACCACTCGGCCAAACAAAAAAAGCTATCGAATCAATCAAATAACACCAAACTGCTACCCGAAACATCCCTTTATACTTAAAATCATTGAGTATGTGACATATCTTCCAAACTACTAAATCAACTTCTACTTAACTTGCCAAAAGTATTTTATTAATTAGGTGAACCAAATTAGGCAGGTTTTTAAAATATATAACCCAAACATCCAGATACCGTGCTTTCCTAAGGTATTTAGTTTATCAAATGGTAAGCTCACATTGTAGCCTATAGGCTATACCAGCACTACTCTTGAGCCACTCGGACTAACAGCTTCGCTGTTGCCCTCGTGGCTGGTGAGCTGATTATCCTAACTACTTAATCTACTTAAACTCTAATACTGATTTTTGTTGAGTTTCAGGTGAGCATTTGGTGAATTATTAGATAATATTCGCCAATTCTCACCTACTCACCCAAACAGATTGAATTTATCATACTCGATAGTTTCAGATTCATTCTTATTTGCCAACTAGCCGATTTACCCGTGCTTCGCTACGGTGTCTATAGAATTTCAGATATTCAATTTATTAATTTAGAGTTTATATTATAGATAAACAACTAACGGAGTTGCCCATGCTTCGCTACAGTGTCTATAGAATTTCATGTGATTCGAATTGATTAATTTAGATTTTATATAGTTAAGCAATAACTACTCGGCCAAATTTAATTGCTCAATCGAAGCAACCAAAACCACCACTCAGCTAAAACTAACTGAACTTATCAAATTAACTAATAACTAATCACCCCCAAAGCTAAACTGTATCCTATCGATTCGACCAAAAACCATCACCCACTCGGCCAAATAAAATAAACCTATCAATTCAATTAGATTTTAATTTATTTTAGCCTTTATATTGATAGATAGCTATCAATAAGTTCAGAAACAAACTTATTAAAAATTTCAACCTCCAACCACTTTGCTAAAATCTATTAAGCCTGCCAAATTAACTAAATATCAATCACTTACCTGAAACTATTGAGCCTATCGAATAAACCAAAAAATAAACCACCACTCAGCAAAAACCAATTATTGAACTTACAAAACAGCCAAAAACTACCAACCCCTTATCAAAACCTATGAAAAAATCGAATTAAATGAATATGAAAATACCCAGCCAAATTGCTATATAATTACCATTAAAAATATATGTTCTAGATCTTATATAGAACTGATATTTAAATTTATATGATTATATTAAATAATTTCATATTAGTATTCCATTCCCAAACTTTATAGAATACTTGTGCCAAGTTTGGTGATTTTTGGTTATTTGCCCGAGATAATGCATCTATATAAATAAATTAACATACTGATTCTTAAGTGTGGTTAGCCCTCTCTTGCAAATATCACTTTTTATAACAAAAAGTGAATTGAACAAGAACTGAGAGAGCAACCGCCAACTGCTATACTGCACTGCAATTTTATAGGCAGTGAACAAAGGCCAACCAACCAAGCGTAGGAAAGGCAAGCTGCCCATCTGTGTGCAGCACATAGAAACAAATGACTTTCCCATGCCAATAGTGAGTTTTATTAATAATAAAACCAAGGTCATTGAGATGGATGAACCATCTGCCAACCTTCTCGACAGCACAAGCCCTGACACAACTAGAAATGGGGCTGGGCATTCTACCATGTATGCACCAAGTAACAAACTGGTGACACAAATGACTACAAAATGAACAAACGTGGAGATGGGTCATGGAGCACTAATAAATAGCGCAAATGATGGGGTCAACTCCTTAGGATCAATATCCACTGACACCCAGATGACAAATGCAACCTTCTGGGAGCAAGGCCCAATGCCAAGAACAGCAGAGTCAGGAATATTCCCCCAGTGAACCTCAATCAGCAGGGGGACTGGGGCCTCACAGGGTGAGAAAACTCTTGCCAATAAAGCAAAAACCCGGATGAGGTATTGGTAGGATCTGAAACTGAATTGGATTCAAATAACAAAAATCAGCAATTTAAACTAATGGAGTCAAGCAACAAAAAGTTTTCTTCTGACATGGAGAAACTTACCAAATCAGCTCAGGGTATTTGTGTGAAGAATAAGTCAGGTGCCAACCCCAAAACAGCTCAGTTGGGGGGTGAATGGTCCCCAACCAAAATTGATTCAGTAGCATGAGTAACTCATTGGGCAGAATACCCAATACACAATCGGGCACAATCCCTAATGAAGTTATTTTGACAGGGGGCCATAGCTCAATAATGCATTGATGGCCAATCCCAAATATCTAATCACTGAACCAAGATGATCCATTGAAGACCAACCAAGGTTGGGGCGACTCTATATCAGGGACCAAACTGGAAGCAGATATAGCATATCACTATTATAAATATACCGTGTTCAAAAAATACTGGTCCATGATATAATATATCCTATCAGGCGATCATTTGCCTCAGGGTATATATCTATCACAGGACCTGTTCTTTACAAAAACCCTGAGAATGGCTCAGATCCAACTACGAGCCTTCATTTACCAGTATTGTGTATGGGTAATTCACTGTGCACTCATCGCCAAGGTTATGAGCAACAAGCACCCCCATCACAGAGGTTTGGTATTGAAGACCATTTGGATTATCTCCGATCAGCTCCAACGGATCTCAAAATTCTCACACATAATCCCCTGGTGTTATAAGGCCATGTGTTTGGCTTTCTCTGCCAGATTGCTCATCGCACACAATGAAGCTACTAATCATCTTAGAATAGTATGGCCTGTAAGCCTGCCGCTGCTAGAACTGTGGCTAGCAATGGCGATCACTGATCAGCAATGGTCGGAGGTGCTAGAACTCTAGCGGCCCGAATCCCTAGTTTTTTTACCCTAGGCCAAATCCCCTGTATTCTGCCCTTCCCTCTTACTTTCCCTTAAATTTATTTAATAAAATATGGAGGATTTTAAAAAAAATTAAGGGTGGTTGGCCGAGCGGGTAAACTGCTTCCACCCCTAGTGTAAGTTTTGAGTTCGAAACCTGTACTGGCTACAAAACATCCTCGGTGTGGTATATTTGTCCCAAGGTCGACCCACCTCAAATAATTTTAAATATACTGATTCTTTTGTAAATAAAATTTTAGGATAATTCTTTTTGATACCAAGTTTAACACAGATTTTTTTTGTAGGCTTAAAGTTTATCTGATAATCTTATACTTTTTATATTTGTAGACAGTTATCGATAAAATTAAGTAATCAAATTATACTGAATCAATATAAATTTACCAACCATTCAGCCATACCCAATTAAACCTATCGAATTAACTAAACCACTAAACCACTTAGCTAAAACCATTAGATTAAAAATCAACTAATCGCCAACCGCTTCGTAAACCAAAACTAAATGTATCGAAACAACCAAAATCACCAACCACTTACCAAAACCAATTAACTTATCAAATCAACCAATCACTAACTTTATTTAAACCGTTAAGCTTATTAATCAACACAAACCCACCAACCGCTCGACAAAACCATTTTAACTATCGAATCAACTGAATATCAAACTTCTCGGCCGTAACAATATACCGATTTCCATTAAAAACATATACAATGTTAACTTGTTACATATAAAACTTTTTATTTTACTATGAAAATTAAAAGTCGGGCTTCGAGGTGCACACGGACCCCCTCCCGTCCACCTATAGCCAAATTTTCAGAGCTCTACATGCTCTAGTTTTGGCTGGGCATCGCACACACATTTGCTTTTATATATATAGATTCTCACCCACTCACCCAAGTAGATTAAACTTATCTGACTCGATTAGCTTCAGGTGAGCAATTTGGTGAATTAATTATTCAATGATATTTGTCAATTCTCACCCACTCGCCCAAATAGATTGAACCCATCAGGCTCGATAATTTCAGATTCGATAAGATTCATCAATTCTCACCCACTCATCCAAATAGATTGACCCTATCAGACTCGAAGGTTTCAGATGTCAGTCAGTCAGTACATAACTAAATCAGTCAGTGAAAATTATTTAGATTTATCTAGTAGTGTAACGGACGAGTTTCTCATTCGTTGCATTCCGACTCGGATTTGAATTTTCCAAATCTGAATCGGATCGCTTTAAAACATTTTTGGCTTGTTTGTTTTGGACGCTGGGTTGTGCCTCGCCCGAGCTGTAGATTAGGCTTGTGCGAGCCTAATCAATAGCTCGGGTGAGGTCCCCGAAGCGCTGCCTTTATAAGGTGTGCCTGCCCATTCCAAAGCTCAGTTTGGAATTTTCACCCTAGCAATCCCATCCTGGGGAGCATTGTCGGTTGCTCCCCAGCCGAGCTCTGGTCGGTGGGCCCCTTTTATGGTTTCTGAATAAAAATAAAGGTTGTTTCGAGGTTCGCATACCTTTGGTCTTTTTTGGGTGTTCGTTCCTGAGGAGCTTTTGTGTGGTTGGGTCGGACCAATCATGAGGATATGTGTAACTAATAGTAGGTGAAATGTTTGGTGCTGTTGGTGCCTCAAACCTCTTTCCTGCTTTGGTTAGGCTACTTTGGTTGCTTGTCGGTGTGCCAAAGGAACTTTAAATATAGGCGGTCGGAACTGGGGTTTTCCGTCCGTTATAAGTAGTATCATCATTGAGCCCTAATAAGGAATTTATAGTCTCTAAAACGTTTATTGGGTGTTAAACTATCTTGAAACAAAAGATTAACTCATTGACATTAGCTCAGCTAGTCTTTATAATGTTTGTAGTGAAAACATTAAAGGTGGGTGTCAGGCTTTGTCTTGATTTAGGTGAGCATCAACCTTAGGGTTATGATTATTATTTTATTCGAGGTGGGCTGACCTGGGGACGGTACCGCACCAATAAAGGATGAAGGGGATTCAAATTAATGGGAAAGGAGGATAAAATCCAGAAAACCTCCATGCGCAGCGTATGATAGGCCAGGAACTCCATGGTCCACCTTTGCTATTCGCTAGCTTGGTTCAGGGCATTGGTGTGCAACGCCAACACAGTCATAATTGTCCCCTACCCAAAGTTCACTACTGGGATCGAACTTGGGGAGGAAGTGGCAGAGGGTCATACTCTACCACTGGGGTACCCTCCCCTCCTTACGCCACATATTATGCCTTATTACCTATTGGCTTCTTAGTAACAGAAATTGGAATCACTCAACTGTGTCACAATTATTTTAATTTCAGTCTACCTTTAACAAGGAGTCTTGTTCTACTCCAAGTTGAACCAAGATTGTGACATTGCCTTGTGCATTCCTAAATCTCCTTAAACCCTCACATGTGGTATTTGCCAATTACTCATCACATTTCTGATTTTCTCTTGGTACTTTTTATAGTACTAACCTTTTTCTTAGAAAAAGTACTTTTATAACCTAATTTATTTATAGTTTAAAGTTCAAATCTCTAAGACTGAAATATTTTCAGTTACTGAGAATTTCTAGGAACCTTAATGGACTTTGGGTAGGGGACGATTTTGACTGTGTTGGTTTTGCGCACCAATGCCCCGAACCGAGATAGCGAATAGCAAAGGCGGTCCATGGAGTTCCTGGCCTATCATACGCCGCGCATGGAGGTTTTCCGGGTTTTATCCTCCTTTCTCATTTTCTTCACTTCCCTAATCGGTGCGGTATCGTCCCCAGGTCGGCCCACCTCGAATAAAAAAAGAATTTCTAGGAACCTCTGAACCTCGCCTAGAGCTAAGGTACAACTCAAGCTGTCCTACTTGGTACCTCTGAGTATCCGATCAATTACCCTCATCTTGTTGCCAAGAGAGCGCAAAGCCAAGAGATAATCAAATGACTTTTTTAGTACTAGATGGTCAGATAATCAAATGACTTGATTCCTGTAATTTGATATAATGTTGTAACATTATCTCAACTCTGCATTAGATTTTTAATCTAAAATAGATTGCATTGTAGTTGACCCCATAAATCCTTATTTAAACCCTTTTGACAAATCAACTTCCTGCTATAATTATATTGTATTATAGTTAAGTATCTTCATCATGAGAGTTCTGACAAAGCATGAATTAAGTGGTTCAAGTATATATATTATTTTGTATATTCCAAATGAGGATCACTTTTTATTTTAATTTAATGGCTATTCATATTTAAGGCTTACTGCATAGATTTTCTATACTGCAAGCTGAGAAGTTGGGCTGTCCAACTGTTGACCTTTTTGCATAGCGTGAAGAAGAAACTCAAGCTACAGTAGGTATATAGCACTTATAATGACTGTCACTCTAAAAACTTAAGTCAATATGTTTATTTCCTTAACCCTATTTATAAAAACTTCATTTTTGTAAGAATTACCAAACACTAATAATATCATGTTTTAGTCTCATTACAAAAAAGGCTTATATTACCAAGATAAAATTTTGCAGTCAATATGCATGCTAGTAATATGTATATTCATATTCATTATAGATTATGGAACAGGTACCTGGCGCAGATATAGATTTTTATAATAAAGCACTCTTATTAATCTAGTGGAGTTACCGAGTATTGCTTTGGTTTATTTATTACCAAATGGTTTGAACTGTTTAATTTAGGTTTTAACTTATAGGTAAAACAAAACTGCTTACATATTATCATTAAACAAATCAAACCAATTAATCAGCAACTGCTTACCTAACACATTTGAACCTATCAAAAATTAAAAAGCTACCAACCACTTAGCCAAAACCATTTAAATCTATCAAATTACGCTAATACCATTAAACCACTCAGCAAGCCAAAGAACCTACAAAATCAACCAAAACCCACAAACCACTTAGCCAAATTCAATTGAATGTAAGAAGCAACTAAATTTCACAAACTCATTAACCAAATAAAAATAAGCATTATCAAATCAACCAAAATTCACTAACTCTCTGCTAGATCCAAATTAATACTAAAACTGATAAAAAACCACTGACCGCTTACCCAAAACCATAAGATCTATCAAATTGACCAAAAAACACTATAAACTCAGCAAATTAAAATTAAACCTATTGTTTAAAATCAAATACTAACAAACTGCTAACGAAAACATCTTTATATAAAATCATTGTGTATATATGTGACAGATCATCTTTTAAACTACGAACCAATTTTGACCTAAAATTGCACAGATACTTTATGAATAATCGAAACAATTTAAAGAGGTTTAAAAATCATAAAAATAAAAATTAAATAAAGTAGTCGTTTTTAAAAAAGAGAACAGATGATTTATAGTCAAGCTAACATATCCTAGAGTAAGTGGTCATATTGAGCTTAAATGAAACTACTCAAAAATGTAGAAATTAACGTCTTATTATCAAAGCAAAACCAAAGTAAATGCAGATACACTATACTTTAAAATAAATTCGATGACTATTTTGGCTCGCCATTTTATCTTTAGTTTTAACTATCACTTGCAATATCAATTTAGCTATCTATATATAAGAAACCCATTAGACTGCTTTGCTAAAACCATTGAAAAACTAATTTCAACCAATCACCAACTTCTTGGTAAACCCAAACCAAACTTATCAAATCAACCAAAAACCACTAACAACTTACCAGAATCAATTAACTATTTAATAAACCAATTACTAACTGCTTACTAAAGCACCAAGCTTATTAATCAACCTAAAACCACTGACCTCCTGGAAAAACCATTTAAACTATTAAATCAGCCAAAAATCCAACTTCTCAGCCATAATGATATACTGATCACCATTAAAAATATATAGAAATTTCACTTGTTATATATAAAACTTTTTTATTTCACTATGCAAATAATGGCTTTAAAAATTCAAAAAACTTTATGCGCATGCACACAACAATGCACCAAAGCTTCATCACAATTGGATGAATAATATAGGAATGAATATGGTAAAAATAAATAAAAAAAGAAAGAAACATTCATCTATATATAAAAAAGTATTTAAAGTGGGTCAACAATGGGACAAATATACTGCACCAAGAACTTTTCTAGCCATTAATTGTTTTGAACTTGTATTTAACAAAACCTGCACTATAGTGGAAGCAGGAATTACTCTCCAGGCTAACCACCTTTAACATTCATCTATATATAGATAAAAATATCACCTTAATAAAAACATTATATTTAAAACTACCTATTACAATTTATATGCATAGAAGACAAACAAACAAACATTTATACTTCATATATTAGATTAACCTTGAGGCTTTGTAATAAAGTTCTAAGCTATATATAAAAATTTGTTAAATAAAGCTTGACTTATCATTATTGTGCTAGTTAATAAAATTAATATAGTACCTAAAGTAAGTTATAGTACCTGGTGAGGGTTTTTATTAGTTGACATACACTTATCATACTTTTATATAGAAAAGTATCAGTTATAAAAGGGGAAGAAAAGGTATATATGAGTTGAGATATAATTGTAACTGATATTTTTTTATATTTTTTTTAAAAAATTTATTGTTTATTATAAAAATACAACTAAGATATATTTTGTTAAAACTGTCATTTTGGCATAAGACTTTAACTGCGCAGATCATTTTGAACTTTAAAAAGGTTATTTTGAATGAACAAAAACAATAAAATACAATAAAACCTTATTTGTCATAGCATATTTTATTAAATGTTATAGAGAAAAAAATCTAGTTTTTAATATTGACAATGGCTTGAGGATTAGCATATTTGTTTGGGGCATTATTTTGTAAAATTGGGACACTAATTGTGACAAAAACCAGATTCCCTTCCTCCATATCAGTCTCTTTTTAAACGCCTAATCCCATAATTCCCTTTGGTGAAAAGCAACTGGTAATTAATAGCGCTTGAGAATTTTTGGGACAGTTGCATAGTATTCATGAAAGGAAGGAAACTTTATATTTAGCCTCATGGACTTGCACTATATTAACAATTATGCCTTTAAATGAGATGCTGGCAACTGGCCAAAAAACTTTATAAAAGCACTAATAGCAACATATTTTAGCAGCACTGAGGCAAGGGAGGAATAAAGCAAGTGATCAAAGGTCCACAGCCACAGGGTGAGGTAATCAATATTTACTAATATTTTTGGGCTTAGCACCATTGGGGTGGCAAGGGATCAATTGATAATAGGATTGGTGATTGTTATAATTCTGGCAATATTGGTAATATTTGCTGAGAACTTTGCACAGGGTAAATGCCCATTGAGAAATGGACAGACAATATGAAGATTGTCATCATCAAGAAAACTTTATAAATGTTATAGAATATGAATCAATAGCTCTAAAAACACCACTTTTATTAATATAATATATATATAGCGGAATCCTTCTGTTCTGTTCACTCCTTTTTTCTCTATAAACTAATCCCCTTCCTCAATCAACTAATCTTACTTATATATCAGTGACTTCAGTTGATACAACACTTCTGGTTTAGACTATTTGGTTCTGCCATATTCATATTGGCTCCAGCAAAGTAAACTATTCTTCAATTTCTATCATCTTAGTTCAAGGCGATCTAATAATTATTTGTCAAATGTTGACATCAACTTATTGCATTTTTTAGTAGATCCAATAATAAACTTTCCATACTCAATATTGCCTCATCCCAAGGCGCTCAAATATTTGTACACTAGTCATCATGATTGGCGAATTAGATCCAAATTGCTGTAGCTATTTAGAGCTTATCATCCAGTCATATCAGAATCTTTCCATTACCCCTTGACTGGACAATAAGTCTCCTATTGTTTATATGCCTAAAGGAACTTTACATGCACTCATTTAATAATCCAGCTGCTTGCGGGGTCCTTGATAGTATAGGTGTCAACACCTGTTTTCTCAATAATTTCAAGTGGACCAATCCAGATGCTAGTCAATTTGTGCTTACAACAAACCCATGCTGCTCATTGAATAGAAATATATCCCCATCTTTGAACTGAGTTAGCTTACTATGCCATACCTGATTAGAAGTCTGATTCTTTATCTTTTTGGCCAAGATGAACAAGTACACTTCAATTTGCAACTTGATTAATGTGTTTGATAGGGTAGTCAAGTAACAGTTGGGATCCATTCCTCTGGTATCTTCCAATTAGGCATAGAGAAGTGCCTGAAGAGCTGGGTATCATCCATATTTTAACTGAAAAGTACTCTTCCCCATGTCAGAATGATAGCTAATAATGTAAGCAAAGATGGTAGTGGAAAGGAGGGAACTCCAATATGAAGGTCAATCTGCCATTAATTTTTAAAGTATGTTCATCATAGTCCCATTAATTAGCTCAACCATCCCATTAGACTCTGGGTGATATGGGGTCATCAAAACCCCATGGATGGCCCTCAGTTTGTTTAGCTTGGTAAGGATGTGGGAGGTAAGTTAGTTCCATTATTGGTAAGGATGAACTGATAAATCCATGTTGTTGGATAATACATTCCATTAGGGACTTGCCCACTGTAACCGCTCCCAAATCATTTATTGCCTGTGCTTCTACCCACCTGGTCAAGTGGTTAATCACCACCAGAATGTATTTGGACCAGTTAGCTCCCATTGGCAGAGGGCCAATAACATCAAGAAAAACCATATGCTAAGCAAAATGTGGCTTTACTAACTGTTATTAAGTCTTCTGGCGGAATGGCTTTTCCACTTGGCACTGGTGGCAGCAGGAAATGGTTTTAATCATGTCAAAGCTCACGCTCTCCCAATAATACTGAGGTACAACAAAACATTGTCTTGCGCATGCACCAAGTCCAACTGCCTTATGTGCACTCATGATAATGCTTGGACGTGCCAATGGTTGTGGGAAGTTCACCATAGAGTCTCCAATCCAGTTGAATAGTTTGCCATTCTTCTGGTACATATTGGCCCTTATTCTATCTAGTGCCTTGATGCCTTAGTGGTTCATCATTATATTTTCTGCTGAGCATTTTATTGTACATTATGTCACTCAGGTCCACCATAACTGCAATCTTTGGTAATCTCAATAAGTAATCTGCATTTTGGTGTTTTGCTCCATTTTGGTGGGGATCTTGAAGTCATAAGCCTGCAGTTTGAGGGCCCATCGGGATAGATGCCCTTCAGGATCCTTAAGATTCTGCAACCAGCATAACAAATCATGATCCATTCTGACTTTGAACTTTACTCCATACAAGTACACCCTAAATTGTTTATATGTGTAGATCACCACTAGGCACTCCTATTCATTAATAATATAATTACACTCATGACAGTTCATGCTCTGACTGCAGTATGCAATGGGGTGCTCCTCCCCCTCATCATATTTTTGGATAGGATCGCTCCAACAGCAGAAAGGGATGCATCCATCTTAAAAACTAATTATTTATCAAAATTCAGATAGCATGGTACTGGCGCACTGACAAACGCCATCCAAAGTGTGTCAAAGGAGCACAGTTGGCGTTCATTCCAATTGAACATAGCATCCTTCCTTAGAAGCTCAAATAATGGTCCCCCAATACAACTGAAGTTAGGTATGAAGCGTTGGTAGTAGCCCACCATTCCCAAGAATACTTGTATGTCCCGTTTACTGATCAACAAAGTCATTTTCTAAATAGCTTCCCCCTTGGCAAGTTGAGGTCTAAGCCCATTGCATCCAATACAAATCCTAGGTATTTCAGCTGGTCTTTGAGAGAGAGGCATTTACAGGGTTTGATATTGATGTTGGATATGGCAAGCTGGCGGAATACCTCCTCCAAATGGGTAACATGCTATGAAAACGTCCAAGAGAAAATATTGATATTGTCAAGGTACATAAGAATGCTTGAAAGCTTCAAGTCACTGAAAATGGTGTCCATGGCCTGCTAGAATGTATCTGGGGCATTACATATACCTTGTGGCATATTAGTTGGTTGAAAAAGCCTTGGATTTAATAATGACGCACTTCTCCTGTTCTGCTGCAGACACTTGATTTGCTAGTAGCCCAATATCAAATACATCACTGAGAAGTAATGGCTCCACCTAACTGATCCAGAGCATTAATAATCTAAGATAAGGGATAAGATTCAATTTTAGTAATACTGTTAGCTTTTGGTAGTTTATCACCCAATTGGTACTGTCCTTCTTTTGACAATTAGAATAGGTGAAGCTTATGGACTCTTTGATGGTTCAAGCATCCCTTGCTCTAGCAGCCTTTCAATTTCCTCAGTTACTACTTCCTCAGCTGCCCTAGATTGACGGATCAGCCAAGACCTAATGGGAGGATGGTCCCCAGTGTCCAATCTGATGGACCACCCTCTGAGCATACCCTAGATCATGATTGTTGACAGCAAAAATCTCCTTATATTTTACAAATAGAGATATTGCTTAATCCAACTATTCTTCCAATAATCCAACTAAGTTTAGTGCGGTACCACCGCCATTACACTTTTGCCACTTGACAGGTAGACCAAATTTTTACAGTGACCCAAACTTGTGAATCTGAAGGATCTCCTCAACAGGGTTCAGGTGTAAATACGCCACTATTTGATGCTGGCGGATTTGTAATGGTTCATTCTGTAGATTCCCTAGTAGAACCTTGATCTCCCCATTTACTGGTAGTATAATGCCTGGAGCCATGTGGGGCTCAAGCTGCAATTGCTGTTAAAGGCAATAACTTCCCATAGAGTCCAGCTAGAACTTCTACCTCCAAATCAGTGTTCATTACTTCTTGGTGACTAGAGGGGATGGATATAGGCCTGATAGCTCTAAGAGGCAGCCCTTGTTATTCATATATCTGTTGGAGAAGGTACCAGGTCTTGTTCTTCAGTCACTGGTAGCAAACTGAAAGCACCCCATCACTATATGTGAGATTAATATGTTTTATATGCATCAGATTATTTGGAACTCCGCTGGGGGTAAAATAAGTTGGGATCTGCTGCTCCTAAAATTGAATGTCTCTTCTATCATGTCAACAACAGCACCAAAGTGTTGCATAAAAGCAATTCCAATTAACAGATCATAATTATCATCTGGCAATGCTATCGCTGGGGCTATGACAACAATTGACCCAAACTGCAAAGCTAGCGCACTGTACACTCCCTCAGAGACCGTGTTTTCTGCACCAGCAGTCCCATACTCCATGCAATGTCTAAATCAGGTTTAGCGTAAACTTTGCCACCAACTTGGTGAAAACTATGTTGATTGGGGCGCCTGTATCTATTATAGCATGGACTTGTGTTTTGGCTACAACAATGTCACAGTATTACATTAAGAATATGAAAATTTTACTGTTTAATACACAAACATTTAAGGCATCTCTTTTCTCAAGGAAGCTCATAATCCCCTCACTAACTTTGGGGTACTCCTTGACAATAGCATCTACTGGAAGGGCGACGTTTACTCCTTTCTGAGAGGTTAGTCAGAAGAGTGTCTATAAGTCTCTAGTTTCCAGCGTGATGATGCATGGAGCACAGAACTAATGCAAGAGAACTAATCGTCAGTATTAAAGAAGATAGCCCACAGAGGGTGCTTGAGCTAAAGTGACATAGGATTAGGGTGGTTAACATGGTAATCATAAATAAAGATCAAAAAACAGCAAAGCTTGGCTGTGCCCCAAAGGGCTTTCATAACCAAGCTTTGAACAGGGCTAGAGTGCATGGGTGCCTCAGTCTGGAAAACCTGGGCATCCCAGAGGTGTCCCTGATGCTGTTAGAATTTTAAGGAAAAATAATTGGCTAATGTTATGTAAGACCTTCTTAAAGAAGTCTGCACTCAGGTTTGCCCACAAATAACATAAGTAAAAAGTCTAAAACTAATGAGTTGTATATAAGGGAAGGCAACTAATGAGGAAGGTTGGTATTAAAAGATCAAAATAAACAGAAATTGGGAAATTATCCATCAGAGAAAGTGGTGATAAGATGAGGTTCACAATAAGTGCACACTTCCATTTGACAGGGTACTGTACTTCAAAATTGTTCAAACTTAAATAATTGATTGAATTCAAGGCTAACTCAAGTTGGATATTTTGTAAACTGAACAGGTTTTGAACCTCCATTCACCAAGTAACTGAATTGCACCATTGTCATTTAATGGTAACTCATTTATCTTAATGCATAAGACATAACAAAGGAACTTGGCGTTATTTACCTCACCTGGACCAACCTGGGCATATCTGTCCTATACTCAGCGTTGGTCCAAGGTGTGCTTTAGGTCAGGAAGGTCCTGCAACTTGACCCTATGGACCTCCTGCCGCCCAGCCTTGTCATTGCTGTTGGTGCCCTCAATTAGGTCATGTAGACATGACATTATCCTCTCCACTTTTTTGGGCTCCACCTCCCCTCCAGGGGCATTCACCAAGGAAAAGTTTTGTGGGCAGGGGCCAACTTTATTGCAGCAATGGCTTGCTTGGACTTAGATCCTGCATCCTCATGGAAACGCTTATCTAATGCTATATTTATATACTGGGCATGGGTGCAATAACGTGCTGGGACCAAACTATTCTCCATTGCGTCAGATCTCTTCCAGGTTATAAGGTACTCAAGTATTATTCTTACCTGATTAGAAGGCTACAAAATCCTCTACCTCCCACTCTGGCGCCCAATCCATGAGATAAGCCTCAGGAGTCATTGGTGGGGGCCTTAAATAACGTAAGATTGCTTTAGATGGAAGACTGAAAAGATTTGGATTGAGGAGGGGAGATCCAACTGATATGAGGTGTGGCCCACCTTTCTGAAAATGCAATAAGGTTAATCTTCTTTGGTCCCAGTTTTTGCATGGTTGCTTGATTGTAATGTTTTTAGAATCCAGCATCACAAGATATTCTTCCTTGTACACTGGTCCAACTCATCTCTTACCATCAGCATCATCCTTGTAAGCCTGCATAGTTGCATCTAAATTCATGCTCACCCCCTAGTGTAATTTTTTGATACTTTTGGCAAAATCCACCACCGCTTCAACCTTTGATCAACAAGTGGGCTCCATGTTGAAGGTGGGATTGAATCCATAGTTGGCGAAGAAGAAAAAACAACCAATTGATGCATTGTTGGGCATTGTATAACTGAATTGGGCCATGGGGAAATGGGAAACCCAATCTGAATGATCTGCGGTGGTGTAACACTTCAAGAACTGTTAAAGGCACTAGTTCACTCGTTCAGTATGCCCATTTGATTGGAGGTGGTAGGCATTTAGAGTCAGGGACGGATTTTCAGAATCTTACAAAACTCTTCTCAAAAGATGGAAGTAAACAGGGATCCACAATCACCAATTGTTTCTTGGGGGACCCCATGAAGAGTAAACATATGAGTGAAGAAGAGCCTAGCCATCTCAGCTGTGGTGACTGTGGTTCTGCAGTAAATAAAGTGGGTGAAGCTCATAAAATGGTCAACCACAACTATGATGGCATTGTAGCCATCAGATACAGGCAAAATCCACATTAAAATCAACTGATAGATAAGTCCAAGGCCCTTCAGCCTTTTGAACTGGTTCCAACTATCCCACTAGTGACTGGCAATTTGGTTTCATTTGGTTGCAGACCAGGCACTCTTTACAATACCTGACCACCTGCATGGCTAAACCCAACCAATTGTAAGTTCATCAAATTAGCTCTGAGTTTTCACCTTCCCAGTATGACCATTAATGACTCCTTAATGATGGTCTCAGATGATTTCCAGGCAAAGCAGTCTAACGGGAACCTATAGGCGCCCCTGAAACCACACCATCTCATCCTTCATGTGATAAACACTAGTAATATTCTCCTGATTCAACGTGATCTTGCCAAGAACCATAGTATATTTGGCTGACAAAGTCTGTGAAAGGACTACTTTTCTGAACATACCATATTCCTCCGCATTTTCTAGAAAGCAAGTGCTGGCCCATTGGCCAAGGGAGAGGGAAGTTGAGACACAATCTTACCCAGAGAAATCATAAAGTGAGTATTATGCACCTCAACCTCCTTAGGATTGGGAGCTAGTGCAGGGTTGCACCTCAAAGCATCCACCAAACCATTATCCTTTCCCTTGGTAAGCTCATAAAAACACAAATTGGGCTAAGGTCTCATGCCAGTGGGTTTGCCATGGGATCAAGACATGAAGTGCACGGTAGTACATCAAGGCGTGGTGGTCTGAACATATGCTGAAGGGTTGGGATGAACCATGCAAGTGATGACACCAATAAGTCAGTGCCTCAATCACTGATAGCAACCTTTTATCCTATAAAGCGTAATTCAACTCTGGCAGAGACATTTTCCTGAAAAAATATCCCACTGATACTCTATTCCATCTTCACCTACTTGTAATAGGGCTGCCACTATGGCAAAGTTGGAGGCATCAGAAGCAACAATGAACTCTTTATCAGGGTACACATGGCAAAGGATGGATGTGGACAGCAGAGTATACTTTACTGCTTAGAAGGCATCCTGAAAAGTTGGGATTCACTGGAGCACTTTTTCCCACTTGCCTTATTCAAGTGCGCCACCACTTCTGAAAGATTTGATGTTAATTAATTTAAGAAACATACACGTTCCTAAAAAACTCCTCAATTTCTTTAATGAAGTTGGAGTGGGCCACTCACAACTTGCGTTATTTTTGTTTGGAGTTATCATGTGACTTTGGTCAAACATGACATTGCCCAGAAGGATGACCTGGGACTTGAAAAACTCACATTTACTTATTTTCAACGTATGGTCAGATGCCCTCAAACGCTCCACCACCTGACAAAGGTGTACTGCATGGGACTCATTTTCAAGGAAAAATACCAGAATATCATCCATGTAGGTTACCGCGCATACACCCAGAAGGTCCCCCAAAGCTGCTTCAATATGGCGTTGAAAGATAGCGGGGGCATCCTTAAGCCCAAAGGGCATAACTCAGAATTAAAAAATTCCTTTTCTGGTACAGAATGCAGTTAGACACACCTGGCCCTTCTTGATCCAGATCTTATTGAATGCGTTTAAGCAATCTAGTTTGGAGAAGACTCTCACTTTTTCCACATAGTATGCAATCTGTGAGCCCAATGGGATAGGATGCAAGTCTGGTACTGTTACATTGTTTAAGTTCTCATAATCTACACATGGGCATAAAGTACCATTGGATCTTCCACAAAGAGAGGCGGGGAGCATACAGGGAAGGGTTGCTGAAAAATTGAATTTTTGGCTTATTGCCCTTTAACCCACCCATCCAGTGGTACTTCCTATTGTACAGTCAAAGGGTAAATCTTGAAGGATATATGCACCAGATCAACACTGAGCTTGAACTCTCAATCAATCTCTGAATGAGCTGGTAGTACATTGGCTGAAGCAGCATCAAATAAAGATTCTAACCCTCCAAACAGGAAGGTAA
Source organism: Massospora cicadina (assembly GCA_022478985.1). Taxonomy (NCBI): domain Eukaryota; kingdom Fungi; phylum Entomophthoromycota; class Entomophthoromycetes; order Entomophthorales; family Entomophthoraceae; genus Massospora; species Massospora cicadina. The sequence goes on from JAKSZP010013235.1 coordinate 28,235, forward strand.
GAGAGCCTCCAAAGAGGGCTTTAGCATTGGAGAAAAACTGAGTGTGTGTATATTGGGCCAGTGGGGCAAGTCGCCCTGAAAGTTTGCTTCAACCAAAGGGATAACTAACTCATGACCATTTTTCAGAGTTAAGGACAAGGTTTTTCTTTCAAGTTAGTTCTGACGTTAAACTTTCTCCACCACTCTACACCCAAAATGATTGGGTGCAAGAGGTTTTTGATAGCTTGAAGCGGTCAGAGAAATAATATTTGCAAACTTGATAATCCACTAACCTCAAAATTTTCATTGTGAGAATACCTTGGGAAGCCCCTCCTCTAACCATACCACCTGGCAAGTAACTCAATTCAAGGTAGTCAGCTAGTTCTTGATTGATAAAATTCTCAGAGGCTCCTGTATCCACCAAAATATTTGTGCTGATTTTCCTTAAAGGGTATGAAAGGTTAGTAGTTAACAAAAGAGATATACAGAATGGTCTTTATTTATAACATACAACGCCAACACTTCATAATAATAATTTTCTTCAGGCATAAGCATGCCTCCAGGGTATGTTTCTGCATCATAGAATGGAAAGGGATAGTTGGTCACTCTTACTACTGAGGTCATATATCCCACCATATCTTCAGCAACTGCTTAAACATTTTTATATTTAAAAAGTAACTCATTTTCCACCTCCTGGGTTCTGCAGATCATGGTTGTGATCAAGCGTGGGTTATCTGGAATGACTTGGTACACTTAAATGAGTTTCTTCTCTGAGCTATAAGAGAAGATATAGGGCTCAGTTGTATATAAGGAAATGTCATTATAAAACGCGTTTTGGACCAAAAATGGAACCATACCAATTTTGGTGATGGGTTGTGCATCATTATCCAAGGCTATCACCGCCAGGCCCTTAATTGATGATCCTGCCTGCACCATCTGAACATGGTGCCAAAGAAAAAACAATTTTAATTTTTATCAATTTTATGAATTTTAGTGGAAAGTTAGGAAATCATGACTCTCAGATTGTAAGGTGTTCATATTTACCAGGTATGGACAAAAAGGATGAGTAAATTCCAGTTGGAGGTGGTAAGGATAAAGCCAAAATGCACCCAACCATCAGAAAAATGAGAAAACAGTGGTGAGCCCTACCGCAGCCATGACCAACAGCTGGTGTATCATGTTTGCACATTGTGAAAGTCCACATGGAAAAAGTTCATGCACGCAAAGTTAAGGGTTGGTTGTCTAATGTTAGTAGAGTGTCTATAGCTCTCCAGTTCTCAGCATGGTGGTGCATTGAGCACAGAACCAACGCAAGGGAACCAATTGTCAGTAAAAAAGGGAAGATAGCCCCGCAGAGGGTGCTTGAGCTAAAGTGACATAGGACTAGGGTGGTTAACATGGTATTCATAAATAAAGACAAAAAACAGCAAAGCTTGGCTGTGCCCCAAAGGGGCTTTCATAACCAAGCTTTGAACAGGGCTAGAGTGCATGGGTGCCTCAGTCTGGAGGAAACCTGGGTGGCCCAGAGGGTCCATGATGCTGTTGGAATTTTAAGGCAAAAATAATTGGCTAATGTTATGTAAGACCTCCTCAAAGAAGTCTGCACTCAGGTTTGCCCAAGATAACATAAGAAAAAAGTCTAAAACTAATGAGGGGTATATAAGGGAAGACAACCAATGAGGAAGGTTGGTATTAAAAGATCAAAATTAAACAAAATTCTGGGAATCATCCATCAGAGAAAGTGGTGCTAAGCCAAGGTGCACCAATAAGTGCACACTTTCATCTGACAGGTACTGTGCTTCAAAATTGTCCAAACTTGAGTAATTGGTTGAAGTCAAGACTGACTCAAGATAAAATTTTGTAAACTAAACGGGTTCCAAACCCCCATCACCAAGTAACCAAATTGAGACATTGTTATATATATGGTAACTCATTTATTTTAACGCAAAAGCCATAACAAGGGGCTGGGCATTATGCACCTCACTTGAACCAACCTGGGCATATCTGGACTGTACCAAGCGTTGGTCCAAGGTGTGCTTTAGGTCAGGAAGGTCCTGCAACTTGGCTCTTTGGACCTCCTACCGTCCAGCCTTGTCATTGCTGTTAGTGCCCTCAATTAGGTCATGTAAACATGACAGGGTGCATCTAAGGATGGGTCCAGCTCATCAGGAGAAACTTGGTCAAACATTTGACAGGCATATAGCTTTAGTTGCTCCTGAAGTCCTTTTTTTGCCACATCTGTAGCTTTCACCCATGTCATTACATTTACCCTTCAACCAGCTGTTCATGTAAAAACCTGTCATCATACTGAGGGGCTTCCACTTAATGTACTATAATATGTTCATGAGGGACGTTTGAGGATGTAATAGAGGAGGTAGAGAGTCCCATATCTACTCCACTCCCTTTTTTCCCTGGTAGTATTGATCCTGCTGTACATAGTGAACCTGACAGTTAGGGCAACTCCAAGCAATGTGACCAGGGTGACTGCATTCAAAACAATTCACCCCATTGGGTCTGTGACCTTAATTCTTGTAAAATGGGCCAAGCTGATAATTTAATTGTTGGCAATTGGCATAACTAGGGCCAGGGCAATAGGTTGATGGATGATGGTCAACATAATTAGGCACAGGTCAGTAGTAGGGCTGAAGACACTTATCATAAGCAGGTCTGGATTAGAAGTTAAACTACTGTGGATAACTCAGCCAAGGGCAAGACGCATAGATAATAAGGCTGGGGGTTTTGAGGCAGAATCTGAACAGGATGAGAGAATCCCCCAATAAGATTTTTGGCAATGGTGGCAGTATGTTTCCGCTTGGTATTGGGTAGAGGAATGGTAGCAGATGGCAGCACAAAAGCTGAACAAATTTAAGCAGGAGCACATCATCCTCTGAAATTGTAGTCATGATGTTGTAAAGCTCATGGTATGGCTTCACTGCGGAGGTCATTGCAATGCATACCTCAGATATTGGATAAAATCCCCTCCTCAATTGACATGTGGGCTTCTGTCATAAATCAGTCAGAAAATGCAGTGAGGGTCTCATTATATTTGGTATAATGGTCAAAAACTCAGCCTTCTGCTGAAACATCTTTGTGGTAACTCCAAACTACCGCAGCAAAGTATCCTTCACTTCTTGGTATGTAATAGAACTGCTTGGAAAATAGCAGGTGACTTGGTTGGCATTCCCAACGTCCAAGGCAGATATCTGCAATTTAGCTTTATTCCAATTAGAGGCTCCTTCTACCACAAATAAAAATTATTTCTAGAACCCATAGATGTTTTCATTGCAGTTAAACGGAGGTAGCTTGTTAATGCAGACCTCCTCCTCCCGCTCATAACTGCAAGCCTTAGGAGTTCTTTGAGGATTTGATTGAGACCTGTAGCTGGGATATTGGTGAGGAGCTGGCTCATAAGGGCAGCGGCTCTTGAAGTAGCATAGGGCTCTTCAGTGGGCAGGGCTGCCATCACATGAGGGGTTTCATTGGTTTGGAACATAATTATCCCCAGAGATGCCATCATGAGTCAAGCAGCTCACGCTGCATGCATGCCAGCAAAAACTCCTCAGCTGGTTATCCAGTCTCATATTTATCATAAAGTGATCCTTCCCAAGTGACCCCTTGTTCTTATGCTTCCCAATGAGGACAAGGCAGGTAAAAAGTAGGTGTCAACTTTTGCTCTGTGCAGAGTAGTCACTTAGTAGCATCATCCAGGCAATTGACAAGTTGCCTGTTCTGTTGTCCAAGTATCTGCAGCTGACTAGCCACACTTTTGAGTTGATTCTTAACGTCATCACGCTCCCAAAGGAGCTCCTCTTGTTTCTTGAGCACTTCATCCACAACAAATTTGATTTCCACAGATTCAGCAAGTGGAGAGGTTTGGGATAATTCCCCTTTGGTGCAGGCCTGATATGGCATGGCTTATGATTAAGAATTTTTTTTATTTATTTTGGTTATTCAAAGGTCACTGTAGTAAGATCACTGTTATAATTTTGGAAATATTGTTAATATTTGCCAAGAAGGTTGCACAGGATAAATGCCTACTGAGCAATGGACAGATAATATGAAGATCATCATCCTTGAGACAACTTAATAAGTACTATAAAATATAAAGCAATAGTTCTGACAAAGCCACAAATAATAAAAATATATAGAAGAATCCTTCAGTTCTGCTCACCCCCTTTTTCTCTATCAACCAATCCCCTTCCTCAATCATCTCATCTCACTTATATATCACCAAATTTGGTTGATACCACTCTTATGGCTTAGACTATTCGGTTCTGCCATATTCTCATTGGCTCCATCAGAGTATACTATTCTTAAATTCTCTATTACCTTAGTTTGAGGTAATCTACTAATTATTTTTCAAATATTGACATTGCCTTATCATCTTATTTGGAGGTGATCCATTAATAAACTTTCTTAACCCAATATTTCCTCATCCCAAGATGCTCAAATATTTTTACACTAGTAATTATAGTCAGCAGATTTTAGATAATCCACCATAGCTATTCTGGCTTATTGTTCAGTCATATCAGAATCTCAACAGTGATCATACTTTTACTTTGGTAATTCAGCCTATAAAAGATAACATATTTTTTACAGTATATTGAGGTATGGCAGATCAGCGTCAGTGTAAGAATAAAAGCAATTAAAGCCTCTTTATAAATATTTTTTATGTATAAAATTAAGTAAATTAAATTGTTAAATAGTTGTTCAGGTCAAATCTCAATATTAATAATGTTTATTTTATAAAAATTATCTTCTGAAGTTTAGTATAGAGATAAATCTATAATGACACTTAAATTGTGCACCAATGTCCCGAACCAAGATAGCAAATAGCAAAGGCGGTCCATGGGTTTTCCTGGCCTATCATATGCCATGCATGGAGGTTTTCTGGGTTTTATCATCCTTTCTAATTAATTCATTCCCCTTCATTAGTGCGGTATCATCCCCAGATTGGCCCACCTCGAATAAAATATATAAAAATATAATGACACTTAAACTAATTTACCTTTTCATCTACAAAAAAAGATTTACAAATCCCTACACCCAAAAGTTTTAATACTGCAGTTATAATTTATAACTATGATCTATAAAATATGGATATTAGATGTCTTAGTATTAGAATCTTATCGTAATGTTACACTATTAATATTTCTAGGATTTAATCTTCCATCTTTATGACTTCCTGTCAGCCTAGGATTTCCTTTTTCATATCAGTATATATATATATATATAATAGTAGAATACCTCTAACAATTAATATAAAGTACTTAATTGTTTGTTTTCTAATTTGTATTTCACGTCCTAACACTATAAATATAAAGTAAGAAACTATACAAATAAGTTTTTGCATAAGAATGTTATGATATATAGAGCTACAGAACCTGAGTTTAACATAAAAATAAAACTTTTGTTGTATACTCACTGAATTATCGAAGCTACAAAGGAAGAGCTGCACAGAAAATATAGTGCTATATAAAAATTAAGGAGAATAATAATCCGGGTCCAGAGATTTTTACTAATAAAGAAGGCGTTATAAAGTTATGCTGAAGAATTAAATAACAAAGATTGTCTGTATACGTGAAAGTAGTTTATTAATTTTATTAAATGTCCCCTTAAACTCGAAAAAATATTATATACGAGAAGTAAGATTCATACAAGCAAGTTTAGTGCTTGCATTGATTTTAAATGAAAATCAGGAATTTTATAGTTTGATTTCCATTTTTATCTCAGTTTATCTAAGTTCTAAGTATACAAGTTTTGTAAACAGCAGTACTTAGATACTATCCATCATCCTGCTTTGACCAAAGCTCGAGATATTCGTGATGCTCCGCGCATTGCCTGCAAATTATCGGGGAACTCCCTACCCTCACAACTTCTTATCAACTATCACTGAAAACTGTATTGAATGAATGGGAAATGTATTACACTTTGATATTATTATATCTTGAATTTAGTCTAAATATTATTTTTATGCTTGAATTGATGAGTTGCATACTAGATGGTGAAAAACTGCTGAACTGATCATAAGAAGTTTTAAATATAGAATTCAGTTATTTTTTACTCCGAAAGTCCCCTTTGGGTTAGGGTCATCTGGTTTTATAGATAGTTTACTCTTCTCAGACAGCCTATCTACTTAATAAAAAATGATTAAAGTTTTACCTTATGGTAAAAAACTTAAGTGCATGACATATGCCTTATGGCTGAAGGTTAAATACTTTCTTAATATTTTATCTACAGTTATGATAGGATACTATCATTATGTTTTGTCATTTAACTTTTAAAAGAATAATACCTGAGATGATTAGATTACTTTAGTAATGATTGGATTAACCTAACTAAAACTGTGTATGACAACAGGCAAGTAGCTGGTAGATAGATTCAAATTTATTTAATTTATATTAAATTAGGTAGTATTTTAGTTGTGGTGGTTTAGGAAATCATCTTATAAATAAATCATTATAAATGCATGTTTATTTCAACACCTACTCCTAGACTATTTACCGATCTCATATAAACTTGACATAAATATTCTATGAAATTTATATATAATTGTTCAACTAACTTGATTAGTTCAATGTAACAAATATAAGGTTGGCAGTTTTTACTTATTTAGTTTTTATTATTTAGTTGATTTTATCAGTTAATTATAGGGTAAACTTTTCAGATATCTTTCTATAATACCTCATTTTATTTACTTGGTTGATTTAATTGGTCAATCTATGCTAAACTTACTGATCGCCATCTACAATAATTCATTTTTAGATTTAGTTGATTTTATTGGCCAACCTATGCAAAAACTATCCACACCCATAATCATTTAAGCTCATCACACTATGATCTCATATTTTGAACTTACCCCCCAGCCATAGGACATATATCATGTCAATATATATAATATCAATTGGTTGATTTAATTGGTCAATCTATGTTAAACTTACTGATCGCCATCTGATAATTCATTTTTAGATTTAGTTGATTTGATTGGTCAATCTATGCAAAAACTATCCACACCCATAATCATTTAAGCTCGTCACGCTATGATCTCATACTTTGAACTTACCCCCCAGCCGTAGGACATATATCATGTCAAAAAATTCCATTCATTCATTCACTTCACCGACTGACTGACATCTGAAACCTTCGAGTCTGATAGGGTCAATCTATTTGAGTGAGTGGGTGAGAATTGGCGAATACTATCTAATAATTCACCATTGCTCACCTGAAACTCAACAAAAATCAGTATTAGAGTTTAAGTAGATTAAGTAGTTAGGATAATCAGCTCACCAGCCACGAGGGCAACAGCGGAGCTGTTAGTCTGAGTGGCTTGAGAGTAGTGCTGGCACAGCCTATAGGCTACAATGTGAGCTTATCATTTGATAAACTAAATACCGTAGCAAAGCACGGGTATCTGGATGTTAGGTTTATATATTTTAAAAACCTGCCTAATTTGGTTCACCTATCAATAAAATACTTTTGGCAAGTTAAGTAGAAGTTGATTTAGTAGTTTGGAAGCTATGTCACATACTCAATGATTTTAAGTATAAAGAGACGTTTCGGGTAGCAGTTGGTGTTATTTGATTGATTTGATAGTTTTTTTGTTTGGCCGAGTGGTTGATAGCTTTTGTTTGAATCGATAGACACAGTTTAGTTTTGAGGGGTGATTAGTTATTGGTTGTTTTGATAAGTTCAGTTAGGTTTACCTGAGTGGTTGGTGGATTTTGGTTGATTCTATTGAGCAATTAGATTTGGCTGAGTGGTTTTGTTTATCTATAATATAAAATCTAAATTAATAAATTGAAAATCTAATTTTATAATTACCGTAGCGAAGCACGGGTAAATCGGCTAGTAGATTATAAATTCAAATTCAACACAAGCAACGCCGGATAAATTAATTGATCTTCTAAAGCTATTAATATATTAACCCTTTCAATGATTTGATATATATTAAATTTTATTCGAGGTGGGCCGACCTGGGGACGATACCGCACCGATTAGGGAAGTGAAGAAAATGGGAAAGGAGGATAAAACCCGGAAAACCTCCATGCGCGGCGTATGATAGGCTAGGAACTCCATGGACCGCCTTTGCTATTCGCTATCTCGGTTCGGGGCATTGGTACGCAAAACCAACACAGTCAAAATCGTCCCCTACCCAAAGTCCATTACCGGGATCGAACTCGGGAGGCAGCGGTAGAGGGTATGATTTGATATATATGTGTTTAAAAAATGAGGGATATGTAAATCTAAAAACGCATATATGCATCCAAGAAATATGGGTTATATGTATTTTTTTCAAAATTTACTGAATATTTATGATACAGACAAGAATAAAAATAATTATAAAAGTGTAAACATCGGCTAAAAAATTTTGAAAAAATTAAGGGCCAAAAAATAGTTTTTTGAAAATTAGTGAAGGGTTAACTAGCAGCTGCATTAAACACAGGCAAAGCCGTGGTTACCTACTAGTAATAAAATAAGCTCTGAATCCTAACTCATAACCTTACGGTCGTTTATTGGATGTTCCATTTGCCATCAAATGCAATTATGACAAAGAGATGCAATTCTGTTGCAAAAGGAAGACTTAAATTACTACTAAGCCTAATTTATGATTTCAGAGTATGATTGCAAAAACTGAACAGTCAGTTAAACTATAATCTGATGATGCAAGTTATTGTTGGATAAGATTTTCTCAATCTGCTAATCAGGAATTCGAATGATATGAAATTAGGATTTGTGCGAGTAATAACTCTATTCTTAACTCTAGCTTCTCCTTCAATATCTAAAAAGTGTAAAAAAGAAGGGTGTACGCTACCCATACTGTCACTTTAGATCTGTTTATCTTGATACAGTTGGAGCCGATTGTCTTACTAATTTAAAAATTACAACTTGACATATGATGAAATAGATTAAGTAAATCAGCTAAATGGCCGCCCGTTTGAGCTTATTTCTTTTTTGGATGCTGGATATAACTGATAGCTTGGATTATTTAGCCCGATTCGCGCTCGCATCGACCGAATCTAGCAATAGCGAGCTTAAATTAGCGAGTAGCTTAAGCTTCAGTTTGGATTAATCAAAGCTTGTAAACTCACTCGTGACTGAAATTATTGAAACAAATACTAAGCCGCGTAAACCTGTCTAATGAGAACCAACCTATGTTGTGGTTTTACAAGCATATCCTTTACGCCTGTTCGAGAATTTTTAGTTCTAAATTGTTCAGTCTCCCAATTCAGCTTATTGTATTATAATGAAAGCTTCATCATCATATAAAATCAAATACGATGAGAAAGTTTATAAGCCTGACGCTACTTTTTATATCAGTGGCGATGCTCCAATTTGCAACAATCTTAACATACCGTCTACTCTTATTAATAGTTTCGATATCCAAAAAAAGTTTAAAATACCAGCGTTTTATGAAAAAAGTGAAATGAGGAATTGCGTTAGAATTTGGAGCGACACAAAAAATGCTAAAATTTCCGAGTTGAAACAAGCTGCAGCCTTGTTTGATGGGGTGGTTGGGATGGAGTTTAAGCATGGGTGTCTTGACCTTGAATTTACAACACCAAGTCAAGCAAATAAAGCTTTAGACTCGCCACTATATTATGGACCTTCTTTGGTAATTAAGGTAAAACCAAGACAGTATGATGAAGATATTAAGCTTTTAATGATAAAAAGATTGCCATCAACGCTGATCTTCGAAGTTTTGTTTAATGAACTACTAAAAGGTTTATATAATTATGGCCGCCCTCTTGGGCTCTCTGTTGAGAAAAACGGTATCACTCCGAATGGGCCAGGAGAAAGCGCTTTTGCTGTTCTGGCTCAAAAAACTAAAAGTCTCAGGGTTCCTATAAAAGCATACTTTTGCCGAGCAACCAACGAAGAATTTTTGATCTCCATCCAAGGGTTGAAATTTTGTAATCGGTGCTTGAGATATGGCCATAATAAAAAGTATTGCCTTAACAGTTTGTCAACCAGAGTTGAATGGGGTTTCTAAACCTAAGAATAGCTTTACTTTTACTCCTTATGGAGCTCATCTATAGAGATAAAGTAAGCATGATATTCATAACTGATATCTTTATGTAAAGCCAAAATAGTTTCACTTTTTACTTGCTTTTATTTAGCTCACAATCTTGTTTTGTTGGAACCTTGCACCCTTCATTTAAGATGTTTCCTGATATAACCTATTGATGAAATTTTGCACAAGTACTAAGGTCAGATGCTAATAAATATTCCGCTTTATTTTTTTATTTTCCTAGTAAAATAAAAAAGCTTTAAGTGTAAGAGGCAAAAACTTTATATGTTTTTAATGGTAATCGGTATATTGTTACGACTGAGCAGTTTGATATTTGGTTGATTTGATAAGGTAAATGGTTTTGCCAAGCGGTTGGTGGTCATTTGGCTAATTATCAAGTTAATCGTTTTAGTAAGTAGCAAGTGATTAGCTGATTTGATAGTTTATAAGGTATGTCAACTTCAATAGATATCACATTGTTTAAAGGTGCAAGCTGGTGAAATTTCAAAAAAGCAAGGCTAAAAGGCCCATAATAGCCTTTTGTTCTCTAAATATAAAAATTAGGCCAACCTAGGGACAAAGCACCGCCAAATTTATATAGAAATGCTAAATAAGTATAACTTTTGTAGATTAATTTCATACAATAAAAATTTGATTGATGAATCATCTCTATTTTTGAAAAAAATTCTCCTCTACTTTTAATAAATCTGTTTTAGAAAATAACAATTCAGGCATTGGTTTCTAGAATATTGTTTACACTTTGAACCAATAAAAGTCCAACCTGAAATCCCCAATTTCAATTTATAAAGGTCCAAACTAATCTTTTACCCGGAGAGGTTTTCAAGAGATAAAATCAACAAAATTGATGACCTATAATGATTTTACTAGATAGTTTATTTTATGCTAATGGTTAGCCGCTGACTCAAATAGTGAAATCTCCAACCTGTATTAAACTTTGTTACAAAAGTTTTTAGCTTATGAAAGTATAAATTCCATGTTTGAAAAGTGGCAATATAGATCATAGGGTTTCTAGCACAAATTATGGAGTCAAACATCTCTTAGTTTATTGCCTTGTTTTATATTAATACATTTTATACTATTTCTGAGCTTTAATTGTTACAAGCTCACATTTAAATCAGTAAATCTTATTTAAATAAACACCAATAGATATACATGTCCCAATTTATTATATGTTACCATAGGAAAACTCAATCAAAGCCGAAAATTTCACCTTTGTTACAAAAGTAAGCGTACTTTTTGTTACTATACCTGAGTGAGAAAGTCCCATTCCTTTTAATGAAGTATCTCTTGAGTCTAAGAGAATTTGCGCTTAAATAATCTATCCTAGTTAGTATGAGGTTTATTTCATATCTATTTCACTTATATCTGAGATATGCTCTCCTGATGAATATAGAATATAAATTTCCATACATTAACATTTATGTATGCCTAAGAGTCAGTATAAGTAGATTTCCTCTATGTTATTTTGAATGAAAAAGCTTGTAGCTACAGCATCTAGCCTATAGGGCTTAAAGTTTTTTCTGTAAAGAAAAATAACATGAGTTTTTTTGAAGTTTTATTTTCTGCAAAAGATATAATATATATAACCTTTTCTTATATAGGCTTTAGTTTATCTAAAAATTTCATTTTTTTACATTATACTTGTACAAAATATAGATCTTATCTCAAATTTCCTCTCTATTTTATACTGCAAGCTGATTAAAGGATTGTGACTTATAGTAACAGTTTTCAATTACCTTTTGTGCCACACTCTTAGAAGTTTTGATTGCTTTTTAATTAGATACATTTTTATTAATATTAACGACTTTTTTAAATATTATTATCATTGATATCACAATTGCATTTTATAGGCATGGGCTGATGATGTTAACAGCTTTGTCTTTTAAACTGCCAAGAAACAAATCAAATCTTATGCTTCTGCACAACCCTAACAATATACTAGCTAAATTATAAATACTAAACGTCCATTGCCAATACTATAAATATATGAGCTGCACTCAGTTGTCTTATACAATTTTATACCAATCAGAATAGTATATATGCAATTATAGCACACCCTATAAAAGTCTTTTAGACCCTTCTGGAACCATCTGATAGTACTTATCTATGTTGGTAGTAGTAAGTTGGTTAAATTACTTTAGTTATTATGTGGAAAATTTAAAACCTAAAAGTCACTAGATTATATTATCTAACAATCTAGTAACTAACTTCAAAGATACTATGGGACAAAGTTTGATAATAATAAACCCAAAGGTCTTATTATAAAAGTTTTTTTGGTAATCTTAAACCAATGGTTTATATATCAATATTGCATATTATTGAAAAAAGGTTTGATTAGAAAGTGCCCCTACATTTTTAATAAGTAACTTGGGATAGCTACTTTAAAAACCATACCTTATCATATTAAAGCAAGGACACTTTTTGACACAAGTTTTTTTCTTTCTTATGCCAATCACTTTTAGAAAATAATTGGGGCATCTCATAGATAAAAAATTCAATAGATCAAGGTTTAGTGAATCTAAAAGACATACTATTATTAGACGTATTTCTTTTGATATTATATGCTCTCAGTAGGATGGATGTAGGATTCCACTCCATAGTGTTTTTCAATATCTAAACATTATTTTTGTATACTGCTAATCCACCTAATATTGTTTGAAGTTTATTTCTGTAATTAGAAAAAACTATAGGAGGTCCATGTAGTCAGATATTTTACAATAATAGCTAAGCAAGTCAAAGCATAAAAAAGATAGTACATCACCCAAGTTGATTGTTTAAAATATATAAAGTAGTTTTGAAGTGAAACGTAGGCAAAAAAACTAAAAGTAGAAAGAACAAGCACCTAGATTACCATTATATCATATATAATTCTGAAAGAGCATGAAGATGATGATATTGTTGCAGAGTTGCAGTTTTGAAAAAGACTTTAGTACTAAGATTCTTTAAAAAAAGGCCAAGTTATACCATTTTTTGATGTAGCTAAAGCATTAAGGAAGAAGTTTTTTAGTATTTCTTCATTTAACTTATACAGAAATGATAAAAGGTGGATGAGATAAACCTTTATTATAGCCTTCAGTTTAATATCCCTAATAAATAAAGAAGGTTTTTGCATGAGACAAGCTAAATGGGTTAATATCATGAGCCAAATAGCTAAAATAAAATTCTTTTAGATGAAATTTTTCACTTTTTGACACAATAGAAATTTTCTAAGCTAGGCCATTTTCTGTTTTCTCAGACTTAGTGGTATTGTGGATTCTGGTAAAGTGAGAAAAGGTTTAATGAAAAGGCAAAATTATCTTGTTTGGCAGTTAGGGTCAAAATTCAATTCCTATCAATGACCTTAGAGTATATTTATAAGTTTTCAATGGAACTCTGTTTGGATATAATTAATAAGCTTCATGGACTTAGTCTGGAGTTCCATTCCAGGATTATGTTAATATTTGTTATAGACTTTTAAAAGTCTTCACACACTAATTATCCTGCATACAACCTATTTAGAGTAAGTGTAAAAGTTTTCATATTTCAACTATCTGTTTGATTTTTCATGTCAAATATGGATAACTGTTTCTCTATGCCGATTGTGAAATTTATAAGATGGTTTAGAAAAAGTTTAAAGTTTGATCTATTTTTATCCTTCCAATGGGGATCCATATAAATCTAGAGAAATGTTAGTAATTAAAGTGTAGCAATGATAGTGCTCTTCAAAAGAGAGAACATTAATTGTTAATTAAATATATTACCTTTTGTTACTATGTTGGTGATTAGATTTGTGAGTTGATAACTCAACTAGTCCCCAAAAATTAGTATGAGGACCTTATAGATGGCCTGGGGAATATGGGTCAATTAAAAATAATATATATTGCCAAAAGGTGAAAATTGATTTTTCAGGACCAATGATCATTGTAACAATTATCTCACACAACATATACCTAATGGATTTCACCCCAAGCAGTAGTTACTGCAGCACCTGAGTTCCCTCTTTGTGATTATATTGAAGTTAGTTGTATGGTTTGACCAGTATGTTTAGAGCAATTCTTTAGCACTAGTGGTGCCCAACCTAAAAAGAGGGGCCGCCACACATCTTTATTTGCAAATAAGCCAAACAAAAGGAAAATTATAAATAAAATACCCAATATGGCACCTTAGCTATCAGCCTAGGAAGCCATATCAGACAGTGAGAAAGCTTTGGGAAGCTTTTATCCAGTGCCCACTTTAGCTGGCGGACCAAGGTGGACAACATTGGGGTAGAAGCATCAGCAACATGAGGCATAAGGAGGTTAGTTGTGGGGTTTCATCATTTATGAGGCTGACGGTGTCCATAGTCTCAACATATTGAGCAAGTTGATTCTCATCAAAGGTGATGAGAGAAGGCACACAAGTGAATGACTTGATGCACTGGTGGGTTTGGGGGTGATTGGGGTCAAGTAGAAAAGTTTTTGTCGCATCAATGCAAGCAAGGCTCACACTAAAAGCAAACTCCTCAATTTTGTACTTCACATTTTCCTTAAATTTAAGGAAAAAATTTGGAAAAGGAATACCCTCAATGAGGGGTTCCATCACCCCATGAAGATGCTGGTAGAGTAGGTGTTAGCAGGGGCAACTGCAACCTTAGCTACCATTTTACTTATATTTTAATAAATTGGAAAACTGTTTAAAGGGCGAAAATGGTGGGGACGCAAATTGGGAGGATTGGCAAAGAATTTCTCCAAGCAAAATCCAGCTTCACATGGTATGGTCGTTCATCTTCATTAATCCATTTGAGAGCCTCAAATAGATTAAATTCATCCAGCGCTGTGCCAGCCACAAGAATTGGAGCGGTGTCAAGAGCTGATTGGTTATGTGCTGTCAACCATGTTTGGAGCATTTCCACTTAAAGTAATAATGTCTTAATTATGTAGCAGGCAACAACTTTATGGCTGATTGTATTTGTTCTCTAATCATCTCTGATACAGAGGGCAATCTTAGTTTTATCTTAATAAAGTAAAAGCATCCTCCATAGTATATTAAATTAGAGTTTAGAGTAACATAGTCAAGCTTTTCTACATAAAATTCAATCAGAAGATCAGATACATATTAGGGGTTTTGGTAGTAGTTTACAATGCAATTAAAATCTAGTTATTCATCCATATCTAAGATATCAATTTTACCCTCAAAATGAGTGTTAGATTAGCTGATCAAGACTGAGGAGAAAATTCATTGAAAATACAAATTGGCTTTTCTGTGAAATCTATTAGAAACAAAGCTATAACAAAAACAAATAAAATCAGATACATTTTTTTTAGTACTAGATGAAAATCAGATACATTTTGAAATTATATTACTTAGCAGCTAGGCATAATATCATTTAGTTTTTTACAGGGACGACTTTACATAAAGACATGACTAAAACAGACTAAGGTATTTCAATATAATTATATACATAAGATTTAGGAGCAAAGCAATCTTTTATATGTCAAAAAAGCAGAGTGTTGAGAAAGTATGTTATCTAAAAGGTTGCAGACGCATCAGGTTAAAATTTTTTGATTGCATGACTCTAACTAATTTGTCCATCTTCAATTCTTTTAATCAGAAGATTCCTTTGCTGATTGATGAGGAGGGAATTAGTGATTCTGATTTCATTGTTGGGATTTTACCTAGGTTAGGTGAAAGCCTTGTCCAGGGGAAGGATTGATACTTCCATTTAAGGGGCATAAACCCAAAATGGCTTAAAAAGTTTGAAAATAGGGTCTGAATCTATATTATTAGCAAATATACCAAATTCAGAGCTTTATATAAATTACTCCAAATTTTGGGAAAACGTTACATCCCCATTCCTTGAGTCATGTGAACTGAGGTATCCATTGACAGATCATGAGGGAGGTGAGATCTGAGTAAGGTTCAGAACAATGGCAATCCAGAAGACCAAGAGAGATACTATATGTATGGGGCCACGATGATCCTTGAGGCACCATGTCCCCACGCACCCTATAAAAATCCCTGCATGTTAGTTTAATAAAGTACTTTCATCAATAGGATTAATTCTATCTTATTTTTATGTAAGTTTAAGTTATTCTAATTATCAAAGTCTCATCTATTGTTGTGTTCAAAGCTTGTCATGGTTGGACAACTTGATAGTGGGAACCAACGCCAAGGTTAAGGCTGGGCGACAGGAGGCCCAGAAGGTGAAACTTCAGGCTCTTACTGACCTGAAACACACATTAGACCAACGATGAGTACAGGCAAAATATGCCCGCTTGGTACTAATGGGGTGTAAAACGCCCAGCCCCTTGTCTCAGCCCAGGCATTGAAACAAACAATCTACATAGCAAATGAAGATGGTTTGATTCAGCTAATTGGAGAACAAGGGTTCAAATCCCATTTGAGTTACAAAATCATGTGCTTAGATAGAATACAGCTTCAATCAATCACTCAAGTGAAGGCACTTTCAGTGTATTTTACCAAATCAAATGGGAGCGTTTGTTTATTGGAGCGTCAAGGCTTGGGCACACTTTTTATATGCCATAATTACCCCAACCCATTTTAAATATGTTTTCACAACCAAAATTCCTTGTAGGTCAACTTTCTCAAATAAAGTTTACCCGTTATTTTATGTTTACTTATGGTTCCTTGGGTGAACTTAAGTGCGGACCTCTTTGAGGAGGTCTCCAACTATGTTGGCCACTACATACTATCTCAATTTATGAAAATCTCAGGTGCTCCCTTGGGCCGCTCAGGTCCCCTCCAGATCGAGGCACCCAAGCCTACTGGCACCGATTTACACTTGATTATGGACTTTCCTCTGGGGTCCACTCAAGCTGTGCTGTTTCTCGCTTACCTGGTACTGTATACCACGCTCTACACCCTTGCCTTGGGTCCCTTCTGTACAGGCACCATTTGAGGTGCCTTGTTTCCCATTCTTCTAATGGCTAGTTCCCTAGCAGTGTGGGTTTGCATTCCACACCATCTCGCTCAGAAAAAGAGAGTTACAGACACTCTCTTGACATTAGTTGACCAACCTTTTTATTTTATGTGCATGAGAATTATTCATTTGGGACTTTCATTATTTGTAAATTGGGTGCACTGGCCATTTGTCACTGCCACGATGGTGCTCACCACAGTTTTCTCATTTGGTTTTGTTTTGGTGCATCTCAGCGTTATTCTTGCAACTACCAATTGGGAAGTGCCCACCCTTCCTTCTTGTACCTGGTGGTCTCAGACCTTTTGTGATCCTGTTGTTGCAATTCCCCGCCTTTCTCCTGAGATCTACTTGGAAATTCAACAGGCCTTGGCTACCCTTGAGCCAAAACCTTCCCCAGAAAATAACAACTTATCAGGTTCCCATCCGCTTTTATGAGGAGTAGATTTGTTGTATCAGCTGTCTCCAGAAGTGGCCAACTGGGTTTTTGCCATATTCCATGCACACCCACTCTTGTGGCGATCCATGGAGGGCTTAGAATGTGTCTTGGAGCAACATCATCCTGATGGAGTATCCATCCAATCCTTCTACGAGTTCTTTTCATTGCAATAAGTGGGTCAGCCAGTGAAATTATATTTAGATGAATATTGTGAAAAAGCCCAGGCCTTACCTTTGCCCGACGTTATGAAAACATCATTTCTCCATTCTTCCTTGGACCTCTCCATGTGAAATTCCCCAATTTGGCTTTCACCCTCTTCCAACTTTGATCTTCTGATTGAAGCCCTTTGGGGTAGTTTCTCCGCCCAAACCCAGAAGGGGCCACATAATTTGGCCATCATGATTGCACTTGGCTCAGCCTCCTATAAATATAGGAACCAAAAAGCTGTGCACGTCTCTCACATTGATGGAATCTTATCCTTCTAAACCTTCAAATTTTGAGGAGTTCAAAACTGAGTGGGGTTCTAGCCCCGAGTTTAAAATAAACATGTCAGCCAATTCTGCCGCGATAATGTCACCCTTGGTCGCCCCTATAAATACCACGTCCTTGACTAGTAATATTTTCTTGAATTGTGAGGTGCTTCCCACTGATTTCCTCCCCATTTCAGTGGAAATTGAGAGTTTAGGAGGGTCCAGACCCAAATTTAACCAAAAATGGGACCCCGTTAACATTTTTTCATCCCAAGATGTTTCTGGGGTGCATGCCAATGCATCAGTTCTGAGCTTGGGGGTGATGGCCCTGGATAATGATGCACACCGAAGCATTGGAATAGGTGTGGGTTTGTTGGAGTCTGAAAACGCGTTTTATAACATGAGCGATTTATCACAAAACAAGATGTTTATAAGCTCATATGGCCTGGATGAGGACCCTATTCCAATATATCAGATTACCCCTGAGAACCCTCGTTTGACTCCTACCATGATCTGTGGCACTCAGGAAGTGGAAAAGGAACCTTTGTTTTAAATATAAAGATGTATATGCACCTGCAGAAGGTGTGGTGGGATATGTGGCCTCAGTAGTAAGAGTGGCCCACTATCCCTCTCCCTTCTATGATTCTAAAACATACCCTGAAGGCTTGGTCAATCCAGAGGAAGAATTTTCAGGTGAGATGGTGGCGTTTTCTGATGTGTATAAATCCCATTCTGGATACTTCTTGTTGACTGCTACTCTTACATCCCCTTTTGGGAAGTTCAGCACAACTATTTTAGTGGATACCAGTGCCTCAAATAATTTTATTGACCAAGACCTTGCTGACTACCTTGAATTGAGTTACTCATCAGGTGGTTTGGTTAGAGGTGGGGCTTATCAAGGTATCCCCACACTGAACGTCATGGGGTTAGTTGACTTCCAGGTGGGCTCCTATCTTCTGTCCGACCATTTTCAGGCTATTAGAAACCTCTTGTTCCCCATTATTTGGGTGTAGAGTGATGGATAAAGTTTGACGTCAGGACTAATTTGAAAGAAAACACTCTATCCTTGTCTCTGATAAACGGTCACCAGTTGATTGTTCCTTTGGCAGAGGATAACGCCCAGGGCAAATTACCTCATTGGCCCAATGTTCACACTCCTTATCTTGTCCCTTTGCTATAGCCATCCGTGGAACTTTCCATACCATTCTGTTTGGAGGAGTTGGAATCTTCTTTTGATGCAGCTTCAGCTAGTATATTACCAGATCATTCCAAGTTTGATTGTAAGTTTAAACTCACTGTGGATCTGGTGCATATATCTTCCCCCATATACCCATTGACTGTCCGGGAGGAAGAGGCTTTAGATGTGTGGGTGAAGGAGCAGTTGGCCAAAGGGGCCATCCTTCAGCGTACCTCCCCTGTCTGCTCCCCGCTTCTCTTTGTGGAGAAGGCTGATGGAACTTTACGCCCTTGTGTCAATTATGGAAATTTAAACAATGTGACTGTACCTGACCTTCATCCCATCCCTTAGATTCACATATTGCGCGTTATGTAGAGAAGGCAAAAGTCTTCTCCAAGTTGGATTGCCTCAATGCGTTCAATCAAATCTGGATAAAGAAGGGCCAGAAGTGGTTAACCGCATTCCACACTAGTAAAGGAATTTTCCAGTTTTGGGTCATGCCCTTAGAGCTTAAGAATGCCCCTGCCATCTTTTCAACGCCATATTGATGCTGCGTTGGGGGACTTGTTAGGGGTATGCGCGGTTGCCTACATGGATGATATCCTGGTGTTTTCCACTGGTCAGGAGTCCCATGCAGTACACCTTTGACAAGTGGTGGAGAGGTTGAGGGCTGCTCGCCTTATGCTCAAGATCAGTAAATGTGAATTCTTCAAGTCCCAGGTCGCTTTTCTGGGCAACGTCATGTTTGACCAAGGCCATATGATAACTTCAGACAAGGAGAAGGCTATTCGTGAGTGGCCCACCCCCACCTCAGTCAAGGAATTGAGGAGCTTTTGGGGACGTGTACGTTCCTCAAGAAGTTCATGCCAAATCTCTCTGAGGTGGCAGCACCCTTATATAAGGCTAGCGGTGCCAAGGTGCTTCAGTGGTCCCCGTTTTGGAGGATGCTTTCTAAGCGGTGGAGTGCACCTTGTTATCCACGTCCATCCTTCACCATGTCGACCCTGCAAAGGAGTTCATTGTGTCTTCTGATGCTTCCAACTTTGCCATTGCAGCTGCCTTGTTACAGGTAGCGAAGATGGGACAGAGCATCCAGTGGGATATTTTTTAGGAAAATGTCTCTGATTGAGTTAAACTACGCCGTTTATGACAAGGAGTTATTAGCAGTGGTGGAGGCGCTGACTTATTGGCGTCACCACTTACATGGCTCCTCCCAACCATTCCAGGTACGCACAGACCACTTGGCCTTGTTGTACTACCGCGCTCCTCATGTCTTAACTCCATGGAGACCTGTTGGCATGAGACCCTTGCCCAATTTGCATTTTCCTATGAGTTCACCAAGGGCAAGGAGAATGGTTTGGTGGATGCTTTAAGCCGCAACCCTGCTTTGGCTCCCAATCCAAAGGAGGTAGAAATTCACAACACCCAGTTGATGATTCCGCCGAGTAAGATTCTGCCTCAACTTCCTGATTCCATGGTCAACACGCCAGCGCTCGCACCTCTGGAAAATGCAGGCAGAATATAGTATGTTCAGAAAGGTAGTCCTTTCTCAGCCATTATCAATTGAATATACTGTTGTTCTCACTAAGAGCGCTCTGAATCAGGAGGACTTATCCAGGGGTTATCATGTAAAGGATGAGATGGTGTGGTTTCAGAGGCGCCTATAGGTTCCTGCTGGACCACTGCGCCTGGAAATTCATCTGGGACCATCATGACGGAATCACCATTGGTCATCCTGGGAAAGCAAAGACCTTGGAGTTGATACGATGCACTTACAATTGGAAGGGATTGCCTGCTCAGGTGGGGCGGTATTGTAAAGAGTGCCTGATATGCAATCAAATGAAGCCCAATTGCAACCTTTAGCGAGGTTGTTGGTATCAGTCCAAAAGGCTGAAGGGCCCTGGACTTCCCTATCAGTGGATTTCATTGTGAAATTACCTGTTTATGATGGTTATGATGCCATCATGGTGGTGGTTGACCGCATTAAAAAGTTCGCTCACTTTATTCCTTGCAGAACGACCATAACCGCTGCTGAAATGGACAGGCTCTTCATCACACATGTATTTGCGCTTCATGGGGGTTCCTCAAGAAATCATTAGTGACTGGGGACCCCAGTTCACCTCCATCTTTTGGGAAGAATTGTTTAAAACTCTTCAGATTCACCCCTGCCATTCAACTGCCTATCACCCCCAATCAGATGGGCAGACCAAGCAAATGAACCAGTGCTTGGAACAATTTCTGCGTTGTTACACCGCCGTAGATCATCCAGATTGGGTCCCTCACCTTCCCATGGCCCAGTTTAGCTACAACAACACTTTGCACTCATCAATTGGTTGTTCACCCTTTTTTACCAACCATGGCTTTAACCCTGACTTTAGCATGGAGCCCAGCTGTGGTTCCAAAGTGGAAGCGGTGGTGGACTTTGCTAAGACCATCAAGAAGGTCCATCAGGGGGTGTCCACAAGTTTGGAGGCGGCTATGCTATTTTATAAGGAGAACTCTGATGGAAAGCGCTGAGTGGGTCCCACATACAAGGAAGGGAATTCGTGATGCTTGATGCTCACAACATCCCTATCAAGCAGTCATGCAAAAAACTGGGTCCAAAGAGGATTGGTCCTTACCGTGTAGTTTAGAAAGGTGGGTCATGCCTCATACAGTTGTATCTTCCCTCCACGTTCCAGATCTTCTGTATCTTCATAAGAGCAAATTGATGTTATTTGAGGGCCCCCACCTGTGACTCCTGAGGCTTATCTTGTGAATGGGGCGCCAGAGTGGGAAGTGGAGAAAATAGTAGCCTCCTGCTGTGTTAAGAGATGTCTCAAGTACCTAGTATCCTGGAAGGGGTTTGATGCGGCTGAGAACAGTTGGGTGCCAGCATGTGACTGTGTACATGCCCAAGACCTGATCAAATTATTCTATAATCATTTCCCTGAGGCTTCAGGATCAAAGACCAAGCCAGCCATTGCTGCTATGAAGTTGTCACCTGCACATAAGAACTTCTCCTTAGCAAATGCCCCTGGAGGGGGGGTGGAGCCCAAGAAGGAGGAGAGGGTAATGCCATGGTTGTACGACTTGATAGTGGGAACCAACGCCAAGGATAAGGCTGGGCGACAGGAGGCCCAGAAGGTGAAACTTCAGGCTCTTACTAACCTGAAACACACATTAGACTAACGCTAAGTACAAGCAATAATATGCCCGCTTGGTACTAATGGGGTGCAAAACGCCCAGCCCCTTGTCTCAGCCCAGGCATTGAAACAAACAATCTACATAACAAATGAAGATGGTTTGATTCAGCTAATTGGAGAACAAGGGTTCAAATCCCATTTGAGTTACAAAATCATGTGCTTAGATAGAATACAGCTTCAATCAATCACTCAAGTGAAGGCACTTTCAGTGTATTTTACCAAATCGAATGGGAGCGTTTGTTTATTGGAGCGTCAAGGCTTGGGCACACTTCCACATGCCATTATTACCCCAACCCATTTTAAATATGTTTTCACAACCAAAATTCCTTGTAGGTCAACTTTCTCAAATAAAGTTTACCCGTTATTTTATGTTTACTTATGGTTCCTTGGGTGAACTTAAGGCGGACCTCTTTGAGGAGGTCTCCAACTATGTTGGTCACTAC
Organism: Massospora cicadina; assembly: GCA_022478985.1. NCBI lineage: Eukaryota > Fungi > Entomophthoromycota > Entomophthoromycetes > Entomophthorales > Entomophthoraceae > Massospora > Massospora cicadina. The sequence goes on from JAKSZP010013235.1 coordinate 50,853, forward strand.
ATACTATCTCAATTTATGAAAATCTTAGGTGCTCCCTTGGGCCGCTCAGATCCCCTCCAGATCGAGGCACCCAAGCCTACTGGCACCGATTTACACTTGATTATGGACTTCCCTCTGGGGTCCACTCAAGCTGTGCTGTTTCTCGCTTACCTGGTACTGTATACCATGCTCTACACCCTTGCCTTGGGTCCTTTTGTACAGGCACCATTCAAGGTGCCTTGTTTCCCATTCTAATGGCTAGTTCCATAGCAGTGTGAGTTTGCATTCCACACCACCTCGCTGGGAACGAGAGAGTTAAAGACACTCCTTTGACAGAGATGCCCCTGTCCTCTCAGCTAACACTAGCCCCATGCAGTCAGCCGCCTTATTGAGTTCCCCAGCATTAGAACCAGTGAGCGCATCTGGGGGAAACCCAATAACTGGTGCTCACTACAGGGGGGCTTCCAAGGAGCACCCTGAGGAGTTACCTTCAACCTTGGATGATAAACAACCCTCAGCAAGCATGCTGGATGCTGATCTTCTAATTTACCTCTGCTGGAACAGCCAAGAACCATTTACAGTGGGGACCAAATTTCCAAGGATTTCCTTTGAGTGTGCCCCAGAAGACTTTGTGCACTTATGAGCTCCCTGTCAGCTGAAACCTTTTATTGACCTGCTAAAACGCCTGAAGAATTTAAAAAAAGATGGTTTTGAGCCAAAATTACAGCATCATAAAGAAAAATATTAATGAAGGCAAAATTTATTACAGGGACCTAGCATCACATTTTAAGAGGATGTGGGATGCTAGGAGAGAAGACTTTGAGGATATCACTTAGCGGGATGACTATTGGATGCTAGTATCTGTCTACTGTGATGAGAGAAAAATGTTCAATCTTCTCTCAGCTTTGGGCAAAATCAAAAAGAAATTTCCAAGATACAACACACCCTCTGGTTGAAAAAAGAAAATCAAAATAATCAGAGTGCTTGAATTTCAACAAAAACTATTAATTCTAATACTAACACAAATATTTATGCAATAAAAAGCAAAATTTCTCCACTCAATATCAATTACCGCTCTGACGCTTCAGAACAGAAAGTGGAAACAAAGTGCATAGCCAATTTGTGCCCAAAAGTGCTGAATGACAAATCAAATATGGCCAACAAGCATCTACAACACCAAATTGACATAATTGGGACAAGTTGAGAACCAATTTCCAATCTCAATGAAGGCAGCAAGCTTCAAGAATTTTTAGAAGTCTCAAAACAATTGGTGTGATAATGCGATACAAACGCCAGGCAAAATACCTGGGACTTACCTTTGCACCATTTGGAATAAGCTCAATGACTCCTTTCTGGAAAACCTAATGCTTTCTGACTTCAAAGGATCCACTCCCAAAATTGGGCCACATTTTAATAAAACAAAAATCTAGATTACCTTGTTCAGCTCTCAGATTGGGATAGCGCTGATCCCAACAAAAACTAGAGTCCTGAAAAAGTGAAGCACAAGGAACCAGCTGACACTACCTCCACTACTAATGCCAACCTTTTGGCACATTTTGCATTTTACTCTCAACCTTTGTCACATGGGTTGCTCTCAGTTGCGAGTGAGATTTGCTCACCCCAATCCCAAGATGGTGGCTTGGCATTGCTTGAAAAGGCTTCCCTATTGTAACCTTTAGGGGGCCACACCCTGCCACCGCTTGGTCCTCTTCTAAGCTTGTGGGGTCGTTTGCCTATGCAGCTCACTGTTGATGACCTTTTCTCTGAGCCTTACCTGAATATTCTGGCGGATAAGATGATTGCAAGATGCCAGGTTCAAATGGCAAATAAATGGAACTGGAAGCTTGAAGAGGCTGAGACCCACATGGCCAAGATGGCAAATAAGACGTTCAAAATAATAATGTGGTGGGAGGCGGAGTTGAAGGCATACAAGTTAGAAATCATTCAGGAATGAAGGCTGCTGGTTGACCTGCAGTCAGAAATCTGGGACAAGACCAACCAAATTGAAACGCTCAAGATCAACAACTCACAGCTTAGGCTGGAGTTATCCGACCTCAAGGAGAATTACCTTGGAATAAGATGGACGCTCAAAGTCAGCCACCTCAAAAAACTAGATTGCTCAGCCAACAAAGGATTGTGGATTGAGGAATTTAAAATCACCTTTTCCAAAGAATGATCTGAATTTACTATGAGGGCCTTAACCAATGGAATTATATAGCTTTAAGCCCTAATTACACAAGAAAACTCTAAATTAACTATGAGAGCCTTTGCTGATGAAAATTTCTGGCTTCAAGCCCTATCCTCATGAGAGAACTCTGAATCTACTATGAGGGCCTTAGCTGAAGAAATTGTCTGGCTTTGAGCCCTAGCCACACCAGGCATTATCACTGACCTGGTCTGCATTACGCCTGAGGCTCTGTACACCCCCAAACTTGAGTCCTTCATCTACCTTAACCCTCAGGCCACAACTTGCTCCCCTAGGCCAAGGCTTGGAGGGGGCTCTCTAAGGATTTTCCCTGGATTAGGTGAAAGCCTTATCCAAGGGAAGGATCATTACCTTCATTTGAGGGGAATAAATCCTGAATGGCTCAATAAGTTTGAGAATAGGGTTCAAATCTATATTATTAGCAAATATACCAAATTCAGGGCTTTATATAAATTACTCCAAATTTGGGAAAATGTTACATCCCCATTACTTGAGTCATGTGAACTGGGGTATCTATTGACCTGGTCACAAGGGCGGCGAGATCTGAGTAAGGTTAAGAATAATGGGCAATCCAGAAGACCAGGAGAGATCCTATAGGGATGGGGCCATGACAATCCTTGAGGCACCTTGTCCCCACACACTCTATAAAAATCCCTGCATGTTAGTTTAATAAAGTACTTCATCAATAGGATTTATTATATTTTATTTTTATTTATATTTAATTAATTCTAATGATTGAAGTCTCATCCAACGTTGTGCCCAGAGCTGCCCCTGTAATCTCAGCTGACACTAGCCCTATGCAGTCAGTTGCATTATTAGGTTCCCCAGCGTTAGCACCAGTGAGCGCATCTAGGGGAAACCCAATACTCATCAAGTCTTGTGAATGATCAGGCTTTTACTGATCATAGAATCATAGAAGATTTGATCTCTCAGAGATTAAAAAGATTATATTAGAAATGACCATGAAAGAAGCCATATTAAGTCTTTCAATAAAGTTTTTTATAAGACAATTTTATTATTATTTTACTTGATTCTTTTACTTCTGGAGATTCCACCAAAGTAACTTCAAGAGAATAACAGGCACTTTTTATAGTGTGATTAAAAACTTCAAAAAGTGGTGTTCACTACAGGGGCATTCTGAGTTATGCACTTTGTGAAAATGTCAATCAAAAAATGGATTCTCCTTTTTTGCTAAAAGAGTCTCAGGACCATGAACAGGGTAGTATTTTGTGCTGGGTTTTTTCCATTAAGACTGAAATCTCAAGAAACCATCCTTGTTGTTGTTTCTATGCCAATTTCAAGCTTAATGGTCCCAAATTAAATTTTATTATAAAATTTTAAATTCATCCTGAAGATATGCAAAACACCATCTAGCAACTACTCAACAGGGTCCTTTTTCATGGAATCCATTCTACTCAGTCCTAGACCAGTGCTGTGACCTCCACAATGAGGGACTTGTATCAAATCTCACAATTGCCCAGGATTAGTACCAGGCCCTACTTATGCCAGTTTGTACATCCTGCGTGTACCAATTATTTCAAGTAGTGAGAATAAATTATCAGGGGATATTCAACTATTAGAAGGACTGCATTCTCTGAACAATTATCTCTCTGAGTTTATCAATTCTGCCCTCTAAGTTTAGTCATGATAATTGCAACGCAGTTATTAGTAACCATAATCTTCTTAATAATGTGAACCAACGTATCATTCAACTTGACCATGGAATCTCTAGCTTCATCAACACTATGTTGATGGAACAGGTTCAGGAGATTCAAGATGAATGGAGAGATAATCTTACTTATCTCTACAATCAAATTCAATTAGTGGAATAGGAAAACAAAAATCGCCTCTTCCACTTAGAGCAGCTATACTCCAAATTTCAAATTTGAGTCATCCAAGTGGAGGAAAACCCTGGGATTGTGGGACCGGCCAGGGATTAAGGTTCTCCAAGTCCAGTGGGTTCCCCAGGACCTAATGGGACAATGGGCCTATGGGACCTAGAGGGCCAACTGTACCTTCTTGATTAGCTGGACCACCTGGCCCAGTAGGGCCGCCTGGACCTCTGGGTGCCGTTGGGCCTCCTGAGCCTCCTGGACCCCTTCAACACTCCAGCACCATAGGCTCTGACCAACCATCTGAGCCTAATCCTAGCTTGCTCTCCAACATGATTGAACAGTTGTGAGTGCAATTGCATAAAGTAGCCAAGGAGTGTAACTTGAATCAATATGAGACACCTATTAACCCCCTCTTGTCGCATCAGTCCTTATCTGATGAGTTGATTAACCTGGGAAAGTGCTAATGACAATAATATCTTGCTAAAGGCGTGTGAATCCAAGGAGAATAAGCTCCAAACAACGATTGATTACTTGGAACAAAAAGACACAATCAACAGGAGCAAAACCTTAAACTCATCAAAGATTGGATGCTAAAGTGGGCCATTTTGATCTAAATCATTAAGCTAACAAAATTTGCACTGAGATTGTTGACTTACAACTGCAATATTCGTCCCAAGCCTCTGACTTTAACTCTTATGTTTCTGCCCAACCAGAGCAGCCCGTGGTTTATGTCTTATTGGCTAATGCTCCTATGAGTTTTAAACTGGTATCTAAGGATAAGTATTCTCCAGGATATGGATTATCATTTCTTTTCTTTACTTATATGAAAAGGCTCTTAGTGAGGCAACGGACCTTCAATAGATGAATTATTTGCCAAATTGAATTACCGTTTAGCACAGGATATCATGATTCTCCATCTTATGACTTATTCTACTTAATCACAAGTCAAATAGGCTTTGCTAAAGGAATTTGGGAGTGAGCAAAGTTTATCCTCCAAAAACAGGCATTTATGAAGATGCAGCCCCTTAAGAACAAAACTATTAAGGAATTCACGCACTAATTTTATTGGGAGGCTCAGACTCTGGTGGCCTGCGGCCAGTTAAATCTTGATGATGCCATTACAGCCATATTACTCTGCTTTTCTCTTCAAGGACTCTGTTGCAATATATCATATCATTATGAAGAAATACTTCCATAATACTAAACATTAGGGAAGCATTGGTGGAATTACCACCTCAGTTATCTGAACAAATATGAACCTATGAAGACCCAAAATTCTTCTCATCCTAAGTTCTTTGATTTTTCTGAGAATGCTCGGGCTATCCAATGCAATTACTGCCACTGATTCTTTCATAGAGCTCTTTGTTGTTTTAAGAAGAAAGCCAATGAAAAGGAAAAAGAAGATAAACCTACAAAAATATCACTTGCTAGTGATTTAAGTATAAGTCAAGATGTCCAAGATCCTTCCAATTTTGATATAGATGAACATATTTCTTATGCCTTTCCATCCTGCTTGGCCCTTCATTCCCAGTCTGGGAGTTTAATTACTCAAATCGAGCTCTCTGTATTTCAAGTTAAGGTAAAGTTACTATCAATACTGGCTACTGGCGAATGTAGTCTCCTTTAAAATGGTAAAGAAAATCAAACTCACGCCAGATAATTCCCATTTTGAGGAATATGTTACCACGGGACCCCAGAGCATGCGGTCAATTGGGGCTTTTTTGTCTCTTCCTTTGAAGAATAAGAATTTAAACTTTTACAGTACCTGTCATTGTCTTGGATAATCTAAACTATGACTTACTTCTGGGGTCCAATTTTTACAGGAATTAGATGAGATTATCAATTATCCCAATTCCCCTTTATCTCTTCTGGGGTATCAAGTTTCCTTAATTTCATTTGAAAGTGATCAGATTCAACATACCAAGCGTCAGGTTTGCTGTTGGAAAGGTCTAAGAGGTCTTATTCTATTCAATACCATGTGGAAGGACCTTAGACCATTCTATCACCCAAGACAGCTAACATTGAAGAAGGTATGCCCAATGACCCCAATTTTTATTGTTTTTTTCTCCAAAATACCAAGTGATTAATGACACCCCTTTTAAATTTTTCTATTGCTAAGGGACATCTATTGCAAATTCAGTGTGTTACAAACCCTTCTGTATAAAATCAGTGATATATTGGGTTGGGACCATCTAGTACTAAAAAAAATAAAATCAGTGATATAGTTAATAACTGCTGTAAGGGTTACACAGGGTCAAGCCACTGAGAAACAGACAGATGATATGGAGATTGTTGGTCCCCAAAATATTTGAGGTGGGTCGACCTTGGGGCATATACCACACCAAGAATTTTTCTATCCAGTATAGGGTTTGAACTTGTATTAAACAAAACCTGCACTAGGGTGGAGGCAGTTTTACTTGCCAGGCTAGCCACCCTTTTGGTCCCCAAAATAAACTGAGTAAATGTAATAAGAACATGAAGCAATTGCTTCAGCAAAACTCTTTAATTAATGTAATATATATAATGAGCAGCCTCTACTGCTGACTCCCCTTTTCCTTAGTATTAATTCTCTTTTTCTAATCAACCAACCCCCTTCCTTCTCTTCATATATTGCTTATATCTTCATTGTTTCTGGTTAGTTTTGACTCTTCAGCTTATTTACTCCCTATTCACTACATTTTTGATGTTTCACCTCATCAATGAAGCTCTGGCGGAATTCATCTTATGTGCCAAGGTCAACTTGCTTGGTGTCAACTCATCACCAGATCAATCAATAATAATTACTTATACCTAATATTGACGGATAACCAATAATCCACCAGTAGTTATTTAGGCTTATCAATTAATCATATAGATTTCCCAATACCTTCTTTTAAAGAGATTTTACCATCTCCTGAGGTTTTGGACTATGCTTATACTGAAGTACTACCCGTCTTACTGGCAGCTCTTACTGATAAGCCCCTAACTGTGGATCAGAAGAACCTTAAAGCCTATGTTAAGCTGCTATCTCTATCCCAGGTCTGTGATTTTAAACCTTTGGAAATTTACCCAAATTTGTATTAGAGCCCAATAATGAGATTCTTGCTGTGAGCCCCGTGATTGAGAAGCATCTTACAAAAGAACAAGAAAAATTAGTTCACAATTACTTGAGGAATATTCTGATATTTTCATGAAACATACCTATGATTTTGGTAAGATGAGTGGGGTAACGCACATGTAAAATCTGGGAAACATCCTCTGATTTATGCTAAACCTTATTGTAAATCTAAAGTTGATGAAGTCGCAAGTTACTAAGGAGTTACACCAATTTTTTGAAGCTGGATTGCTAAAACCTTCCTGTAGCCCTTGGGCATCCCCCTTACTCATGGTAAAAGAGAAGGATGGCTCTGACTGGGTGGTGTTAAAGCTTGGGTTAGTTGATATTATTCCCAGAGATTAACTGCACAGTTTTGTTTATTATGTGCACTATCCGCACAGATTGATATCAATATAGATATATAATTGATAATAGTATGGAGACTTTTATCCGTTGCTAAGTATAAATAAATCAGGTTGATAGGTGGTCCAACGCTAAACTTGTAATGATCCACTTGAAGCTAATTATACTGACAAGTAGGGACTTCTTCCCTCTTCTGGAAGCACTCAATCTAAATATAGATTCAGAGGTACTTGGCCTTGGTTCCCATCATTCTGGGTCAGTGGAGCTCTGCTTCTCTTCTAAGGATATCTGATCCTTACTCTTTATCACACAAAAGTGTAAACAACTAATGTATTGAAACAATAATAAACTGAAGATGAATAGAACAGCTTTAAAAAAAACTAGGAAATTTATAGGAGGCTTTGGCACCCAAATCCTCAGTTGGTGCCTCAGTTAGAAATGGCAGATGATGCCATTGAATTTCCCTTTGAGGTTCTTCCAGCAATGGGCTTCTCCATCAGGCTAAAGATTCCTCCGTTGGACATTACAGAAACCTAAAATGAAAAGATCAAGAGAACTTGTCCCTAACGTTTTTGATCAATCACAATGAACAAACCACATTTGGCTAGCAACTTACTTAGGTAATGGAACTCTTTACCCATTATAGCAGGTCATGAACCAACTGGTCAATTTTCTAGTTTCAGGCGGCATCACTCGCCTCACAACTCTTAAATAAATCCCCAATCAGTGATAAAACCTGACCAATACCACTTGGCACATCTGATAGTTAATCAATGGTTAATTATCAAATGAATTCAATTCCAACAGCAAATCTTCCCAATGGGATCTTAAGCATTTGTGCGTATTGACCTCAGTGGATTCAAACCTGACAAATTACCCCAAAATCCACTGCACTATTAAAAAATATTGAAATCATCCAATATCAAAAAATACCCTAGCAGAATTTATCCCTAGCAGACCAGCAGATTTTTAACCTAGGAAGCTGGAAATATGGGAAAAATCCCAACATGTGGTTCTGGATTACTGACGGTTAAATGATGTAATCTGACGTGAAAGCTACCCTCTACCTAGGATTGATGATTCTCTCCAATTGATTGCTGGTTCTACATACTTCTCTAGTATGGAACTAGCCAGTGGGTACTGGAAAAGTGATTAAGTCCTGGAAAATCATGCCAAATGTGCTTAAATCTCCAGTGAGGGACTATATGAACTGAACTATATGACTAAAGGGTTAAGCAATGCCCTCTACTTTCCAGAGAGCTAAGGATTGGATACTCCAAATTTAAAGTTGCCCTGCATCTTGGTATACCTAGACAGTATTATGATGTTTATAAAAAAATTTTATTGAACATTTAGACTATTTAAAAAGAGGTATTCAAGCGGGTTTAAAGATCCTATCTAAAGCTCAAGCCTTCCAAATGCTCATTTTCAAGAGAAAATGGAGTTTCTAGGTCGTAAGGTCTTTGCCAAAGGGATTCAACATCTTTCAGACAAAATTAAGGCCATTAACCAAATATTATCTCCTACCACTCTACGTGATATTCAAGTATTTTTTGGTATAGTAAGATATTATTGGCAGTTTGTACCTCAATTCTCCGATTTGCAGAACCTTTATTTCATTTTATTGCAAAAATGTATTATTCAAATGGATTTCTGCTCAAGAACAATTTTTCAATTCTTTTAGGAAGGCTCTAACCAAAGCGCCTGTTTTTAATTTACTATTAATCTGATTGTCCTTTTATGTTGCATATTGATGACAGTAATATAGCCATTTAAGCTATTTTGTCATAATGTGATGAGGACCAAGCTGACCATCCTGTGGCTTATTAGAGTAGAACCCTGTCTAAGGCTCAGTGGAATTACAGTGTAACAGAATGCAAATGTCTGGCTGTAATTATGAAAATTAAGCAATTTCAACCTTTCCTTAATGGAAAAAATTTTTACGTCATTAAAAACCATTTTTCTCTAAGATGATTGCAAAACATGAAAGATCCTGACAGAAGGCTAGCTTGTTGGGCTTTACAGCTGCAAAATTATGACTTTATCTACATCCATTGGTCAGGCTCCAAACACCAACCTCTTGCCAATGGTTTATCTCAATTACCTGTGTTATCCTTGGACCCCAAGAAAGAGGAGAGATTGTATGATTTAATTGGGATGCCTGAACTATGGGATTAAGAGTCTGAAGAGTATCAAGCCTTTCTCAAGACCATTACTAAGGACACCATGATATGGGATGGGTTGTTATATAAGAAGGTAGAATCCAAATGGTTACCCTTTTTACATCCCAACTCTCAATTCAACGCCATTATGGAAGGTCATAACCAAGTTGGTCACGGGGGTTTAAAAAGATTCACATGTGGTTAAAAAGAGATTCTATTATAATAACATAGTTGCTACCATCAAGGAGGCTATTATGATTGTCTCATTTGTAAAAGCCATAGTGCCTCCAACCCTATTTACCAACATCAAGTTTTTGCCTAATAAAGCTTTTGAAGTGGTAATTATTGAAGATGTAGAACCTTTGCCCTGAGGCTTTCATGGGCATCAATATATTATTATGGCTGTTGACCACCTAACTAAATGGGTTGAGGCCAAATCAATCGCTACCCCCTCTGCTAAAGCCACTACCTTATTCCTCTACCGCCAAGTCATTATTCAACATGGGTGTCCCAAAGGCCTTATGTCTGACAATGAGGCTTACTTTACTTCTCAAATTTACACAAGTTATCCAGTTAATTAATACCGCCCAAAAGTTCATGGTTCCTTATCACCCATCCAAGAATGGAGCCATCAAATGAGTCAATGGAACTTTAGTATCCATTTTAAGATAAAATGGCGTCCACTGATCCATCATGATGGAATTTTTATTAACCAAGTGCTCTGCTAGCTTACCAGATTAGTTACCATTGATTTACAAAATGTCGCCATTTAAATGTACTTATGGGTGAGATCCTTCTGTTCCCTCAAGCGCCAGGCTATTCTTGATGAAAGTATTCCAGAAAACTCTGAATTTAGTTATGTGAAATTTTTCTGACAAAAGTAATTCGCCTACAAGCTCAATAATGGAGTTGATTGAATCTATCACCAAAAAAGAGACGCTTAGAAGTAACCAGCATAGGCCTGCCTTGCCTGAATATCATATTATGGGATTATGCTATATATAATTACTTTCATTCTGGTGGCCAAACGTAAAAATTAGAGTTCACTTGGTCTGGACCATATAGGGTTATATTCCTAGAGGACTTGAATACTCCATTGTACATGCTGATACAGTATTGTTGTAAATTGTGATCAACCTAGGTTTTTGAGAACTCATCCTCCTCTTATACTATATATTGGGGGAGTATCAGAATTTCGCCTAGTTCATCCATCTCTGATTTTTTTTACTCAGAGAATTTCTCCACTGGTTGATGAGAGGGAATTATTGATTCCAATCTCATTTAATCATCTATGAATGATCAGGATTATCCCAGACATAAAATCATAGAAGATTTGATCTCTTAGAGATTAAAAAGATCAGATTAAAAACAAACCATGACGAAACCTATAAATATAAAGACTTACTATTAATAAAGTTAGTTTTTTGTGAGTCAATTTTATTATAATTTTACTCAATTCTTTTATTTAAAGATTCCACCAACTAGCTTTGAGAGAATACCTAGCACTATTTGAAGTATAAAACAAAAGCTTAAATATTGATAATTTCTTATCAGAAGGCAGCTAGAAGATCTAACATTTTGATAATAGAACTACAAAATGGAAAATCATAGCTGACAATTTTTATATGTTAGCACTCAGTAAAAGATTAAATGAAAAATTACCTCTTACAAATTGGAGAAATTTCCAGAAGGCTCTTCCACAACATTCTCATCATCCTTATAAATTTCATTTTGACTTATGAATACAAGAATGATTCCATTGATTGACATTCAACCTCACCTATGTCTTGATAGAAACATAGCTGTCACTAAATATTGATAATGGATAGATCTTTACCCTTTAAAGATTTTTATATTAAATAAAAGTTTCCAACAAAAAAATTTCCACTAATTCCCTTGTTTTAAATAAACAGTATGTCTTTAAAAAGTATATATTTACATTTGAGCACCAAGACATAAAAGGACGAGTAATCATGAAGCATCCCTGTGTGGAACAAATGACAAATTAATAAAAAATACTTTATTATAAACATGCAAAATTCATAAAATCCACAAAAACCTTTTATAGTAAGTTAACGTCTTAGCATCTATAAACATATGTTTATCAAACATAAGCATAGATATTTTTACTTTGATATTTATTGAATTAAATATAATCACTTTATATCTGCCTAATAACTAAAACAATTATAGTCTTATAGCTTTACTAATAGCGATATAGCCTTGAGGCTTAGATGAGAATGTGTATTGACCTAACCATAGTAATCCACTTAATTTTGATTATATATATTTAAATAAAGTTTCAGGTTTTAAAAAAGGATTTTGCCCCGTGCCAGAGATTAACCCTACTATATTGCTTCAGAATCAATACTTGTCCTCAGGATAGCTTTAATCTTTAGAGATTATTTACTATAAATTCTCTTAGGCCGCTAGCCCAATTTATGACTGAATCATTTATCAATCCTTGCCTCACGCCAAAATCAAATTGTAGTACAAATCTACTATATATGTTCTCTTCCTCACCCCCTATATTTGGTAGATACTAAAATGATTGATCCCTTGCCAGCCCAATGGCGCAAATCCCAAGTCCCTAACCATCACTGATTTACTTCACCCCTGCAGCCATGTATACTCTAATTAAGTATTTTTTTGCCAACTACCTTACCTGTGCCAAAAATTCATTTTCAGTGTCTATTTCCTCAACAATTTTGTTAGAGTCTAATTTGTATTAGGTCAATTTGCTATAAGTTATATATGCCCCATGTCTAAGGTAAAAGTCCTTGGGTTTATACCTATTATGCAACTGATACAATATTCCTAACTTCTTCTCAGTTATCATTTATTTGCGCCAATGGAAACCATGGGATATATATAAACATATAGCGAAGAAAACTTCATTTTTAAAAAGGATTCAATCCTTTAAGTAGCAGGTAAAAGCCTACTTCCTAAAGAACCAGAAAACCTGAAGTCCAGAAACTACTGTTAGTAAAAAGAAACCTCATGTTCCCCTTTGGTTAGTTATATTTTTGACAGATAAGATTTTATTCCATTAAAAGGTTTCATTACTCATACAGATTATCTTTTCTTTTTGTGCAAAATGACATGTACAAAGAATATTTGACGCCGCCACATTTACTTTTTACATTATGTTGCTCAGTACAGGGTAAAAATTATTCAACTATGCACACTAATTTTATAAATATGATCACAAACTGAGCCACTTCACCATTTGCTTTGTCAAAAAATAATTGCATGAGCCTATGCCCCAAGGAGAACCAACCACAGATTAATTCCATACTAGTAATTCAGACAAAAAGTAGAAGGCTGTCCATTAAATGGAGTTTATCATTAGCCCATTATTGCTCCAAGCTGTAACATAGGTAACCATTTCTCCCTGGACCATATCAAAGAATTTTCATAGTGATTACCTTTTTGTTACTGCCTTACCACCACCATAAAGAACAAAACCCAATTGAGCGTGTTTTTAAATCTAAGTCCCAGGTTCCTACATTAGAACTATCACCATTTGATATAAAATGACCATCTGTGCTATGATCAAGACGCTCATAATACAAGAGTTGCTGGTAGAGGTCATTACCAGGTGTTATCGCACTTCCATTCACCAAACCCAGAGCATAGTAAACCACCAGGATATTGAAATCAGCGGTCTGGCGGCGCCTATAAAAGCAAAACAATGGGATAATTCTATTTTTAGCAGACAGCTAAATGAAACCTTACATGAATTTCAAGACGTCGTTCTAGAACAACCAAAATCTAACCAATTATTTCTACTGGAAGGTGGAAGAGCTGGATGAATGGTTAATTAAAGATCTATTATACATCATTAGTGGTATAAAATGAGTTACTAAGGGGAAACCCAACAACTAGCGGACATCTCCCACCTTGGTACCCAAGTTAAAGACTATCTTTAGGATCAAGTGGAGTGATATAAAAAACGCTGAAGTGGACAACTATGAGACCCAAAAAAATCACACGTTCTATTAATAACTTAGCAACTCTATGGATGGACACATTTAGTAAGTCTCAGAAATCTTCTTAGGCCACAATCTTCCAGTAAAAAAAGTAACAAGAGATACAGAGGATACAACGACATCTCTTTGACTTCCTTGATAAGTATATGAAAGGAGACATTTAGTCAAACAATGAGCTATACAGAGAAATTAATTCTCTGTATCAATAATTTCAACCTCAAGGACAGATATTAAAGTTTCTTATTTATAGAAAACTGTGACTTGTAAAAAATCTGACTTAAAACTAAAAACTCAACCATGTTGAGCTCATGATAAAGGCGGTGTGCCGCCAACTTTTGATCATGATGTATCAATTATAAAATGAGTTCCAAAGCAAACTTTTTAATGCTTACAAGGTCAGCAAAGTGAACGACCCTCAGACATATTAATTGTTGCTCACTAAACCATTCTAACTTAGTATGAAATCAAGGGTGAAAAGCACCGCTTTCATGCAACGTGCCTACCTTACTAACATCCATCCCAACTCCAGGAGTTTCTGACCACCCCTATACTATGGCGCCCACCACACGTGATACTTCATCAAGTAAAACATGTATTACGTTACAGAACCAGTTTGTAATACTTTAGCAACTTCATCTTGAACCACCCTATGGACTTCAGTCATGCCACTGTAGCAGATCAAAGGATTTTGTGCACATTTACCTTCTCAATCCTAAATACCTGATTAAAATTCTTGTATCCACTCCAGCCCAGAAGAAATGGGATTCAATTTTCTGTTTAGTTACCAACTTATTCACATTTGAAAAGAATAAGAACAGGCACACTTTTATAGACCTTTCTAAAATTAGTATGGGGTGCCCAAAAGGCTGCTAAGTTAGTGACTATAATAAATTCACTGGTTTTCAAAATATGGGCTGGATATTACTTAATTAAGTGAAACTGTCATTACTTACTTGAATGCTAAGGATCTCATTATCAAGGAGATTGTCAGAGCATAAAGAATGATCACTATAAAATATAACTCTCAGCTTCTCATTTAAAAAGAGATATACCAGTCTCGACATTTGCCAATCATCCTTACCTTAAGGCTCAAGTGTTAATAAGGAGTCAATAGTTTATATAACTTTGAAAACCATATTGCACTTGCCACGCCTGTGCGACCTATAAGGAGCCATACTATGTATTGTTATAAGTGTTGTATGATAAACATACCATTTCACAGATGGTTTCTTATCTCCTCCAATGTAATGCCACTTTTGAGGCACTTAACAAAAGTTACTGTAAGCCTCACAAATTTTGTACTAGATTCATTTCCCAAAATAGATTAGACAAAGTCCTAAAGCCCTCACTATGATAAACTTGATGTTTAGCAATTCACTTATCAAATTTTCAAAAGCTAGGACACTAAGAAATTTATTGCTTTGCTAATATTTCCAAATTATTGACTCATGTTGGAAACCAACTCATTGATAATGACTAGGGAAAGATGGGGCGGAATGGAGATTCATATCCTCCTTTTGGAACCCACAAAAATGCTACAGGTATAGAAAATCCAAAGAGCCACAAAAGATCAATAAAAGCTTAATGATAATTATGGTAACCCAACACCAGGATTCCATCCATTAATAGCTGATGATTGGCAGCTGTGGCTGCCCATTCACAGAATTAACAAGAAGATATAATAACAAAAATTACTATAAAGTCTTACATACAGAAGTTGTAACAACAAGAGCTTTTTGGTCAAATCTGGTAACTCCTCAAAGTTATACAAGTCTATGTGACCATACCTCTTACCTTAAAGGAATACAGCCCCAGTTATGTGAAGACTTTAAAGCATGAGTCAATCTTAAACTTTAAGTGTCAACTTTTAGACTCTTCTGAGGCTATCAATTAAAGTACAGTTACTATGACATTACAGTAGATTAGCCTATGGTTGGAGCTATAGTAGATAGTGGCGCTTCAATCAATATTGTGTCTACTAAACTAGTAAAGAAGTTAGGACTTACGCTGTATATTGAACACCATAAAGTATATGGCACCATGAAATCTTAATTTAACTACCTCTCTAGGAGAATTTAGTAGGCTACCGCTGCATTTTATCTCTAGAATAGTATAAACTCCCAATAGATTTTTACCAAATTATATAACAACCTTCATGTTGAAACCTATTTTGTAAAAATGTATGTGTTCAAGGCTGATTTTGAAGAGAACACTTTGGAGATGCTCAGAAATAACTTCCACTATATAAAAATGGAAGAATGATGACCCCAATCCCAAGGTCAATATTTTGTTAACCTCAAGTTCAAAAATGGCAGAGCGTCCATAGGTTATCAAGAATTTTCAACGGCACCAATTTATTGCCCAACCAGATTTTAAAACCATAGAGAATTTGATAAGGGCTAATTATATTATAACTATCTCATCAGGCCAATAAATATATTAATGGGAAAAAATTAATTTGAATTTTTATAATTATGTACAGTATTTCTAAGACGTTATTTCAATCAAACTTAAATTCTTGTTGCCACACCTAGGTTTATCTTTCCAGACCATGGCGCAATACAAATATTCTTAGTTACATTGTATTTGAGGACCACGTTCTGTACTCTTAGTTTTGCTTTAATCACCTAATCAATCAAACTTAAAATCTTAAAAAAGTTTTATGCCCAACCAGCTTTTTTGCCCATGACGCACCAAACCTATATCAAAATAGATTGAAGCCTGCTGCCCCATGTGGGGCAGCGGAGTGCCACCTCCTGGCATATATCAGCCTCTACCAAAAAGTGCCTGGGCTTGCTCATCTAGTTTTAAGCTTTTTTGGTCACTATGTCCCTCCTCAGGGGCCTACCCACCACCTTGAATGCTCCCAGGTGGTTCTACAAAGCCACCTGGTGCTCCCTCAGAGCGACCTGAGTTACAGCCTTTGAGTCAATTATGGGAAACTCTTCCCCTACATGAGCGCGGCCATCATTGAGGTGGCCACGGTGGTGTAAAAACACAGCAGCTTTATACTATTCCTCCACATAAATATATTTTGACCTTAGCTTCTTTTGCAAAACCATGCAATGGTGGTAGCACAGGTTTTCCTTCTTATAAAAATATGAAATCTAAACATCAGAACTCTCCTGCTGGATGATGCCATGCTAGTGGTCCAATTTGTCAGCTTGACCTCCCACCTCTCCCCAAAACGTTCCACCATGAACTCACTGAGGGTTTGGAAGCCTACGGCGCTGACCTTGTGTTGCAGTTCGTGGTATTCAATGACTCCAATCATATAGACAGGCCTTGAGCATTTGTGAAAATCCACCCCTTCCATCTTGACACCCACCTTGCAATACCCCTCATTCTGCAATCAGGTCCGCCACTGATCACCCTTTCTGGGAATGCATTGAGAATGGCGCGCCTTCTGTCCTTTGTGCTTCAACCTCAACCATTTGAAACGCAAATGCCCAGCAGCTTCCACATGAGCTGCTTTCACCACTCCTTCCTCTGGTGCTAAGCCCACCACAGCTTTCAAAATTATTTTGAATGAGGATCAATTATCCTACACCACCCTAACCCACTGTGGGTGCTGCTTTTGCCACTCCTCCCAGCCCAAGCCTAACTAACAGAACTATTCCTGAGCAGATTTCAACTCAGATGCCAGCAGAATTTAAATGCAACAACAACAAAGAATGAACCTATGGCACAAAGCCTTATTTTGCCATCAATGGATTTTACCCCACCCTCCAATTTGACTCCTCACTGCTGTTTTCATCCTCGCCACAGTTCCCCTAATTATAAAAATATACACCAAAAGGTTGTCAAAGCAGCTGATGCCCTCACCAACTCCCTCCTCAGCAAAGACCTCCATACAGTGTTGGATCCACTTTGTGAGGTTATCACCATTCCCAATTTCCTTAAAGATTTCCCTGAAGATGTGAAAGATAATATTGAGGGACTCACCTTTAAAGCAGGCTGCGCATGCATTTCTGTGGCAAAATCTTCCCTTTTTGAAATAATTACCCTCATACCCACCAGCATATAAAGTCCTTCACTTGTGGGCCCAAATTCATCTCTTTTGCTAAACATCAGCTTTCTCAATAAATCAAGGTATTGCACACCGCAGGCCTCATCAACAAGGAGAACCCACACCTCTATCTCCTTCCTACTTATTCCAACAACAATCTGACTTCCTTCTGTACGCCTTTGCCCGCCACCTGAAGCACTTTTTGTACAAAAACCCCCTAAACCCTCCTCCCCTTCTATATGGATGCTTAGGCCAACACTGAGCACAATTCTAGGAATATTATTATATGATAGTCCCTTTGTTTTACACTTAGTGAATAAAGAAGTGTAAAGGACCCCCCACTTGGGTTGGTCTCCATTAGTACTAAAAATAGTTTTTTTCATTTTCACTTTATTCAGATTAAACTAGAGTAGATTTGTTGCTTTTGTTCATATGCTATCAGTTTAAAGAGCACATATTATTATGATTTTGGTATTCTAACTTCCTGGGCTAGAAGCTTAAGAGTGCCAATCTATTTATTATGTGTACCATGAAAAACCTCTCTAAATTAATTAAGTCTGAAAGATTAAGTATTGACCTTTTTAAAGAAATATAGTACCAGTTCACTAAAAAAGATTTTGACCTGGGTGCACACATGATATATACACCTTATGATAAGGAAATCATCTTCCCACTCATTCCCATCCTATTAGACATTTTAGGCAAATTAATGAAGTTGAATTAGAATCAACTAGCTTCTACAGCTGGTTTAAAGTGACCTCTAAGAGTCCTTGGTACTCACTAGTTAATAATTATAAAAATAATGGATCCAATAAAGTAGTAATTGATAATAAGAAGCTCAACAGAGTAAATAATAAGACTCCTATTGGTTACTACTAATTGATGATGCACTGAACCGCTTGTGTGACACAAAATACTTTTCATTATGATTTAATTTCTGGTCAATAGCAGAGCAAATTACCAAAAGACTAGCAGGAAAAATGTGCCATGATTAAAGCCCAGGGCCATTAATAAACCACTGGATGCTGCAAGGGCTTTGCAAAGCCTCCACAATCTTCAAGGTGGCCATGATAGTATATATGAAGAAAAAAATATCCTTTCTTTTAGTATATATGGTTGATATAAAATTTTTCTCTTTAACGTTTATTGAAGACACGCAACACTTGAAAGAAGTCTTCCGCCACTAATGCCAAGGCTGATCTTAGAATCAATATGCAAAAGTGCAACTTCTTCCATGGATAACTCAAATATTTGGGATTCATTATTGATAAGCAAGACTTATGGCCATAGCCAGCTAAGACTGAAGCAATTGAGATGATGTGACCATGTAGCAAGCGGTACCATTGAGTTTTACCTTAGGATGATCAGCTACTGCCTCTAATATAAACAATTTAATTTTGGAGCATAGGCTTATTTAGCTGATTTGTTTGATAAAAAATGCTAGTGCAAGATTAAAGTTAGCTTAGTCAAGTCTTTTTTATAAGTGATTCTCCCTCACTCAATAATCCTTAAAAAATTAGTATCCACTTCACTTAAGGGGATTAAGGATATGATAAAGTGAACAACGGCAATACATCAAAGAACCAAAAATATTATACAGTTCAGAGTTATAGATATAAAAATTTACTCAATAAAAAAAATGGGTGATTTTTTATACTATAGGGGAGTAAAAAGTTTTTAGCCAACTTACCCATTACCATCTCTACTTAAAAATGTCATTGACTGACAACGAGGTATTACCTTAAATAGAATTAATAATTATAATGGCCAAGTCAACCATTACCATCACCAATTTTAACAGCAGCAGTTGCTAACATGATTATAATCCTTCCAGGCTGACTTTGGAAAAGCGCATTTTGACGCCTAGAAATCCCCAACTACCATTGAAGTAGCTAGAGGCCATACTTAGGTATTGGACATCCAACCTTAAAGTAGCAGTCCATGTCACATAGCTTATTAACTAACTGTCAGAAAATTAAAGTTACAATGGTGCAACAGCTTTATACTGAATAATAAATCATTAAGTGCCTTGGCTCATTTGATCCAATCCCCAAAATTAATTAATGGCCATATATGGCAAACTAATATTAAAATTAATTTTTACTGAACATGAATTTGGCTAAATTATTAATCAGCATTATTATTGGGATTTAATATTTACTTTAGAACCAACTTTAAAGTCAATGTTGTGAATTTGATATGGCTGGACAATAAGCCCAATGTCATGGCAAAATGAATGGAATCTATTGGAATCGAACTGGTAATGGTAATTTAAGCGCTTCGAAATGAGGCGATATTGGGTTACTGGGAATCGGCCAAATTGGGCGGTCATGAATTAACGAATGAATAATTGAAGGAACCAATGAGATACAATGAAGTGAATTACTAAGCCATGAAAGTGATACCATCCGAAGTTGCTATGATACAAGCGGGATGAGATGATCAAAGAAGAGTAGGTTAATAGTTTAGAGTGCGCAGAACAGAAGGGAGCTGCAACAGTTATTATTTTAAATTTTATTCGAGGTGGGCCGACCTGGGGACGGTACCGCACCGATTAGGGAAGTGAAGAAAATGGGAAAGGAGGGTAAAACCCGGAAAACCTCCATGCGCGGCGTATGATAGGCCAGGAACTCCATGGACCGCCTTTGCTATTCGCTATCTCGGTTCGGGGCATTGGCGCGCAAAACCAACACAGTCAAAATCGTCCCCTACCCAAAGTCCATTACCGGGATCGAACTCGGGCCGCAACAGTTATTATAATAAATAAAAGAGTATAGTGGGAGCAAGTGCTCCACATTTATTAATAAGTTTATTTCTGTTGGTTAATAGGCAACAATCCTCATATCATTGGTCCTATTGATCAGTGGGTCGAACCCTGTGCATTTTTGTTTTCGGTGTATCTCCATGGACACGCCAATTTTTATAACAGTGGTGCTCACTACAGGGGGCCCATTGACCAATAATAGCACAATGGAAACTCAGTTGCTGCCATTTGATCATGAAAGAAATATTAATAGTTTTTTTGCCAATTTGAGTTTGCAACTGAAGGTACTTCAGATCGATGAAGGGCAAAACTATTGCTCTCCTCTTTGGATGTTGCAAGTGCTGATCAAGTCATTTGTTACCTCTCAGCTAGTTCCATTTAATACCATTAAGTTAAGGAGATGGTGCTGCAGTTTTTTGGTGGAACCGTGAAAATGTTGCAGCGAAAAATGGAGTTTTTAACCATTGGGTTTCAACTTAATGAGACCCTCACTGCATTTGCTGATTGATTCTTAGCTGAAGCTCATGTTTAATTGGGGAAGGATACTTAACTGAATGTGACATATGCATAGCATTGATCTCTGCTGTGAAACCATATTGTGAGCTTTTTAATGCCTTGGCTTTATATTTAGAGGTTGATGTACCCTTGCTTAAATTTGTTTAAATTCTATGCAGTCTATCCACTACCTTCCCTCCACCCAAGATAGAGCAGAACCCTAGTGCCTCCACTGCTGGAATTTCTTATCTGGAGGAATTATCCATCCCTGTTCAGCATCCATTTGGTATCCACTGGCCTTATCTACAATATAAGCCTCACTTCCAATCCAATTGCCAACAGCAGCTCACCTATTGGAAGGATCTGGGTTACACTGTTCAATTCCAGCCCAACCTTTGGGTGGCTCCTTTTACAATAATCATGGTTGTAGGTCTTATGGGATTAATTGCTTTTCATGTGGTTGCTCCATGTACCTGGCTAGAAGTATTTGCAAACATTGGGCCCAGTACTTACTGCAGGAGCAGTACCACCAGGGAAAAAATCAGAGCGGAGTAGAGATGAGACTCTCTACCTCCACTATTCTGACCTAAAATGTCCCACTGGAACTTATTCCTGTACCTTCAGTGGAAGTTCCTCAGTATGATGATGCTTTCTTATATCAACAACTGGTTGGAGGGGTGAATGTGCTGACATGAACACAATATACAAACATGGTGGAAGCAAACTCTCAGGACCAGCCAAAGCCTTATGCTTGTCAAATGTTTGATCACCTTTCTACTGATAAACCAGATCCATTTGCTAATGCGCTTATTTTGACAGGGGTCAGCGTGGCCCTCCCGGTGGACGCTATTGTTAAAGAATACCCTAAGGTGGGGATGGGTATTATGAGCTTCCTTGGAAAAACTGACCCATTAAATATCCATGTCTTAAAACAATCAGATGCATTTTACTCCAAGTGTACTTACTGTGATACTGTAGTAGTAAAAACTCAAGTTTGTGCGATAATTGATACAGGTGCCCCAATCAACATAGTATCCATAAGGTTGGTGTTAAAGTTGGCATTAGAGCCTGATGTGGAGCATCATATGGTGTATGGGACTGCAGGAGCAGAAAGCACAGTCTCTGAAGGAGCGTACAGCGCGCTACCCTTGCAGTTTGGGTCAATTGTCATTGTAGCCCCAGCTATAGTGTTACCAAACAATAACTGTGACCTGTTAATTGGAACCACTCTTATGCGCCACTTTGGGGCTGTTGTTGATATGACAGCAAAGAAATTTGAAATTATGGGGCAGCGGATCCCAATATACTTCACTTTTAGTGGAATGCCAAAGGATTCAGTACACATGAGTTACATTAACCTTGTATACAGTGATGGAGTGGTTGCAGTTCACTATCATCAACTAAAGAGCAAGACTTGAGCCCTTCCTCACCAAATTTATGAATATCAAGGGTTGCCGCTCAGAGCCGCTGGCCCTATATCTATTCCCTCTGGACACCAAGCAATCATAAGCACCTAGTTAAAGGTGGAAGTGCCTGCTGGGCTATATGGGAGGTCATTGGGACCTATC
Source organism: Massospora cicadina (assembly GCA_022478985.1). Lineage (NCBI taxonomy): Eukaryota > Fungi > Entomophthoromycota > Entomophthoromycetes > Entomophthorales > Entomophthoraceae > Massospora > Massospora cicadina. The sequence goes on from JAKSZP010013235.1 coordinate 73,302, forward strand.
AACAATCACAGCTCAAGCCCCACATGGCTCATGGCATTATACTTCCAGGGCATGGGGAGATCAAGGTCTTGGTAGCAAATCTACAGGATAAACCAATGCAAATCCACCAACATCAAGTAGTTGCCTTCCTCCATTTCATTCCAGTTGAGGAGGTCCATAGGATTCATGAGTTTGGCTCACTGGAGGAATTTGGTCTACCCATCAAAACACAGCCCAGCGTAATGGCAGTGGTACCGTGTGAAAATTTAATGAGGTTATCAGAAGATCAGAAGAATCGAGTGGAAGCCTTATTTCAAAATACAAAGAGATCTTTGCTGTCGATGATAATGATTTGGGGTGTATCCAAGGAGTGATCCATCGAGTGGACACTGGGGATCATCCCCCCATTAGATCTCAGACAATCCGCCGATCTAGAGCCATGGAAGAAGTTGTTACAAAAGAAATCAATAAACTGTTGGAACAAGGACTGCATATACCATCAAAGAGTTCATGGGTTTCCCCTGTCCTAATTGTGAAAAAGAAGGATGGTACTAACTGGGTAGTAATTGACTACCGCAAGCTCAACAGCATTACAAAAAAGAACTCATACCCTTTGCCATGAATTGATGATGCGTTGGACCGGTTAGGGGGAGCTCAATACTTCTCTGCAATGGATTTGATATCTGGCTATTGGCAAATTGAGCTACCTGCGGCAGAACAAGAAAAATGCGCCATTATCATGTCAAAAGGGCCTTTTCAACCGACATTTATGCCGCAAGGGCTGTGTAATGCCCCAGCTACTTTCTTAAGGGCAATTGACACTATCCAAGGCAACTTGAAGCTGTCATGCATTCTTGTATACCTTGAAGACATCAACGTTTTCTCCCGCACGTTTTCTGAGCACCTTAGCCATTTGGAAGAGGTATTCCGCCAGTTGGCTGAGGCCAACATCAAGATCAAACCTTGGAATTGTCATTTTTTTAAGGGTCAGCTGGAGTGCCTCGAGTTTGTAGTTGATGGAACAGGGCTGAGGCCCCAATCAGCTAAGGTGGATGCCATTCAGAAGATGACTACACCAAGCAGTAAACGAGATATACAAGTATTTTTAGGGGATAGTTGGCTATTATCATCGCTTCATAGCTAACTTTAGTTGTATTGGAGGTCCACTGTTTGAGTTATTAAAAAAGAATGCCACATTTGAATGGGCAAAACACTGTCAACGCTCCTTTGATACTCTTTGAACAGCGTTGATTGAGGCACCAGTGCTATGTTACCCAAATTTTGAAAAGGAATTTATTGTACAAATGGATGCTTCTCTTTCCGCTGTGGGGGAAGTTCTGCCTCAAAAAGATGATGAAGGGGAGGAGCACCCAGTGGCGTATTGCAGTCAAAGTCTGAATAGCCCTGAACGAAATTATACTGTGACTGAGCTAGAGTGCTTAGCAGTTTTTTATGCGTACAAGTAATTTTTGAGTATATTTACTTGGTGTAAAATTCAAAGTTTTAATGGATCACGCCTCTTTACGCTGGCTGCAGAACCTTAAGGAGCCTGAGGGCCGGCTAGCACAATGGGCCCTTAAACTACAGGCTTACAATTTTTGAGATCTTTCACTGACCAGGAGCTAGGCACCAGAATGCTGACTGCTTGTCAAGGCTACCCACTATTGCTGTTATGGCAGATCTGAGCAATATCATGTATGAAAAAATGCTTAGCAGAAAATATGATGATGAGCCACCCCAAGTCATCAAGGCGTTATATGAAATGCGAGCCAATACTTTTCAGTGGAATAAAGAGTTGTACAAGCGGATTGGTGATTCCACGGTGAATTTCCTGTGACCCTCAATGTGGCCTGACATTATCATGATCGCACATAGGGCAGTTGGGCATGGTGGTGTGCGCAAGATGTTGGAATTATTGAGACCTCGGTATTACTGAGAAAGCATGAATTTTGATGTGCTTGATAATATCTCCTCCTGTCACCAGTGCCAAATGGAAAGGCCATTTTACCAAAAGACCTCATATCAGTCAGTAAAGCTGCACTTCGCTTGGCATACAGTTTCCATTGATGTCATCAGCCCTCTGCCAATGGGAGCTAACTGATCCAAGTACATCCTGGTGGCAATTGACCACTTGACCAGGTGGGTTGAGGCAAGGGCCATTTGGGATCTGGGGGCGGTTACTGTGGCTAAGTTTGTAATGGAATGCATCATTCAGCATCACAGCTGCCCACAGTTTATCTTTACAGACAATGGCACTAATTTTACCTCTCATATACTTCCTAAACTTAATTAAATGATGGCCATCTGCGGGGTTCTAACAACTCCATATCATCCTGAGTTCAACAGAATGGTTGAATGGGTTAATGGGACCCTAGTAAACATTCTCCAAAAGTTGGTTGCTGATAGGCCCTCCAATTGGAGCACCCTCCTTTCCACCGCGATGTTTGCCTACAACATTAGCTACCATTCTGCCACAGGAAAAAGCCATTCCAATTGCTTTATGGATGGCACCCCGCTTTGCCTGCGCTCCTATATGCTTGTGTAGAGGACACCAGAAGAATGGATCTGCAACGCTATTTGCCCACCCTAATGAATACGCTGATTAAATTACAAACTGAAGAATATTTGTTCAGCTTAGCCAAGAAAATTAAAACCCAGGCTGCTGATCAGGTATGGCGAAGTGGCTTAGCACAATTCAAAGATGGAGACATGGTTCTATTCCATGATCAACATGGGTTCACGCAGAAACACAAGTTATCCAGTATTTGGATTAGGCCATTCAAAGTTATTGAGAAGACCGGTATGGATGTGTATACTATTAAGGACCCTGCTAGCAGTCAGATCATCAACTGAGTGCATGAAAAGTTTCTGCGGGCATATAAGCAATAGGAGCCTTATCATCCAGTCAAGGAGGGGGTAATGTTGTGAATTTGATATGACTGGATGATAAGCCTGAGGTCATGGTAAAATGAATGAAATCCGTTGGAATCAAACTGGTTAAGTTAATTTAAATGCTTCAAAATGTGGCGATATTGGGTTACTGGGAATTGGCCAAATTGGGCGGTCATGAATTAACGAATGAATAATTAAAGGAACCAATGAGATACAATGAAGTGAATTACTAAGCCATGAAAGTGATACCATCCGAAGTTGCTATGATACAAGCAGGATGAGATGATCAAAGAAGAGTGGGTTGTTAATAGTTTAGAGTGCGCGGAACAGAAGGGAGCCGCAACAGTTATTATAATAAATAAAAGAGTATAGTGGGAGCAAGTGCTCCACATTTATTAATAAGTTTATTTCTGTTGGTTAATAGGCAACAATCCTCATATCATTGGTCCTATTGATCAGTGGGTTGAACCCTGTGCATTTTTGTTTTCGGTGTATCTTCATGGACACTCCTTTTTTGTAACAGTCAGCAAACATTAACAATTAATGATTATCATATCTTAACTTTATCTCTCTCTTGCTTTAACATCAAAACTAAAGCCAATTTAAAAAATAAAAAAATGCTGCTCAATAGAGCCAATACTTACAAATGTCAATGCTTTAAACGCCTGCTGCCCTGGCTTGGGGTGGTAGTGCACCATCATCTGGCATATTTTGGTCACCGTCAAAGCGCGCCTGGGCTGGCTCTGCTAGCCTCTCTAATGCTACTGGACGTTATGTCCCCCTTGGGACTTGGCCCACCTTGCAAGTTCCCAAGTGGTGCTTCAGAGCCTTTGGTGTTCCCATGGAGCAATTTGCATTTCAGCCTCTGGATCAAATTTGGGAACTATTCCCATATGCAAGCACAGCCATCATTGAGATGGCCATGGTAATGTCTAAACCCACAGCAGCTTCCTTGATTTCCGCACCTTTAATGGGTATTTAGACCTCAGCTTCCATTTCAAGGCCTATGCAATGATAACATTTATGCTGCCATTATTTTTTAAAATATTCCCCTTCTCACCATTTGCACCCAGCTCCTAGATGAGGCCACTTTGGTGGTCCAGTTCACCAGGTTGCCCTCCCACCTTTCCCCTAAATGCCTCCATTACAAGCTCACAGATGGTTTGGACATTTACAGTGCAGACCCTGTGTTGCAATTTGTGGTTCTTAGTGGAGTGGATCATTTGGCAGTCCACGCACCTTTGCAACGATCCTCCCATTTCATTGTGACACCCACCTTACAATTCCCCCTCACACAGTGATTAGATCCGCCCCTGATTACCCATTCTGGGTGCGTGTCAAGAACAGCCATGCCATTTGCCCCTTGTGCTTTAAGTTTGGTCACTCAAAGCACAAGTGCCCTACAAAATCTGCCTCCACCACTTCCACTGGTTCTCCCTCCAGCGTTGGGTTGGTGGCTGGTTCAGCTCAATTTTTTGAATGGGGCTCAATCATCCCACCCCCAACCTCAGCGAATTATGGCACCGCTTTCAAGGCGGCAGCCAATCAAAATTTCATTTTTTATAAATTTGAACAATTTGACTGGTTTACAGAGTCCTGAGATGGTGTCTGAGACAGTTTTGACTGAGCTGCCATAGTTGATGGTCTGCAACCAGTCAGCTCCTTTCACCGCTCTAATTCCAGTGGCTTCCCCAGCGTTGGTTGCTTAATCCATTTGAGTGCCTCAACTGGATTGATGTTAGCGACTGGCCTAATGTCAAGTTGGATTTTGCTTTAAAGAAGTTTTTTATCAATCCTCCTGATTCATGCTCTTGCCATTTCTGCGCAAAACCTGGATTCGTTAATTTGTAAAAATATACATAAAATGGCAGTGAGGCTGCAGCTGCCCCTGCCAACACCCTACTCCGCCAGCAACTTCCTGGGGCAATGGAACCCCTCATGGAGGGTATTCCTATCCCAAACTTCCTTAATAATTTTGAGGAAGATGCAAAATATAGAATTGAGGAGCTTGCTTTTCGTGCAAGCTGCACTTGTATTGATGCATCAAAAACTTCTCTTTTTTATTTCAATTAACCACAAACCCGCCAGCTCATCAAGTCGTTTACTTGTGTGCCAGCTCTCATCACATTTGCTGAGCATCAAATTGCTCAATACGTTGAGGTGATGGATACTGCTAGTCTCAAAAATGAAGAAAACCCACAATTATACCTCCTTATGCCTCATGTCGCTGATGCTCCTAACCCAATTTTTGTCCACCATGGTCCGCCAGCTAATGTGGGCACTGGAAAAAAGTTTTACAAAACCTCCTCACCTTTTGATATGGATTTCTAGGCTGTTAGCTGAGGTGCCATATTAGTAAAACTTTTTATTTCTAATAGTCCCTTTGTTAGACCCATTTGCAAATAAAGATGTGTGGTGGCTCCCCCTTTTGGGTTGGGCACCACTTGTGCTAAAAAATTTATCATGTCTTAATAAGAAAAACAATTAAAATAAAAGTTTAATTTGAATAATATGTTTATCAAAATATCTAACAACCAATTTATAAGTTTATTATTAAAATAGAAAAAATCTAATTACACCCAAACTGGTGTCAAATGTGAGTGTACAGCATACTACAAGGTTTCTTTTAGAAAAACTAAGGAGCTAGCTTCTTAAAATACCAATAATCATTTATCTTAAATAAATAAATTAATCTTATTTTAAAAATTTGTCATATACTGCCATAGGGGCAGTGTTATTGCAAAATGACCAGGATAGCGTTGAGCACCTAGTGGATTACTATAGCTGAACCTTGGATGTGCGAAAACATTTCATGTTGACTAAAAGGAGTGTTTGGAATTTTAAGCATGTAAAAAATTCCAGGTATACATAAACAATGCATTTCACAGTATTGAATGACTAATCCTCGCTTTTATGGACTACAGAATCTTAAGAAGCTGGATGGGTGGCTGTCTAGATGGGCTTTTAAATTATAAGCTATAATCCTATAGTACAGATAGCCCCATCATGAAACATCAAGATTAACTGTTTATATTGTCTTCTCACCATAGCGTTAGCTGCCAATCTGGCAGATGACTTATCTAATAAAATACTAGCCCCACAATATGATAGTGAATTAGAGGAAATATAACGCATCTTGGAGAAACTAATGAAGAATACCAAAATCTAGAATACAATATAATATAAAAACTCTAATGATCAAAAATATTAGATAACAAGGATGACAGAGAGAACTGACATGATTATAAGAGTTTGTAAGGCGATGGGGCTTGTGAGCTTTAAAAGATTTTTTAAGCCGTTGAAGCATCACTTATTAAGAATTGATACATTTTGATATCCATGAGATCCCATAGCTGTTGCAAGAAATGTCGAGAAGAAGCCCATACTGGAAGTCCACCTCAAATTAATTAGTTAAACCTAATCTCACTTGGAATACTATCTCCATTGAAGTTGTAGGCAATTGCCCAACCGTTTTTGCTATAAGTGTATTATAGGGTCCATTGATCACCTTATCAAGTGGATAAGCCAAAGTAATCAAGGACCTGAAGGCCACAATGATGAAAAAAGTTATTTTAAGTAATACCATATATTGGCATGGATGCACACAATTAATATTAACAGATAATGGGAAAAGTTTACAACTCATGTAATACACAAACAAAACAACCTGATGGGTATATAATGGGTATTTTACATGCCCTACTATTCTGAAATAAATGGCACTATGGAACTAGTAAATTGTACTCTTTTTGAAATATTGCTAATTTTAATACGGACAAACTGTCCATTTGTAAATCAATTTCCCCTCTGTAATGTTTGCCTAATATATCACCTTTCTTTCATCTATAAGCAATCTCCATTTCAGTTATATTATGGAAAGCATCTCACACTAACCCCTGCTTTATCATAATTCATCTATGAAGAGATAAATTAATTTACCCAATTATTTTAATAAACTCACATGAACTTTAATCCAGATGCATAGCAAAACATAATTTAATTTACTGGCAAGGAAAAAACACTTAAAAGAACAATGATGTGGATTAATGGACCCTTTTAACTTCAACGTGGGAGTTAGTTTTATATTATGATAAACCATAGACTTAGATGGACTAGCAAACTAGTAGCAATTAGGAAAATGCATTTGATATCATAAAAAAATCTGTTGGATATCATGATATCTTCCTAAGAAAAATTGTAAGGTGATGAGTATTTCATCAGAATCTCTAGCTAATTTATTATAAGGATTTTAACAACAGAAACACCTAATTATTGACAAAATCTTTGCATAATTATATCTTATGATTTTATCCAATTTTTCAGATTTGCATTAATTTCTAATTTACAAGAATATTCTAATTTAGCTGGTTCATTTTATATTGTTATGTCGATGGGAGTGGTTATCACAGTATGTTGGATATGGAGAAGTGTTCTCCCACCCTAAATCAATAAAGCACAAAATAGAGCAATTCTATGGAAAACTTTTCCAATAACTTAAAACCTTTGAATAAAAACTAAATCCCACATCACTATGTATAAGTCAGAACTAGATTTATTCTTAGCTTAAGATAAGTGGAACCTTGCAGCCAAAATCACTGTTACAGAAGTAAGATGAGCTCTGAAGCAGTTTCATAAAAAGCGTCATTCTTGACAACATATGCGTGGACATGTTATATGCAATGTGCAACCGCATCAATCTGGAACTTGCCCCTATATTTTCAACCACTGCCTACAAACCAGATGCCAAATTTCATGGGGCGGGAGACCCAGATTATGCTTCTATACAAGAGTTTAACACAGAAGATTTATAAGAACTGGTGTGTGATAGCCATTTTGAACAATGATTATAATCTCCTAACATGAATATCATCCAACTTCCTTATGTCCACAGTGCTGTGCACCCTCCACAAGGCCCAGCGCAGGTTCATCAAAGGCATATGATCTGTAACAGAATCAGCTTGATTTAAAACCACCTGTAGGACACATGTGTTCTATAAATGTCTATCTTATGTTTTTGAACATTAAAAGCCTAAAATTGGTTATTGTGGCCCTTCCTGCACATGGCAATGCTAGCAGTCAGAATACCTTATTTTTTATCTTGATCACACGATGTATTCAGGTAAAACTACCAATGTTTTCATTCCTGTGGCCTTATGGATGCTATTTTGACTGGAAAGGGCCTTTGACAAGGCAAACTAATGTTGCCAATCATTTTCATCTTTACTGAAAGAATCCTGCTGGCAGCAGCGGAGATGAAGCTCCAAGAAATTGCCCACCCCAACCAATAGTCTATATGAATGCAGGCCTATGATGACAGAACAGTAGTTGAAAATAACTCCAAAGATGACCTTTAAGACTTTGAGGAGCTTCTAAGCTCCTACCAATCAGCGTCAAATAAAAATTAAATATTGAGAAGAACACCTAGTTAAGCTCGGAAACCCCTAGCTCACCCTGTCATCCAGCCTGACTCAGTCACACTTAGTGACATTTTGACTGAGTAGACCACCCATCCAAGGCGAGCATCTGAAGCCACTGGAATCAAAGACAAACCTTGAGGGACACCAATAATCTCTCTAAGATTATTGAACGAAAATGTTTTATTGCTTTTCCAGTCAATCCTGAAGCAAATGACATTAAAATGGATGAAAATCTGGCGGAATCAATTCAGAAAATCTGGAAAATAAACATATATAATGTAACGGAATTCAGCTGAGTTTTGATACTTTGATTTCGCTGAGAGTCAAAAACTTTTCAGCTCAAATTAATTTTCATTGATATCGTTGAAACTATCACAAAACACCCTCTTATAGTAATATCAAAGCTGAGAAATGCCTTTGCTTTTCTCAGATATCTTGATATTTTAAATAATTTTTAGCATTTTGATTTAGACTTTACTTTGTTTAAAAGGACTATTTCTATTATAACTTTGGTTAAATTCTATCACAATATACCACTGCGTCTTTTTTGCAGACTTCCGCCTTATTCCTTATCCAAACTAACTCAACTCTTAGGGATACCTCTCCCTGATGATTTGCGTCAGCTTGGACTTCGTTTTACCTCCAAATTGATATGGAAACATAATGGACGTAACCTAGGACTTTGCTTTTAACAGTTTGACCGTTTCCCCCCATTTAGCATCTTTTAGTTGGCACGTTAAAAATGCAACATCCTGCGCTTCATTTTCCATGACATTATCTGAAAAGCATACATTTATTAATAAATTTCTTCTAATTTTAGGTTGCCAGTGTTAGCCCAACCATATCAGACTTTTCCCCTTCTAAAACTGTTTACTGGGCTGGTAATGCTATATCCCTTCTGCTCTTGGTTATTAACTTCTCCAAAGGGTTTTAAAGGTGTTGCGCAGCTCCTCTCACTTAAAAGCTCATAAAGTTAGCAGTACATTCAACTACCAACTTAGCATTATCCACCTAAAAGGACTCAAATTTTAAAAAGGAAATTTTTACAAGCTGTCCAACCTTATGGCTCGTCATAAATCCAAGGATAAAAACTAGCTGATGTGCTCTTCTTCCAACTGCTTCTTTGTGAGATTTCTGAGGATGCCCACCAGTGGTTACTCGCCTCTAGTGAGACAAATAGAACCTCTTGGAATTTATCCCCGCTTTGAAACCCTAACAAACCCGGAGAGTCTCCAGATCAAACTTTTAAGGTTTATAACTTCTTTGTCCAATTGCTTAAGGAGACCTCACCACTGCTCAATACTTACGCCTGTTATAGGAAAAAGCTTCAATACTGGAACCACATAAACAGTTGAAAATTGTCCTTATTAGCAAGTCCCTGGACAATACTGGTGCTGCCCTTTGCATATGTGATAGCTCTACCCACTCCTTACCTGGGACCTGCTCAATCCTCACATCCAATCTATCTCACAGAATTTGCGCTGCCAAACCTCATTGTAACACAGAACTTCAGATCTTTACACTTGACAACTTCATCTCAGTTATTCACTATCAGGGAACCTATATTGGTAAACCTGACGCTGGCCAAGTTTTGGATCCCATTGTGACCTATCCAGTTGAAAGTCTTGCTGTCATGGACACCTCCAGTCTGATAATTGGATATCCCCCACTGTGTTACCAATATGCTGTTTAGAACTGGCAGTGAGCTCGCTGGCAGATGAGACTAAAACCTCCATGTTAGCTGTGGGTCTCCTCACCACTAGCCCTGCATCGCCGCGCACCACAGAGTACCCATCGTTTTTGTCCTCAAAAGTAAAGAGGTTATTGAGTCTATCTCATTTGATGCAGAGCAATCTTTTTCTTATAGACCTGGACTCTTTGTTGTCATTTTATAATCTATGCCTCCTACCTAACTTGTTGACCCTTTTGGCCAAGTGGAACAGCTCTTTCCTATTACACCGGAGTCACTATCTTTATAAGATCAAATTCATAAACGGATGGATATCCATGAAAAGTTTATTGAAGACAAACACACCTTGGAGGACCCCTCTATGAGTCTGGCTGTCCTTACTGGAGTTGTTTCCTGTTATAATTATATAGCCTCTGATGATCATAGAGCATCAAGTTATCCCTTATACCTTCACGTCCCATATGCAACTCATTGACAATATGAAACAATACTTTGTTGTCTCCTATGGGGGATGTTCTCACCTACTCCCCCTGCTGGGCTTGGAGCTACTTTGTCATCCTTTAGCTCCTCAGTTAAAATCTTCATCTGTGTACTTCTTGTTCATGGCTATCTTCTCCTCTGCTGGAAGAAACTTCCATGCGCTCACCTTAGTGGATACTGTGTACTATAAACTTCATCTGCAAAGAGCTCGCAGAAGCCTTAGACCTGCCCTTAGGCTTAGGCTAGTTTGTAATGGGCGGGGCATCTCAAGTTATCCCCAACTACAAAGTACTGTCCTTTGTTCCTTTTGTTGCAGGCGATGGTCACTTTGTAAAGACTTTCTCAACTATTAAAACCTCCTGTACCACATTATTCTGGATGTAGGATGGTGGTGACGCTTTGACATCATCACCGATCTTGTGTACTCTACTATTCATGCAAAGTTCTTAGTGGGAGTTACGTTTACCATCCCTTGCCTTGATGAAAGCGCCCTTGCGTTACCAAGGAGATGAGCACCTTTTACAAGGTAGGCTTAGCTTCACAGCTGAACCCCTGTTTTCACATTTAACCTGCCTAAGTGTATCAGGAGTTATGCGGACATGTTTGATCCTTCTAAGGCTCTCCCATTTCCTGAGCACACCAAGTTTGATTTTGAGTTCAGCTGACCATTGACCTCGTCAAAAATCATCTCCTATCTTTTCTTGTCTCTGAGAGAGAAGGCCGCCTTGGACGTTTGAGGTAAAGATATGCACATAAAGAGGCAAAATTTATAAAAAAATTTCTCTTGTATATTCCACAATTAATAATTATGGATAGTTTCGAAGGCTCTTTTCGCCCCTGTGTTGACTTATGAAATCTGAACAACGTTACAGTAACTGATCCCCACTCGCACTCTTTGGAGCTACAGATCGCCACTATGTAAGGCCAAAGTGTCCAGCAAGCTAGATTTCCTAAACTCCTTCAACCAGACTCATATCAAGGAAGGACAGGAGTAGTTGACTACCTTTTACACCCGTAAGAGCATCTTCCAGTTCAGAGTCATAACTTTTGGCTTAAAATTGCACCCGCATACTTTCAAAAGTTTATTATGTTGTCCTGGAAACCTAATAGGATCCTGCGTAATAATTTACATGGACGACATATTGGTATTCTCCCAGATGAAGAGTCACATGACTGCCACATTAAGCTGTCATGGGTTAACTAGCACATGTAAAACTTACTATCAAAGCTAGCAAGTGTGACATCGATGAATCCCCCCCTTGGGTTGGGACCATCTAGTACTAAAAAAAGCTAGCAAGTGTGAGTTTTTACACAAAGTAGAGTACATAGGAGACAATATATTTCTCCCACGCCCACATGATTGCCCCTGATAAGGAAGCAGCCATCCACAATTGGGATACTCCCTCATCTCTTACAGAGTTAAACAGCTTCCTTGGGGCTTGTAACTTTCTCAATATTTTCACCCCTAAGCTCTCTGAAATCGCTTCCCCTCTCTAAACCACATTTGGGAAGAAGATTTTGAGTTGATCCACAGAATGCAACGCCGCATTCCACGCAGTTAAGCACTTACTTTTTACAATCCTGTGCTATTACACGCTGACAGCAGCCGTCCCTTTATTGTCACAACTACGCTCCCAACTTTGTAGTGGGAGCAGCTCTGCTTCAGAAAGGGGAAGGCGGAATGGAGCGTCTAATGCTTACTTCTCTAATAAGATGACCTTGGTGCAGCTTAACTAAGCCATCTATGATAAGGAACAACTTGATGTTGCTGATCCAGTACATCACTGACGCGCCCCCATCTGCTTGACCCTAGGTGGCCCTTTACTTCCACGCTAACCACAAGGCTTTGATGTACTACCGCGCACCCCAGAAGCTGAAGCTTCGCCAGTCTAGGTGGTTTATAAACTCCATCAGTGTTCAGACACAATATGGCTTCATTAAGGATACCAAGAACCTATTGCCAGATGCCCATTCACGGAACCCTTTTTTTGACCCAGATTCAAAGCTAGTTGACGCCCACATTACCCAGTTTTGATTAAGCTGGAACAGGTGAAGGAGAGTATACTTGCAAACCCCCTCTGCTCTGCCCATGATGGAGTCTCAGGAAGGAGAGAATGTCACCAATGCCCAAGTTAGGTTATCTCAAATCTTGTCAGCAGACTACGTTAAAATCAAGCATGCTTTCCAGAGAAATGGAGAACCCCTGGATAATGGCTACACCTGCTTGGTGGGGTCGTCCTTCATCAGGGCAAATGGTGGGTACCACCTGGACCCTTGAGAGAGGAAGTGATCCGTGAAGCCCATGACCCTCCCGCTTCTGGCCACCCTGGCAAGGACAAGACGCTTGAGTTGGTCTGAAGCTCCTACATCTGGAAGGTATATCGTCACTGATGTGACCAAATTCACAAAGTCCTAGCTGACATGCAATCAATCAAAGCCTAGTTATTAGAAGAGCGCTGGCCTACTTGTCCCCTCCAAGCCATGGAGAACCCTGGACATTGGTGTCCATCAATTTAATTGTGGAACTCCCCTTGTTCCAGGGTTATGCTGAATTAATGGCCTTAAAGGACTCTTTACCTAGATTGCCCATTTTTTGTCCCCTGAAATACTACAATAACCTCTGTTCAGACTTCCCGCCTCTTTGTGGACCACACTTCTTGCCTACATGGCCTCCCAAAAAATTATTAGTGACCGTGGCCCTTGATTCACTGCCCAAATAAGCAAGCCTTACAGTTCATCATTGGGATTCATCCCTGCCACTATATCGCAGTTCACCCTCAGTTAGATGGACAGACAGAGATAATGAACCAAGGTTTGAAGCAAACTTGCTTAGCTATTCTAACGCAGAACAGAACAATTGGGCTTCACACCTTCCACTGGTACAATTTGCCTATAATAATCTTACTCATATTTAAACGAGCACATCCATTTTTTTGCAAACTATGGCTATGATCATAGCATCAACATGAGTCCATGGCTAGAGTCCACAGTCGTTGCTGCCAATAAGCAAGCCAAAGAGATCAGAGACATACACCGGGCAGTAAAGGATCATTTTGTCGATGCTGTGAGGATCTACAATGCATATGCTGACTGCAAGCTACTTGAAGGCCCTGAGTAAAAGTCAGGTGACTTGGTCATGGTCAACACTAAGGATCTCCACTTGAAGAAGCTCTGCCATAAGTTAGGCCCTAAGCGTGTTGGACCCTTTAAGATCAAGAAGGTTGGACCATCAGCTTACCAAGTTGACCTACCCTTCCATTAAAGTGTTCATCACACTTCATGAGTACCTCCTGACCCCTTTGAGGGTCCCATGCCTTCCCACCCCAAACCCATGATAGTATATAGTGAACCCTAATATGAGATCAATGTCATCCTTGCCTCCCACTAAACCCAACGTCGACTCCAGTAATTGGTGTCCTGGAAAGGCTATGATGAAACTGAGAACAGTTGGGTATCTCACAGATACTTCTTGAACGCTCAGAAACAGATCTGCAACTTCCATGAAAGATTCCTTGGCGCTTTAGGTCCCCGCTCCCAAGCCTCCCTGGCTGCCATGAAGCTATAAATCCCCCACAAGAATTTTTCCTTAGCCAATGTCCCCTCAGGCGGTGTGGAACCCCATCCAAGAGCAGAGGTGATGTCACAGTTAGTGACATTTTACTTAGGTAGACCGCCCATCTAATGCTAAGCATCTGAAGCCAATGGAATCAAATCCAGAACCTTTAGGGACACCAACGGCCGCTTTAAGGTCATTAACTACAAATAGGTTTCTGCTTTGCCAGTCAAGCCTGAATCAAATGGCACCAAAACGGATAAAATATGGTATAAGTTAGTTTAAAATCTAGGAAATAACCAATTAAAAAGTAACAGAATTTGACCAAGTTCATAAAAATGTTGACGTTGCTGAAAGGCGAAAACTTTTAGCCCAGATCCATTTTTCAAAAGTTTTTAAAAAATATAGTAAAACTCCCTCTTATATTAATACTAAAGCTGAGAAATTCCTTTGCTTTTCTCAGAAATTCTGATACTTTTATATAAAAGTTTTAATCTTTTGCCTAAGTCTTCCATGACTTTAAGGACTTTTTTGTTATTGAACTATGGGTAAAATCTATCATAATGGCCAGACTCAGTTTAAGGCTCTGGTCCAATTCTAATGTTGTAAATGAAACCAGCGCTTACGCTGTGAACTACTCCACCCAGTCCACCGCATCTTATTTCTTTATTTTCCAATGTAGTCCTTACCAAACTCACTCAGCTCTCAGGGACTCATCTACTTAAGAAACCTGCGTCAGTTTGGCCCGCGTTTTATTCCAAAATATATATAAAAACACAATGGAAATAAACTGGGAAGTTGTTTTTTACTGCTTGTAAATTTTGCTCACTTTTGGTACCTTTCACCTGTTGCGTTACCCTCTACAACCTCCTACACTTCATTTTCCCTGACAGACTCCCCTCCGCTCAACCAGACGTTCTACTACCTGGGGAAATTATTTGATGGAAAAGGCTCAGCGGTCAAGGAGATAAAACAAGTTCTGCTAATCACTATGCCAGCCTAAGATGCCTACTGGAAGTATGCACACCAAACCTAAAAGGCAAGGTCAAGTGATCAACTTTTTTTATCCTGTCAAAGCTGTAGTATGTCTCCCACGTGCTGCTAAAGAGTCCAATGCCGGAACACAAGACAAAACACTCATTTGTTTTATTATGGCACAAGTCAAAAGCAGCACCAATCGTTCTTGACTTTCCCTTCAAGCACAAGCTTGAACAGGGTATGGGATTAACTAACAATATAACTCCCACCAGGAGGATATAGAATAATCATTTCTACACATAATGCAGATGCACATGCTCTGTGTCAAAACATTGGTATGACTGGACAATAAGCCATATGTTTATCAGATTGTATTTCAAGTGTTGAAGTGAGCCAAAAGATTCGAGTAGTACTTTATGTCAACTCAAAGTGAGTCAATAGAGGCGGTAATAGTTTGGCAAATAATAGGGAATTCCAAAAAGCCTCAATGATGGGACAAAATCCCTAAAATTATAGTGAATAGAGAGTTACCAAGCTGTTGGGTCAAAATTGACTGAGAATATCGAAGATTAAGAGCTGAACAAGAGAATGGAAGGAGGAGGTCTTTTGGAAGAGAAGAGAGAAGGAAAGGGACAAGTGGATGGAGTCCATTATTTTGAATATTAAATAATTTGGTATCTGTTGGGGCGAATGCTCCTTATTTATTAATTTATTGTCAATACCAAGGATTGGTGACCTTCATATCATCCATCCATTGTTCAGTGGTACTAAAACTGTGCAACCAGCCTAGCAGATTTAATCAATACTACCAAAAGTTAACATTCTGCCCAAACCTTGTGTGGGGCATCAACTAGCTAAGACTAAGGACATCTGGAATAAATCATATCACATTCTTTGCAAGAATGGATGGCGACTACCTGAAGCTGCCTGCCCTGTGGAAGAGCTTTTACTACTGGTGGCTGTGCAACTTGGCAGTTTGGCTAAGCAGCTGGTTGTTCTAAATCATGGCATGATACGCCAACCATATTTGATGGGATATTGAATCCCACAATTCAGCGATGAACTTGGTAAAAATATGGGAGGAGTGAAATCATATTGGTAACAAATTTGACAAAAAAGCAATAAAAGTAGATTTAAATAAAATCCAAACAATTTGGAAATCGCTCTCAAGGCGTATGCTGAGCCAAAATTATGACTCCAAATTTACAATGACTGGGAAGAGGAGGGGCACAATACTAACAACCTCAGGGAGTTAATTTCAGGACTTAATTTCAAAGTTTGTGTCCAACTAGAATTTAGTCGCCTGGAAGATCCTGCACCATGCTAATAAGTTGGGCAAGAACTTTGGCCCAGATTACTATCACAAAGACTACCTGGTGTTTGCCTAACCTGAAGCAGACATTGATCATCAAAATCGCAAGTGCACGATTTTCAATCACTACTGGCCTATAATGAGGCACATCCTATCCAGAAATCAATTATCTCCATAATAACATACTTTCAAGAGCTTTTCTTCACAAGAACCCTCTAATAACAATTGATCCAGCTCTTAGCTTTCTTGTACCAGTACTATATATGTTTAGCACACTTGGGGATTATGACTGAATAATTGAGCCAGGAGCCAAAATACAAATCCTGGTCTTTAAAACATTTTGAATTTTCTTCAATCAGCTCTCACATATCTTAAAACATTTTTGCTTAATTATGGGGTGCTAAAAAGCCTCACCCATGAACTTTACTTTCAGATTGATTGTCAGTTGTGGACAAGTGACTAAAAGACTAAAGCTCTATTGGCGAGTAAGCCCGCTGTTGGGATTCTCAATAGTAAAAATGAAGGCTTGACTTGGGGCTTCCAACTTATTATTTATTTTAGCAATCTAAACATATATTACTATTATTAATATACCAATCAATGCTTTGTTGAGCCTAAAGCCCAAAATCATCTTGACTTCAATTTACTTAGCATTGTCCAAATTCAATTAATATTGGATGAACTTTAGATAAATTTTAATCAAATTGCTCCACTAATTAATAATCCAGATTGATAAACTCTAATGCAACCATTATTCTTCCTGTAGGGTATAAATCCTTATTTCAGTTTATCTAACCTTATCTCTACCTTCGCTTTATCTTATAAGTACCTTTACCTGTCACCTACTTCCCTTTATCTTATAAAAGATTTGGGATAGTAATTCCTAATCTAGTCCCAATTCCACCAGGGTATATGCCAATCATTCCTTATACCCCTTATCTTATTTTTCTCTTCTTAGCACTATTTAAGGTAATGATTCTTTAATTAATAAAATAACTCTTATACTACTACCTTCAATTAGGCTCTTTGTAAAGTTCACTCTCTTGTTTTTGGGACCTCTGAACCAGTATGGTTAAGTTCCTAATGATTAACTTTTAGGACCTCTGAACATGCCTAGGTTAAATCCCTAACTATTAACTATTAGGACCTCTGAACCTGTTATTGAGGTTAAGTCTCCACTCTCCTGTCCACCTCAACAAGCTTTGAAGGACCTGCCTTCAAACCTCCTAAAAACCCAACAAACTGGTGCTTTCTGCCAGGTCCCTTATGAGCTGCACCCAGAGCATAATACGATCTCTTAGGACAAACAACCAATATGGAAGAAATTAATCAAACTCCCGTGAAAAAAGAATCCCAAATTAAGGACCCCATCTACAAATTAGAGGTGACCGACCATTTTGCCAAGTAGAGCAAGTGTACACCAGACTGGATTCATACACCAAAATCATTAACATAACTCAAGTTATGCTTGATGAGCGCGCCAATGAGTACAATTCTACTATGTTAAAAGTTTTTTAGATTTTCTGATCCCAAATACCGCGCCTACTCCCAATATACTTTGCATTTGCCCAGGCCATCAGGATCTGCAATCATGCTAGAATCGCCTCCCATTACGTCATGATTAATATTTTAAAATGGTTTGTGACCTTAAAATTGTTATACTAGAAAGGAACGAGATGATTGCTAAGTTTGATGCACTATTGGTTAGATACAATACCACCATCTCTGAAATTTAACTTCAGGAGATGCTTGCTGCCAAATTCATCCAAATACCCTTTCTGTCTGCAATAAAGAAATTCAAATGAACTTGGAATGAGCGACAGGGTGAATAACAAGCTACTCGCATCAATGGTTGATGGGTCAGAAACTGTCCAAAATAATACTTCCAACTTTTATGTGATCAACTCTCATTCCCTCAATAAGGAACACTGAGAAGAACTTGGGCTTTCTGAAACCAATATATCAGAAGTTGCTACTAAAGACAAAGCCCAACAAGAAAATCTTGAGTTAATTGTGTTGGCTGAGCTGGAACCTCTTGACAATCAAAATGAAGCTGCTAACCTAAATGCTTTGGCACAAAACTTGTTTTTCTCTGCTGTCACTCCCAAAAAATCCAACTTGCTCATGCCAACTAAGCCAAGTGCCCTCAAGACCAAATCACACTCTCTTACTGCTTTTTATTCTAAACCGTTAAATATTATTCCTTGGTTTTTACTAATATCTTAGGTTTTCCTGCAAACATCAGAGAAGATTTTAAAAAGCTGCCTCCCAATTTCTTTAAATTTATAATGCAAAGCTGTGCTCAAATTCTCCTGCCTTTACCTACCTGCCCAATAATTTCTTTTCTTCTCTACAGCCTAAAGTTTCTTAGACCAAATTTACCTGCATTTATCTCATTGACCTTGCAATCCCTTCACACTGATGTGGGCTCTATCTCCATCAAATTAGCTATCAACTTGATTGAATCTAAGCCTAAATCAACTTCCTACTATCCTCCTAACCAGCCCTTTCATTATAATGCCAATACTAAGGCTGCCACTCCACTGATTGTATACTCAAACTCTCTACATTCTCACCAACTAACAAATGGCAGCCCTGGTCGAGGCTTAGAGGGCATTGTTGGGATTCTCAATAGTTTAAATGAAGCCTAAACTTTGGGCTTCCAACTTATTATTTATTTTTTGTAATCTCAATATATTTTAATACTATTAATCTACCAATTGATGCTTTGTTGGGCTTAAAGCCCAAAATCATTATTAAAATAAATTTACTTAGCATCATCCAAATTCAATTAATATTAGACAAACTTGAGATAGTTTATAATTAAATTGCTCCACTAATAAATAATCCAGGCTGATAAACTCTATTGCAACTATTATTCTTCCTGTAGGGAATGAATCCTTATTTCAGTTTATTCAACCTTATCTCTACCTTTGCTTTATCTTATAAGTACCTTTACCTATCACCTATTTCCCTTTATCTTCTAAAAGATTTAGGATAATAATTCCTAATCTAGTCCCAATTCCACCAGGGTATATGCCAATCATTCCTTATATCCCTTATCTTATCTTTTCTCTTCTTAGCACTATTTAAGGTGCTGATTATTTAATTAATAAAATAACTTTTTATACTACTACCTTCAATTAGGCTCTTTGTAAAGTTCACTCTCTTGTTTTTGGGACCTCTGAACCAGTGTGGTTAAGTTCCTAAAGATTAACTTTTGGGATCTCTGAACCTTCCTAGGTTAAGTTCCTAACTATTAACTATTAGGACCTCTAAACCTGTTATTAAGGTTAAGTCCTCCTCTTGCCTGTCCACCTCAGCAAGCTTCAAAGGACCTGCCTTCAGACCTCCCTCAATCCCAACACCCGCTGATGCTAGTTTGTGGCTAGCAATGGGGTTGCTGACCAGAAATATAGCAATGCTAATCATTTAGCAGCATCCAATCACAATCCTTTAATTTTTCTCTAAACTCACATTGCCACTATTCCCTCTTACCAATTTTTTTCTATCCTAATACTTTAAACAAAGGTATTTAGACCTTAAAAAAGAAAAGCAGAGTGTTCCTGTTTCTACATTAGTGCAGGTTTTGTTTGACTCATGTTTGAAACAGTACTAACTACAAAATTCAGCGGGGTATATTTTTCCCAAGGTCAACACGCCTTAAAATTTCTTATGGTAGATTTTCATTAATAAGTCCATTATCGCAAACTTTTTTTTATAAATCAACTACCAACCATTTGGCATAACAAATTGAACCTGTTGAGTTAACTAAAATCGTCAACATTTAGTCAATACCTATAACTAATAAATTAGCCGAAAAATCATCATCTAGTCATCCAAAGCCAATTGGAACCATCAAATTAATTAAACTATCAACCATCTACCCAAGACTAATCCCGTATCAAATCAAAAAAACCAACAGCTAATTACTTGAAACCATTGAGACTAATAAATCTACCAGAAACCACCAATCTTTATTCCAAAACCATTTGAACTTATAAAACAACTAAATACTATTAACTGCTTACTAAGACCAATGAACCTATCATTCTAAACAAATAATAAATAAACGTTCAGCCAAAATATTTACCATTAATTCTTAAATTTTTAAATTCTAGATAAATTTGATTTAAATACTTCTAGAAAACCTTATTACGTTTATTAAAGCTATAAAGTACATGTGACAAGTTTGTAAACTCTATTTTGTTCATGAGATTGTGTATCTTAAAAAACCACAAACATACACACATATATAAAGTGATAGTTATTTTGATTACCATTTATATCTATTTCTTACCATACGATTAAGTACTTACTTTTGCTTTTGATATTGTTAGAAAACCATGGCAAATTAGGAAACCATTAAACCTTTTACATTAACCAACCACCAACCTCTTGGCATAACCAATGAACCTTAAGAAAAAAGACCTTTTAACATAGAAAAACCAATAGAACCTAATAAATTAACCAATTACCAATCTCTTGGAATAACCTTGAACCTATTAAAGCTAATGAACAACTAACTACTTAGAAAAACCAATAAAACATAATAAGGTAGCTAAATTATCAACCACTTACCCGAAACCATTGAGCTATAAAAAATATACAAACCACTCAAAAGCCCAATTAAATATAAAAATTTACTACCATCAACTAATTTTACTGAAAGCATAGAGCCTTTTAAATTAACTTAAAACCACCAGCCAATCAGCAAACCAATTAAACTTATCAAAAATTAAATCTATCAAACACTTTCCTGAAAGCATTGACCTTATTAAAACAACCAAAAGCTACCAGCTACTCAGTCAAAACCAATTGCTGAACTTTACAACTAAGTTATCAACCGCTTCTAAAAACAAGATATTTATTAAATTATTTGAATGATATCAAAACTGCTCAGAATAAAGTAACAATATTAATAGTAAATTTAAGTTTTTACATCTTTATAATCTTCCTAGATGATTTAGAAATACTATTACCATTCCCAAAATTAATATAGTAATTTTTCCTGTTTGGATACTTTTTTATTTGTTCATGAGATAATGTTATTCATACCTATATATATACATACTTACATCTAATGTTTATGTTTTACATTAAGTAACAATTATATTGCAGACTAGCATAAAAATCTGCACTATGCTGTGTGAAAAAATTAGTGCTGGATTTGAACTTTTAACCTCATTTTCAGTTTAAGTTAATGCATTTTGATACATGACCATTACTTTATAAAATTCTATACCTTTATTAAAAGTAATAAAGTAAAAAGCTATGAAAACATCAGTAAGATGTTTTAGCGAAAATAATTTTTTTGGCCAGGACAAAAGGCCAGATTTAGGTGCTGCTAATCTGTTAGAATCACTGACCATTTCTGGTTGGCAATTGCCATTGCCAGGCAAAGTTCTAATGTTAATAGGTTTATATGCTATCAGCTCTTAAGTCTGAATGGTGCCTTGTCACATTTGATGTTTTATCTGAGTGAAAATTCCAGGAGTGCAGCTTTAAAGCACCCTGGGATAAGGTGCTTGAATTTGGTAGTTTGCACAAGCTGATCAGAGAAAATCCTAATTTATAATACCAGACCTTTATAATGATACTTGTGGGTCAATTTCTTGGCCACAATTGCTGAGTATACTACCCTATACAACTTTGGTAAAAGAAAACTCAAAGCTGTATTAAATGATGATGCAGCGCTTCAATGAAGAATAGATCTTGCAAGGAATGGAAATCTGGCTGTGACCATTATATGAATAATGAAAGCCTTATTGTGGACCAGTATATTTAATATCTGAACTTAGACATTAGTGCCAGGTATCTGCCTTGATTCTAGTACAGATTTGGCAGACCTTATTAGGGTAACTTGGGCTGCAGTGCTGACCATCTTGATAAACCAGTGTATAATATGCCTGGTGGTCAAACACTGGTTGGAAATATCAGTTTTCAACTGATGCTTGATGCAAGCTCCCTGAGGCTGTAGTTGGCATCATGCCTCTATTACTCCCTGTTGTTAGAATTTGTGGTCAAGTTGGTGGGTTTAGTAGTGATTTAAGGGTATTTCCTGACTTTATTAGGTTTATTTTAAAAAAATATTTTAACACCTTATTGAAAATTTCGTTTCCAATTTGAATTCCCTCCCCCACATTATTGCCATGCTCATCACTGAATTTTGAAAGTTGATATACCATCAAACTTGGTCAGCATCATGTACCATTATTTTTTACAATCAGCTCCTAGACAGATGGCACAGTTGTATAGCCGCCAATAATAGGAGCTCTTCAGTCCTGCGGAAAGCTTTGGGTGGGTCGCCATGCATTTCCATAGGGAGTGCAATGAGATAGGTTCAGGCACTTTATGGATCCAAGACCAGTTGATGCCCCATGCATATACGGGCAGTGCATGTGTGTTTGCATCATCCAGACAAAAACTTAGTCCATATCTTCTGGGTGTGGATTGTTAGGTTGAATAGGCCCATACCCCCTTCTTTCTTGGGCTTGAACACAGTTTTGAGGGCAACTGGCGCCAATTTTATTTTGTGCCAAAGGAAAACACATAAAATACTTCGTGTTGCGCTCCAGCAATGGGCTCAACAGCAGCAACTGCGCTATATTTCAGAGCTTTTGTGAGGATTAATGTTGACCACTTTCACTTTCCTTTTGAGGTTTTGGTTTGTGCACTTCCAGTAGCCATGTGGACCAACATGCTGGTAAGCACCTCTTGTTCTATCTTCTTGACTGCTGACCTTTTTAATTAGATAATATTGCAGGCAGCGAACTATCTGAATGGAATTTAGGGGAGTCAGGACAGAGGGAGAGTTGATCTTAAGTTGCTGATCTTGACTATGGCAGTTTTTTTTTAATTAATCTTTGCATTTGGCGCCAATTGGTAGGGGCCAATAAGATCTTCACCGCCATGAAGGGTATCTTGAGAGCCAATCTCTACCACCGTGTCATTATAGAAGAAATTCATCTTATTGGCCATTAATTTGGGGTAGACAATGCCCAAAGCTCTATCTCTGCAGCTGTTAATAGGTTGGTCACGCAAAATTGAAAATGGTCAATGACATGGTATTTTATTGGAGGAGGTTATAGCTGATTGTAATTAATCTAACAAACCGTTGGTTCTATTAACCTTAATCATAATTACTGATTATAAAGTGGTAATATAGAATAAAAGGCTATTAGGAATTTTACTTCTCACATCATCAGGTGCAGGAATAACCATTCTACCTAATCGTAGGCCTTGTCCATGTATAAAAAATGAGATAGCCATCCTCAAATCTTAAAGTGTTCTTCATGGATTTTTGAATAAAGCTGATACTGTCCCAGATAGTACATCCACTAATGAACCTTTTTAAGCTTTGTTAACAATGCGCTCAACATGAGCATAAGGCTTATGATAGGATGTGCTTAAGGAGCTTATAGCCATCATTTGAGGTAATTATTGGGCACCAGTTTTGAAGGTTTCATCAGATACCATTCTTGTACAAAAACACAGTCCAGGTCTCCTGGACCACTGGGATTTGTTGCCTAGTTTGCAGGCAGTGGCTTTACAGGCAAGTAATTTTTAGCATAATGAGGTTGCAGTTTGTGTTGAGTACTTCCATGCGCGTGTTGTCAGGGCATGACACCTTTCATTTTAGCAACTCCTCAGCGCTTGTTTAACTTGTGCGTCATTTAATTTTGACGTGAGTTTTCACTTGTCTTTGGACAAGTACTTCTGTAGCACTGACTTGCCCAGATGGTAAGGGTTTCCGTTGCCGATCTGTATGTTTTTCTGCTTGAAAAAGATTGCCATAGAAGCGTTTTGTTTTTTTTTGTTTATTTGTCAATGAGTCATTGGAAACTTTTCTAATGATTTTTAGACCTGTCATATCTTGAATGTGGGTATATTCCTTGATGATTGACATGCTCACTTTAGTCATCATCCTCACCATGCTTTGAAGCTGGTAGGCGGCATCTGTTTAGAACGTTGAGTCATGTTTTATAAGGAGTAATTGGTATTAACTATGCGTCTTCCAATAGTCACTCCATCAGTCTTCAAGGTCCCAGTGCAAAAGCCTCAGGGTTGACATGGCATCCTTCAGCTTCTTCACACTGGCAGATTGTTTGTAGGTTTCGCTCTTTTCATTCTTGATGCTGTCACATGTAAGCTTCTCCTTGACTTTCACCCAGCAGTTGAGGGGGTCCAAGACAGGTTGATGGTTCAGATGGGCAACAATGTGTTTGAAACTGCTTTTGATAGTTTAGCGTCATTTGGTGTCCCTTAGTATTAATAGAGATCTTCCACTCTCTGCTTTGGGGGTACACCAATCATAATGATAACATTAATGATCATGTGGTTTTTACTCACACTGAGGTGACCTCACTAATAGATGTCTGCAGCTTGAGGTTATATGATACCAGCTTTAGTCTAGTTAGGAACCGTTCATTAACTTTCTGTTGCTGTTGTAAGTACACCTCATAAGGTTTGAAGGGTCGTCATCCTCTTCATATATTCTTTGCAACTTTCAGATGCCATTAGGTATTCTAGAATTATATCAGCATTATAGTTGGGTTGTTTGCTTATCCGTGTGACGGTTAAGGTCTATCCTCAGCATCACATTGCCCTGATCTTTGGTAAGACAGGGCAGGCTGTGTCTGAATGTATGGAGGAGGAGGGGGCGTTGGTCCTGGCAAGGACGCCTAAGGGGCAAGAGCTTGAAGGAGGCCAAAGAGCAAGATGGGCGTCCAAGTTGAGGAAAAACGGGAATCGAGTAACATGGGTAGTTTTGAGATTCAATTTGGATTCGAATCAAGAATGGAATGGAACAGGTGCTTGGAAGTTTCGCGATTCGTTTGGGATTCAAAATAGAACTGGCGCGGAACTGTTGAGGATCAGAACTGGCACAGAACCATTGAGTGAGGATTCCGCGATCCTGCTGTAAGGTTTACACCAAGCATCAGTCAGATTAGCACCATAAGCTTGTGTTATATTTTATATTAGCTTTTAGCATGTGTATATAGGGAAGGAACTGGGAGCTGGAGGCTTCTCAGTTCTGTTTTTATCAACCTGGCCCAATATCAAATAAAAGAACTTAAAATTCATATATTTATACTTTGAGTTTATTTTAAAGATATTGCCTAACTGCAGCCATGTTTGGCTTGAATCAACAAGAATTGGACTTTGAGAGTGAGCTTGGGAGAGCTATTGCCTCCCTTTATACCTTGTCTTGGAGTCAAGGCATGTTGCTGGGATTAAGTATACTTGCAACTGTCTTCCAGGGGGTGCTTGTCCAATATTGTAGCGCGCGCACAAGGAGAGTAGTATCAGGAGCCCTGTCAGCCCTATGGTCTGTAACATGGATTCTGTTGCCCAACTCATTTGTGGCTCATTGGAAGGAGCCAGTGCGTTACAATGAAGATTTGGTGGTATATTTGACCTCAGTAGTAAGAGTGGCCAACTATCCCTCTCCCTTTTTGATGTGTAAACATATCCTGGGGAATACTTATGCCTGAAGAAGATTTTCATGGTGAAGTGTTGGCGTTGTCTGCTATGAATAAAGACCATTTGGAATCTTTTTGTTGACTGCTACCTTTTCATTCTCTTTAGGTAAAATCAGCACAGCTATTTTGGTGGATAATGGAGCCTCTGAAAACTTTATTGACCAAAACCTAGCTCAAACCCTTGAGCTTAGTTAATTTTTAGGTGGTATTATTAGTGGAGGGGCTTCTCAAGGTATTCCCAAACTAAAGGTTCTAGGGTAAATGGATTATCAAATGGTTTAGTATCATTTGTTGTACCGTTTCCAAGCAATCTAAAACCTTCTGTACCCCATTATTTTGGGTGTAGAGTGGTGGCGAAAGTTTGACATCAGGACCAACTTAAAAGACAACACCTTGTCCTTAACATTAAAGAATGGTCAAATATTAGTTGTCCCTTTGTCTGAGACTTATTCTTAAGGTGATCTGCCCCACTGGCTCAATATTCACATCTGGTCTTGATCCATTGCTGAAGCCTCTCTGGTGGTACCCTTACATTCCTGTTTGGAGGGCTTATAATCTTCATTTGTTGTGGCTTCAGCCAATGTATTACCAACTCATTCAGAGTTTGATTATGAGTTCAAGCTCACTTTTGATCTGATGAATACTTTCCCCAATTAACTCTTTGACCGTACAGGAGGAAGCGGCATTAAATGTGTGGGTAAAGGAGTAGTTTTCTTAAGACATTATTTCTTAGCGTACCTCCCCAACGTGCTCCCAACTCTCTTTGTGTAGAAAGCCAATGGTACTTTTACACCCATGCATAGATTATGAGAACCTAAACAATTTCACGTTACCAGATTTACATCCAACCCCCAAGACACACAGATTGCATGCTATGTGAAGAAGGTGATAGTCTTCTCCAAACTGGATTGCTTAAACGCGTTCAATCAGATCTGGATCAGGAAGGGACAGGAGTGGCTAACCGCATTATATACCAGAAAAGGAAATTTCCAAATTCAGGTTATAAACTTTGAGATTAAGAATGCCCCTGCTATCTTTCAACGCCATATTGATGTGGCTTTAGTGACCTGCTGGGTGTATGCATGGTAGCCTAAATGGATGATATTTCTTGTATTTTACCCTAACAATGAGTCCCATGCAGTACACCTTTGACAGGAGGTGGAGAGGTTAAAGGCAGACATCCTTACGCTGAAGATCAGTAAATGTGAATTATTCAAGTACCAGGTCACCCTTCTGGGCAACGTCATGTTTGACCAAGGACACATAGTAACTCCAGACAAGGGTAAGTGATTTGTGAGTGGCCCACCCCAACTTTGTTCATGGAACCATGGATGTTTTTGGGTCGTTTACGGTCTATAAGAAATTCACACCAAATCTTTCTAAAGTGGCAGCGCCCCCTGTATAAGGCGAATGGAGCTAAATTGCTCCAATGGTCCCCCATTTTTAGGATGTTTCAAAGAAGTAAAGTGCACCCTGTTCACGTCCATCCTTTGCCATGTAGATCCCAAAAAGGAGTTTATTGTGTCTACTGATGCCTCTAACTTCTCCATAGCAGCTGAATTATTACAAGTAGGTGAAGATGGAATAGAATCAAGTGGGATACTTTTCTCAGAAGATGTCTCTACCTTAGTTAAATTGCGCTGTTTTTGACAAAGAGTTATTGGCAGTGGTTGAGGCGCTGAATTATTGGCGTCATCACTTTCATGGCTCATCCCAACCCTTCCCCATACGTACAGACCACCATGCCTTGCTGAACTACCACTCACCTCATATCTTGACCCCATGGCAAACCTGATGGCATGAGACCTTAGCACAATCTGTGTTTTACTATGAGTTTGCCAAGGGCAAGGAGAATGGTTTGGCGGATTTTTTGAGCTGCAACCCTGCACTAGCTCTTGATCATAAAGAGAGAGGTGCATAATACCCATTTGATGATTCCGCTGGGTAAAATTATGTTTCAACTTCCCTCTCTTTTGGCCCACGGGCCAGCGCTTGCTCCTCTGGAAAATGCGGAGGAATATGGTATGTTCAGAAAAGTAGACCTTTCACAGCCTTTGTCTGCTATATACTATGGTCCTTGCCAAGAGCGCATTGAATCAGGAGAATATCACTAGGGATTATCACGTGAAGGATGAGATGGTGTGGTTTCAGGGGCGCCTATAGGCTCCCGTTAGACTGATTTGCCTGGAAATCATCTGAGACCATCATTAAGGAGTCATTAATGGTCATACTGGGAAGGCGAAGACTCTAGAGCTAATTTGCTGAACTTACAATTGAAAGGGTTTAGCCACGCAGTTGGGCAGGTTTTGTAAAGAGTGCCTGATCTGCAACCAAATGAAACCAAATTGCCAGTCACTAGTGGGGTAGTTAGAACCAGTTCAAAAGGCTGAAGGGCCTTGGACTTCTCTATCATCTGATTTTATTGTGGATTTCTCTGTATCTGATGGCTACGATGCCATCATGGTAGTGGTGGACTGTTTTACAAAGTTCGCCCACTTTATTCCTTGTAGGACAACAATAACCGCAGCTGAGATTGCTAATCTCTTCATCACTCATGTGTTTGCTCTTCATGGGGTCCTGAAGAAACAATTATTGATAGTGGACCCAAGTTTTCATCTGTCTATTGGGAAGAGCTGTGTGAGACTCTGCAAATCTGTCCCTGACGTTCAACTACCTATCACCCCAATCAAATGGGCATACTGAACGAGTGAAAGTGCTTGGAGAAGTTCCTGCGGTGTTACACTGCCACTGATCATTCATATTAGATTTCCATTTTCTCATGGCCCAAAACAGTTATAACAACGCCCAAAATGCATCAATCAATTATTTTTTCTTCTTTGCCAATTATGGATTCAATCCCAACTCAACATGGAGCCCACTTGTGAATCAAAGGTGGAAGAGGTGGTGGACTTTGCCAAAATGTTTAGAAATTACACTAGGGGTGAGAATGACATTTAGATGCGACCATGCATGCTTACAAGGAGAATGCTGATGGTAAGTGATGAGTTGGACCATCGTACAAAGAAGGAGATCTCGTGATGCTGGATGCTAAAAACATCCCAAATAAGCAACCATGCAATAAATGGGACCAAATATGGTTGGGGCTTACCGCGTTTTTGGAAAGATGGGCCACGCCTCATATCGGTTGGATCTCCCCTCCTCATTTCAAATATTTTCAGTCTTCCATGAAAGCAAGCTTACGTTGTTTGAGGGCCCACCCACCAGAGACTCATGAGGCTTATCTTGTGGATGGGGCGTCGGAGTGTAAAGTGGAGGATATAGTAGCCTCTCATTGGGTAAGAAGAAGACTTGAGTATCTTATATCCTAGTATGGATTTGATGCAGTGGAGAACAGTTGGGTTCCAGCGCTTGACTGCACCCATGCCCAAAACTTAATTGAAGTATTATACATGCGTTTCTTTGAGGCTGCAGGTTTCAATTTTAAAGAAACTGTCACTGATTGAAGTTGGCCCCTGCTTACAAAAAATTTTCCCTGGTAAATGCCCTTGGAGGGGGGTGGAGCTCAAAAAAGAGGAGAGGGTAATGTCATGTTTACATGACTTTATTGAAAGGCCAACTGCCAAGACAAAGCTGACGCCAAAAGTCGAAAAAGGTTAAGCTACAGGACATTCCTGACTTAAGGCACACCTTGGATCAACGCTGGGTGCAGGCCATATATGCCAAAGTTGTTTCAGGGAAGTGCGAGATGCCCAGCCATGTGTAATGGCAATTTTGTTAAAAATGGACGAGTTACCATTTAAATAATGAAGCTCAATTTGGTTACTCAGTGAATAAGGGTTTAAAACCTGTTCATTTTATGAAATCTCCAACTTGGGTCATCCTTGCCTTCAATGAATAACATGAGCTCAGTAAATTTTGAAGCATAGTACCCAGTCAGATGGTGGTGTGCACTTATTAGTGCACCAGGGATTAGCACTACTTTCACTATTTGATGATTCCCACGCTTTTGTTTAAAATTTGATTTTTCAATAACAACCTTCCTTGTTGGTCAACTTCATTTCCAATAAAAATTATCAGTTTCCAGTTTATTATGTGCTACTGGGCGAACCTCTGCACAGACCTCTGTAGGGAGGTCTTGCACAATGTCAGCCATTTTATTTATCCAAAATTTACAAACACATCTGATGCCCCTATGAGCCACCCTGGTCCCCTACAGACTGAGGCTATCTAGCACTCCATCCCCACTCACCTCTTGAATATGAGCTTTCATCTGAGGTCCACCTAAGTCTTGATGTTTGTTCAGTACATTTTAATAAATACAGCTTTAAACCCTAAGCCATGTGTTACTTTAACTCCAGTACCCTCTGAGAGCTATTCTCACCATAATGCTGACGTTTTTTTCTGGCAATGGGGCTGTGCACTGTGCACTACCTCGCTGGGAATTGGAGAGTTATAGACACTCTCCTAACATTAAGTAGGCATTTGGTCATTTCTAGATAAAGGATTAAATTAACTTTAACAAACCTTATTCATAATTTTTAACTAGATACTTTTAAGTTATTAAAATTAACTTAATCAATTTTTATCTTTGTTAAAATTTATTTTATAATTCACTTTATATTTGGGCATTACTTTTTAGTATAGACCAAGATCTTATAATAAGCTCATGGACTATTAGGCTTCTAAAGCTCATAGGAGTTTATGGGTCTATAAGGGCTTTTAGAAATCCATATCACAATAGGTTGTTTGTCCTTGAGACCTGTGAGAATGACATATTTTTTATGACTTTAGGGAATACTATAATCCTTGGATATTGCTGCCCCATAGCGTGCTTAGACCTCTGGTCCTCAAATTACATGAAGGTCTCATATCACCACCAGGTCCACTTAGCCCCTTTGGGACCATGGAAATAATCTATTGAATTGACTGCTAATGGTAAGAGATTCAACTTAATTTTAAAATAAGTAGCAATATATTCTATAATGTGTCTCATAAATATGAAACAGTTGTAAACGTTCAGTTTTCAATTTTCCATTAATTGCCTTAAATAGACGCCATTGGATGGGACTAATTATGAATAGAACATTAGCTGTACAGCTGAGTCCTTCATTAGAGCCTAAAAATACTAATGAAATTCACTTTATAAACAGAAATTAACAAAAAAAGATGAGAAGATTAGCAAAGCAAATCAACAGAAAAAATCTTTTAGTTTATTAATAAATATGATTGCAAGTGAGGTGATGCCTGAAGTTAACTGGGGAATCCAAAAATATAGAGATAAAACCAAAAATATACACGGTGGGCAAGTTCTTATATATCCTTTTAGTCTTTTTTGATACAACAAAAACGCGCCATGCATAAGGAATCTACCAGGTAAGGCAAGATGGAGAAACGTTAACCGGAAATTGGAATCATGCAGACTCAACCTTTGTAGGTAGCCATCTAAAGAATCCTTACACCCTTTAAAGCTCTTTAAAGCTTAACAATGGTTAGATGAGGCACAGCTAAGCGCTGAGCCCTACCACAGCTGGGAGACCCCAAAACCAAATAGGGTCATGATTTGGAAACCAAAACCAAGTCAAAATTAAAAATTTTAAGTCCCTATCAAGGTTATTGTAACAGATATGCCCCACAAGACGTCATTGCACTGAACTTTATTAAAGTTTGAATGAACTAAGACAAAAATTAATAAAATTAGCACGCGTCCTATGTGGGTTTTACATAATTTAAACAAATGATTTCAAATATATAAGATAAAGCCCACCTATTACTATAAAGAGTTACAATGGAACATAATTTAAGTAGACAAGTCCTTGGGTGGTTTCTCCAAAGATAAAGGAATGGTGATTTTCTAATGTCAGTCAAAGATTTAGCTAGAGATCAGGAGCAATTACTGGAGAACTTTAAATAAGGTGATAAAACATTTTATGGGAATAAGGAAATTTACAATATGAGAAAATTCATTAAAAATAATTAGAGAATCACTTTATTTTTTAAGTTAACTTATTACTGAATGATGAGAAATAAGGCTGGGGATTTAGAGATATGAAATCTACGCAATCATTAAGGTTTGTCTAAAATTGTCTAAGCCTGAACTTTCACTGATTAAAAGACTAATCCAAATTTTACTAACTCCTCTATTTTGGAATATTAAATATTTTGTTATCTCAATCATAAGGCTCTTCAGCTCATCTTTTGTTGTCATATTATCAGTAGAAAGTCTCCCTACAGTGGCAAATCGATTTTTCATTCACTACTTTGGTTTTTCGTTAATGGATATAGGAAGAGTATTTTCGCCTTTTGACCATCTCCATTTTATTACACTTAACACTTATGATCTTAGTTAAGATTTGAATATCTGTGACATAACCCTCCGACTTTGGAAGAGGTTCAACTTCACCATATGAGATAGCCACAAAAACATACTTCATGCGGGGTAATGAATTTTTTATAGCTGCCAGGGTAGACATCTTGATATTAGGTCATCTACATCTGGATATCTTTAATGGAAGTCATTGACAAGATCAGGCACATCAGCGCAATCCAGGGCTGTCACCCATCTGTTTTCTTCTTTTTACAAATCTTTCCAAGATACAAGTTACTTTAAACAATGATGGACAAAAAGAAGCCAAGATAGCAATTTTATATTCTACTTTAATATCAACATCAATGGGTCAGGCGCAGCTGTCATAAATCCAGAATAAAGTTTTAAAAAAGGTAATCATGAAGTATCCAGAAAACTTAATTATATTGAGAAATCAATCTTTTAAGCAGCTGATCCAAAATTTTGAACAATTCTGAAAGGTCCCACTCTCTTAGGACCTAACCTGCAGCATGGCTGCTTTAAATGGAGGTTCTTTGCATTCTTCGTTATTCAGTTCTTTTAGTTTAAACTCAGGTCCTTAGCGGAACTTTTTGTTGGCTTACTATTTGTGGATCCTTATATAGTTCACCAGATGCTCCTACACTTTCTGATGGCCAGCCTAAAGTTCTTTGGTATGCTCATTAACGGCACTACTTTGGTATCTGTACAGGGAATTAAGTTAAAGACTGGGATAATATAATAGTTAGCAAAAATGGGACATCTCAATGGAGGAATAATCCAAGTTGATAAACACAAACTGGGTTAGAGAAAAACGCAATAGCTGATTATCCTGCTCAGCATTGGTATAGCTTAAAAGATTGTTATAATGTCTGGGTTATAACCTCTGTTTGACCTTCTGACTAGGGGTGGAATACATTAGTATGGAAGGGAAGAATAAGAAGCCGTGAGAAAAGAGTATCATAACTAGCGGTGAACTGAGGACCATGATCAGTAACAATTTTGGAAGATCATGTAAACAAAAGACAAGTAAAAATAGTTGGGAGGTCTGCACAGAGATGATGGTGGTATGGCATGGAATAAAATGACTCATATTGGTGCAGCGATTTACCATGGAAAAATTCATCAAAGCTCAAGTACTGGAAATTCAACCATAGAATCCACTGTTAAAGGCGTAGAATGACCTTTCAAAGCTTGAAGAAGAATAAAAAACCTGTAGGTTTTTTCAACTAGCTTTAGTCCAATTAAAGGTGAGGAAATCTTGGTGCAATGCTACATAAGATGGAAATTGCTTCCTTCTATAAGGACAACTTATCAACTATATAATCTTATTTTTTCCATAATGAACAATTGTAGGAGGACTATGATGAACTTGGATAAACTCTTCATTCAGGGAACCAGGAGGCATATACCATTGAATTTTATTAGTAATGTTTTCTTGCAATTTCTGATACTTGACCAAGAGAAGCACCCTCCTGGCAACTGATGTCCTTAATCCTTGGATTTTCCTAAGAAAGTGGCTGACTCATACACAAACAACCTTGAAAAGTACTAATCATTAGACACTAAGAATAAAGAATTCATTATGAATTAGGTTTAATTACACAATAAATGATCAGAAGGAATAAACAAAGAAGTATGGTAAGCAGCCACAAATGAAGGTTTAGGGCCATATCCAAAGTTATGAGAAAAATGCATCTGGTAAAAGATTATTAATTACTCTCAAACTCATATTTTATAATTAAGCATAGACAAGGTTTTTACCATTGAGATTGAAGAAATCAACTTTTAGGGAAATTAATAGTAAATAAAAGCGCTGTAATCTATTCTCACCACAAAAGGGCTCTAAAAGCTAAAAGATCATAACGCCAATAATGAACAGCATCTAACTTTGCAAGCGTATCATTTTCATATGTAGCATAATTGTCTTGAGAGAGTACATATATTTTGAGAAATAACTAACTGGACGTTCTACGCCATAATCCCCAGCTTTCAGCAGAGTTGAACCGCTAGCATTATCTGAGGCTTTAGTTTTCACAACAAGAGCTTGTCAGGGTTCACATGTATAGGAATGAGGCTGAAAAGCCTTATGGATTCACATAATAAACAAAGTATTATAATCTGCATTACAGACAATTGTTCTTACAAAAGGACGCATACAATGGAGCGTCCACATTTGCTATATGTGTAAATTTTTGTTGAGATGAAGGTAAATAAGTACTTCTCAAATTAGTTATTAAAGTGGAAATAGCCCAATTATTAGTTGCAGCCCCCATGTTTGGGGCCATCATATGATCTTTGGCAAAGATGATATACAAGAAATATAATCAAGGGCAAAAAACTAGGTTTTCTAGAATAAAGGATAAAACTAGCTTTGGCAAGACGGTCAATAGCTGCAGCCATTAGGAGGCATGAGAAGCTTTATCAGGAGATACACCAAGATATCATCCATATAGTTAATCGCTTACCACAATGAGATCTCCTAAAACATAATAAATCTACCTTTAGAAATATATTGGGCATTTTTGAGGGAAAGGGCACCACAAATGAATTCAAGATCCCTTGCCTTGTGTATATGATATTATCAATTATTGGCCCTTAAAAGTTTGAACTTGGTTACAGCATTGATGCAATCCAGTTTACTATACACCTTTGACTTTTCCACATAGCGTGCAATTTTTGCCCCAAAAGTAGAAGTTGTTTGAACCAATACATTACTTAGATTTACATAGCCCATTCAAGGCCTCAGTGGCTCATCTAATTTTTCCACAAAAAAGGAAAATACACGTTCCTTTTCCTTCTTCTAAGCATCACTTTTAGACATTAAACTAATCTATAAGCTTATCTCATTTTAAAAGTATCAAACACTATTGAATAATGGCGGCAAAACTCACCAAAGATTCCAACAACTTGGAAGAAAAAGCTAGAACCCATCCCAAACCCTACAGCCCTCAGTTGTCAACGTATGAATCAACCAGAACTACCTGCTGACAAATGGCAGCTGCAACAGATAAAGCTGCCCTGCAATACACTGAAAAAGAGTGTGATCATTGAAGACCATGCTGTTGAACCACCCAACTTAGCTGATCCCATCTCAACTAAGGACCAGCTTATAGATAACCCTCAATATAGAGGTATATTATTCAATCAGTACCAGCAGCCAGAATTTACCATTGACACAGAAACTACCCAAAGTATTGGAATGGTCCAGCTCTCTGACAACTCAAAGAATATAATCTATCTAGGCCAAAAGTTATTGAATGTCCTTGCCAAATTAGATGCCCATAATAGCTGCCCTGAAAAAAAGCTTTTTTTTTATCAAAAAATCAGCCAAGGAGCCAAAAATTAGTGCCCCCTCCCAGAAGGACAACTTTGAAAGTTAAATGATCACTATGATAATGGATTGGTTTGATGATGCCCCTGAGCCAGTCAATGAATTGGCAGCATTGATCTAAAAAAATTTGCCAATCTGAACCACCACAGCCTTAAGGCCAGTGGAAGAAACCAGGAAGATGACAATTAATGTTCCCAAAGAGAATCTGGTGACTCTGTCTATATGCCACCCAAGCAGTGCCAGGAGTATTGGCCATAAAAGAATAAACCCTCTAGGGAATCCAGTGAATCTGCCTATGGTGCCACATGTTGAGCTGACAGTGTTAGCTCAAACCAAAAATAAACATGCCAAGAATGCCTCTAGGGCATGGCAGAGATGGATAACACCTGCACCACATTATATTGACACTCATGAAGCCGCGTTTATGCATAAGTCAAAAAGTGATGGGCTGAACAAGAGCACAAAGTGCCCTTCCCTGCTCACCTATATCTCATGCAGTACACATCTAATATGGGCATATTCCATTAAATACTAATCTAAAGACTATTTCAGATAATTTAACGCGATATCTAGTGACTTCCCAGACAACACCATTCATTAAGTAGTAGAAAGCCACTACATCAATGTGGGATTTAAAATTACAGTGGATGCAGATGATACCACATCCACCAATATTGAAATCCTGCGAGGCTCTCTATGCATAACTAGAACCAGGTCTATCTTGAGATCTCTTATATCACTTTTTCAAACCTCTTAACCATGGTTGGCCTGGAATCCCTGAAGCTTACACTTCATTGGGGTTAATGAAATTTGGATCAATCCTATTAGTAGACCTCAGCGTGCCATCATACTATGCTCCAACCCTATGAGCTCATGTCACAAGAGTGTCACTAATCCCTAAACCCATTGTGGCCCAAATCATAGAGATCATCACACAAGTCACTGGCATCAGATATGGCACCAAAATTCTCTTTTGATCTCAATCAAGTGTGACCCTAGTGCTTGTGGTGCAACGCCTTGGGTTACCTCTACAACAGTTGCACCACTTGCAAAAAAACCTTATTAACCACCATCCAGATTCCCATGATGGGCTGGAAGTGATTACATGCAATAGCAGCAGTGATCCATTAATTAACCCATTAGATTTCAACAGAACATCAAACACTATTTACCATCTGTATGGCGGTCAATAATGCACAACTGATCATGCAATAATACCTCTCAGAGCTGTAGTTTCCTTTTGGTAGGTAACCCTCCAATCTACTGCCCCTTATCAGTGAAGAATAAGCACAAACCTTCAAACCATAAACTAAACTGAAGGAATCCAACACAGTGCAAACAAACATGTCAGACTTACCCAATGTCAACCTTGTATTACAAGTATTGTGCCTTATCAGTGGGAACATATGAAACTCCAGGCGATGATTGATACCCAGCCAGAAGCACAGGTCTCTAGCACACCAGATCAAGAAAGATCTAATAAACTTCCGACCTTCCCACCATTTAATCATGTTACTTCTCAAACCTCCCTATCAGTACTGGAGGAGGTGATCATAGACTTGGACAGCATGAAAAGACCAAATGGGGTTGATCAGTGATCACCTGATAAAAATTCCCCTTCAAAGTAGGGGGGTGGCTTCTCAGGCTGGCTCCTTATCTTTTCAACTCCTTCCACCAAGATCAATCCCCCACCCACTTGATGCTCTACTCATATCACCGCCAAGAGTCAAGCTCAGAGACTCAAAACGAGCTGCCTCACAGATGCAGGTGTAAGCGCTGGAAACCCCCCCAGTATACAGAGGGGGCCAACTATGAGGTCCCATAGGGCACCCTAATCCTGCAGTTTATTGATTCCAATGGGCCTTGAGATTACAAGCAGAGAGCATGTTTACTCTACAATTTTAGGTCGACTTGTGTGGATATTGCGGCCATCCAAGAGCCTCATTTTCCTCCCTTGAAATAGAAGCATGAAATGAACAATTTAGAGAAAACTCCTATTGGATAAAATATGTATCATTCATTATCATCAATCCCCAGGTGAAAACCCACCATTTTAAAAACACTTTATGAACGCCTCATTTTATTAACTTATCCACCCTCAAGATCTCCTTCTACCCTACAATTATACAACAGTTAAATGCAGGCCAGGAACAGGATCAGATTCTGCATAAACTCTTAAAATACAACTTATATGCAATATGGTGCTGATGGGCGATTTCAACACCACATTGAGTCACATCTGAGACACCTTACCCACCTCCAGACAAGATTTATGAGGCACTACTCAACTTCAGGTCATCCAATACAGGAGAATCTTTAATGACCTCTCTCCTGAGAATCTGGCCTTGGATGCATGACTCAAATATGGCATGAGGAGTGGAAGTTCAAATCAGCTTTATGAATTGAAATGGCCCTAATTGGCTTCTTGTTCATCAGTTGAGTCACTGCTTCTATGATCAAGATAACACAATTAGTAATTACAGGTCCCTTATGGGGATCCTCATAATTAGCCTCAGACCATAAATAATGCTTTTGGCTAAGGATTGCCCCAAAAAATTCTGAACAAGACTTTTGCAAGAGAAATTTTGTTTTCAGTCATCTTTGAGCCTGAGACCTCTGCCTCAACCCATATGCGCACTCCTAAAGAGAAATGGCAGAAACAAAGTTGCAGACCTTGAAGGTCACCTACAACTTCTTGAAAGCCTTAATGACCACGGACCATGCCAAGGTCAAATGGTCCAAAGACATAATAAGGAACTATCAAAAAGTATAGCTAATAAACACCTTCCCCCCATTGGTTGAAAGCATGGGAAGTCACCCAAGAGACATACCGCCTTGAAATTACTAAAAAAGAAGAATAGTCAGCAAACTTTAGGTCATTGTGCTACTACACCCAGTGGGAACGCCCCACCTAATTTTTTAAAAAACAAAAAACCTGCTTGAGGGCTCA
Organism: Massospora cicadina; assembly: GCA_022478985.1. Taxonomy (NCBI): domain Eukaryota; kingdom Fungi; phylum Entomophthoromycota; class Entomophthoromycetes; order Entomophthorales; family Entomophthoraceae; genus Massospora; species Massospora cicadina. The sequence continues at coordinate 111,655 of JAKSZP010013235.1, forward strand.
AGATATTACAACCCTAAAGGTGGGGACACCATCACAAATAAGAAGTAAATTACTAACGAAATCCACAGATACTATTCAAACCTCTTATGGGCTCCCTGTGTTGACTTGGAATACAATTGAGATTTTTAAATGGACTCCAGAATTGCCAGTCAATACCTCCGCAGATAAAGAATTTCTAGCACTACCTACATATAATTAAAGTAATGGAAAAATTCTGTTCCAATCCCTGAGCCTAAAAGCCCCAGGCACAGATGATATTCCATATAAAATGTAACTATTGGATCTAGTAATGGTGATTAATGACCTCTAGGCCCTTTTCTCGGCTCTCTTGGTGAAAGGAGGAGTACTACCAGACTCAGAAGACTCTATTATGACCTTAATCCACAAAAAATCAAGCACAGAGGACCTTTCAAACTGTTGACCAATATTGCTAATGAACATGAACCACAAGCTGTTCACTAAGACCCTAGTAGATTGCATGAATAAATGGGAATTACCCTGTCTAAAACTCTCCCAACATGGCTTCATCCCGTGGAGGTCTCTGTGGAACAACTACAATGACATCCAGATGAACCTGAAATCTGACTACCTCTCAAACTTATGGTTTCATGGCGCTTCTTGATGCGGATAAAAAAGATAATTGAGTGGCTTGGAAATATTATTAAGACTCCCTAACCCGCCTCAACATCCCACAAAGAGCTAGGAGATGGATCTCAGAACTCTACAACCAGCTTCACATCAAAGCACTGGCCCAATGGGCTTTACAGCAGCAGTTATGGTCAAACAAGGTCTCCATCATGAAGATATGTTGAGTCTGACCCTGTTTAACATCGCCCTTGATCCTCTCCTGGCCCTACTCCACAAAAAGCTCTCAGGTATTCAAGTTGCTGAAAACCACCCACCTGCAACATTGCCTTTATCAACGACACATTGTTTGTAATTGAATGTAAGAAGAAACTGGATATCACCATTGTGGCCCTTGTTTGCTATATTAAGGCGTCTAACGCAAGAGGTATAAAACTCTAAAAATATTATAATACAAGCCTGTATTTTTTCCTTCCCCTTCACTTTTGTCCTGGAAACTACCCACAATACCTTTTGTTATCTAGGCTCCCTCACCACCAACCAAGGGGTCGTGATCAAGGACAACGAGCACAATATACTGAATGAGATAAATACCAGAATAGCGGGCTGGAACCATTGGTGCATCACCCCCCAGGGATGTCCTGATTGCTTTAGTTTCTCTTCCGTCAAAGGTATGGTTTCTCGCCCACATCTGCCACTTCACAAACAGTTTCTGATTGAGGCTGAATTTGATAGTCCAATGGTGGATATGGGGATCCAACCATACGCCTCTTGCTCTGACTATGATATCCCAACCCCGTTGCAAAGGTGGCTTAGGTTTCCTGGACACTAGAACTCATGCCACTTCAATACTGACTGGATTTTTTAAGCCCATCAATTTCTAGGAAATTAATTTGATGTCGCAGTGGGATCCAGCTCTACACCTAGCGTAAGCATCCTCCATGGGTCTATCTCAAGCCTCATCAATGGTAGTCAGAGAATGCCTAACTATCCATCTGGGCCTCCGCCTCAAACCCACTTTAAGCAATACTGGAACTAGGCCCTCTTAGCCCTCAAATGGGTAGATGTATGCGTGTACGAAACTTTCACATACAGAAGGAGTGTTCCTGGCATCAGACCCCACAGCCACACCCTTTTCCACAATGGGATGATTGTTATCTCCTGACTTAACCCGTTGGACAGGCCCTAATATGCACTTACCTCCTTGAGCTCATACCCCCCGCCATGTAGTGCAATCTTTAGGCATTATAGTGGGACATCTAATTAGCCTATTACTTTGGCAAAAATTTTGAACACAGTGTGGCGAGTTTCCACTAATTATATAGGAAATGTGAGAAATGGTCCTACTCCAGAACAAGAACTGCTTTCTTGTGCTAAGCTGATTGATACCCACCTCAACCATTTCTTTACTTGCACTCATTGCCCCCTTCTGGAGCAAAGACCGTGCACTCCTTCAGCAAGAATCTTGGGTTAGGCATTCAGGTCAGGACATAAAGTTCAACTGCTCATTCCCCAACTGACCTTGCTCTATAAAAGTCATGAGATTTGGCGTAATGATATGGACCATTCATAATTTGTAACTTTGCATGACGTTTAACAATCAACTGTGTACAATGGCCGCATGCTTACCCATTTTCAGGTTCACTTTGATATAGCACTTAAAACTCCACTGTGTCACCAACCTCCAACAGATCATTATGGTCAGATGCTCAGCTCTAGCAGATCAGCCTTCCCCCTTTCTAAATACATCACCCATCCTTTTCCCCGTCTTGAGCTCTTAGGAGCTCAGGAGTAACTTATAAAACTTTGGTGATTCCCCCTCAGGTTTGGACTGCCTGATACTAAAAAAGAGCAGGGGGAAATACACCAAAGATGACTTTTAAATAAATATCTTATCCTTCACCAAGTATATCATCCACCCAGAAATCTAACATGCCTTACTTTCTTAAAGATAGAATCGATAATGTGATTAAAGATGAACTAAATACATATCAGCTTAAACTCAAAATCAATTAGTATGAGAATGGTTACTTGAAGCCTTTGTAATGTCAAACAAGTCAGTAAAGCTTTCGATTCAAACTTGGAGATCAAATACTTAAATGATGGGGATCATTATTCATGTTTTCCAAGACTAATAACTTGTATCAACTCATCTGAGTAATATCCTTAGTTATTTTATTAAACACGAGAACACAACCTAAAACTATCAAAACAAAAGCTTAAGAAAAGTTATCATCTAAATTTTTCTGTAAGTCCAGCTTCTGCCATCATTCTACACCAACGATCATTGGTTGCAGAAGATAGTTTACAGATGAGAACTTCTTAATATAGACGCCATTTTTCTGTGTAAGGATACTGGAGCTTAAATATCATACAATGAAGAGCTATGAGAATATCTTAAACTCTCTAGATTACCCAAATCCATAAGAGGTTAAGAGCCTTAGACAACTAAAGTCTGATGAGATACTTAAAAGCAAATTATAAACTAAAACTACTGCTTCCCAACTTACATGTTATGCAAGAAATGTTGCTGAGAACAAAAAATGAAGAAGAAGCTTTATTTTTATCAAATTCAAAGATATTTCACTATACAAAAGATCCCCCAAATGAGGATTACCAGGAGTATTACCTTCTCAAGATTATGGATTTACCTATACCACACAGCTTTAATTAGTCACAAGACACAAAAGAAGAGGGATAAACCGCTCCAGCTGAAGAAAAGCCATAGATGCATCATCAAATGAACCTCTATAGGCTTTAAAACTGATAGTAGGGCTATAAAAGATATGGTCTGTTACTGGAGACAATCTAGGGTGTTAACTTACGACTTTATAGGTCAATGTATACTGGGGGGTCATTTGATAGTAAACAATATTCAAGTTGGAGCTCCACCTCAGTCAAAAATACTAAATTAAAAAGACTGTCTAAAAGATGAAGAGGATGTCAAACCATAGTTATGTTATTCTATAACTTTAAAGGTCATATCATCATTTGAGGAATCAAGGTCCTTATCTTAAAATTTAAAATCTTTTCATCACTAATAAGCTTCTATTTGGTTTTACTGTAAACAAACAATATTAACGAGGCACAGGTCACCGCCAAAGACTATGGAGAATCATTCCATACTGGGAGAGATGAGTATATAACGTCAATAAGTTTATTTTTAGTTTATCTGAGGTGGGCTGACCTTAGGACAAATAAACCTCACCAGTAGAAGGGATATGGGAGTAGAGAGCGAAAATATAGGAGTGGAGGACAAAACCAATGTATTGAGGGTAAAACCTTCCTGAGCATGTTCTGATAGACCAGGATTACATGATATAACTTCACTAATTCTCTTGATTGGACTGAAGCATGGTGCACAAATCCACATGTATCTATATCCTCTTGGCACAGAAATACAACTTCTGCAATGACAGGATATGAACCTGCATTGTGAGGGGCAATAGTGGGACACCAATTCCAACTATGCCACACCCCCTACGTCAATAGGGTTATGAAGTTGAGAAAATATAAAAACTCTAGAGACTCAATTTTGCTATTTGCAATTTAAAGAGGTTCAAAAAGTCAAAAATGAACGAGGCCCTTGAGATAAGTCTAAATCTCACAGTATACCTCATGTTTATAAGGAGAATCATTTTGTTTTTAAAAGTTTGTCTCTAAACTAGAAAATAATAATATAAAATGTTGAGATCTTTCTTTGCCACATGACACATCCAATATGTAGAAGGAGGTGGAGCTACCAGCTTTTAAAATAAGTAGACTTTATCCAGATGTTATGTATCATGACATAATTAATTTTATAAGTTGCAAGATCAAGGAGATTGTGGCTAAGGCTAAGGGCATCAGGTTAGATGTACATTTGATCTGAAACACAATTTGAGTAAATGATGGGTAAGTGCCAAGCATGCCCAGGTTGGTACCAAAGAATTTGGTGATGGCATAAACATGTTTAATCTATGGAGTTATTAGCTAAAATATAATATAAACTAATATGATCACTACGTTTAATTTCAAAAAGGAAATTAAGAAACGTACCAAATATCATGAAAATAGAACTGAAATATTAGCCTCTAGTTTAGAGCAAAGTTTGGGCATACTTAATCTACTCTACAACTATTATTAGTAGACTTTGTTAAATGGCTAAATTTGGCTTAGTGAAACAATGAGGTAATTTTGACCATTTCCTTTGATCCCTTGTAATACTTTTTGTTATATCAACTTTTCTGTTAGACAGATTTATTTTAGTAAGCCCTATATTATTTCTATCAGTTGAGTTTTTGAGCTGGCCTAGCCCCAGATCTCCTCAAGGAGGTATTCAACAACTTAGGTCATTTTATATAATCTAAATTAGATGCTGATCTAAATCCACCATTAATAGAGTTTAAAACACTTTTTTGAAGCCCCTTATTGCCAATAATGCTATATTAAGTTGGTAATGAACTACGCCTTAAAGTCTAACTAAGATGTCACTTTTCTATGCCACCTGGCAATCTTTGTGACTTTACTTTTCTTGTATGTATGTCATCAAAGCGAGGGAACCATTTGTATCTTGATTGTGTAATTGTTAAATGTAAGTTCCCTGATTTCTAGGGTTTGGATATCACATCACTTCATCAGGAATAGGATAGTTACATAATCTTTCATTACATCAACAATATCAAGTACTCACTGTTGTGATGCCTTCAATAGACGCAAAGTGGAAAATTCGTTGTTCAGTAATAAATGATATCTTAACTGGTTGTAGATGAAATGGCGGTGAAAATGCATGCCAGTTGACTTAGCTGAGTGCTAGGAGCCATTTTGACCACTCTGACGTTCTTAAGATGAGTTATGAAACCAAACCATAAAAGGATGTGAGGTTGTCTAATCAATGTTCTCATACAAGTGAAATAGTAAGAATACAGGGATGACACTATTATATTAACAAGAAAGTTAATTCAAATGTGGTTTTGAATTTTCAGTAATAGTATAATAGAATTGTTCCACAAGACGTCATTGCACTGAGAACATTGACAAGTTGAATGAACACCGTGGAAGAAACTGTACAAATAAGTGCACATCTTTTGTAGATTTTCCATGGTTTTAAGAATTGATTCTTGCTATATAAGATAAAGACCCACCTAGCAACCAAGGAGTTAATTTAGAATATGATCCAAATAGACAAGATTCAAAAATGTTGTATTAAAAGGTGAAGGGGTACAAACTTTTTGGTAGTCTACTGCATAGGTTGGTTTTAAACTTAAAAATACTAGCTGTATGGTGACAACTAATGGGTTGAGTCTTCACAATGAGATACAACAGAGCCACTATGGTACTGTATTTGAGAAAAACAACTAGGGACTTTTATTCTCTTCAATCTTAAATTAAGAATTAAATATAATAATGATATATAAGTTAAATTATGTTTTTTAGAGAATGCAAGGGTTTTTATAGGCAGAAGGCGGACAACTTTTCACTATACTCTCTGAAAATCAACTGATTGGTCTCCTGAAATTTCAAACCCTTAGGAATAACTTCTGATAATGGTGAATACCTCCATTTAGTTAATCCTTAGAAGTGTAACCTTTCATATATTAGCAACCACCCCCTTGTGTTAGGAACCATATACAGATGGGCTGGGGCCATGTTACCTGATTACAACTACTAGCTACTGCCAAAACAAGCGTTTAAATACTTCAGTAACATCTTAAAAACGACCCTAATCATTCATATCCACTGTTTGAACAATCCACTATAGCAATCCAACTATTGCAAATAAGCCCTTATCTAATTGCCTAATTAACATTAACAGGGACAATCCCCAACAAAACATTAATCAAAACCAATTGTCATATTATATCCTTTGGTTAATTACAACTAACAAATTAGTTGGGGATGATCCCTGATGGAATATTATTTTAGACCAATTATTAGATTATATCCTTTAGTTAATATTGACTAACATTTTAGTCAACAACCATTGCCAAACAAAAAATTTCTTATAACATTCTTCAAAATTCTAATCAGCAAGCGAGATGGATAGTGTGGTCAACCAAATTTCCAACAGATTTCCCCGCTTGACCAGATTACCCAGCGAGATAGTTTTTCAGAAGCAATTGCTTCTTCTCAAGACTTAACTATCAAGCCTAGTTCAGAGGTCCATCTTCTGGACTTAACTAACTCATTAGTTCAGCAGTCCCCTTCTCACTGCTACCTCTGTTGAGCATGGTCCTATGGCCTCATGCCATACCAGGACTACTTGGGCATCATTACTGGTTATAGCTTGGAAAACTTGTACTCCCCCAGGTTGGGATCTCCATTCGTGATCAAAGTGGATCATCTTTATTCCTAGCGCCTTGGGACTAAAACCAGCAGACCCAGTTGCAACCTGAGCTGGCCCTGCTGATGAAGTAGGGAACAACACCTGACAATTTTGAGTGTGATAAATTAAAAATTGGTTTATAGTTTTTCATTAATTAATTTAGATGTTTTTTTGATGTTTTTTTGATGTTTTTTATACGTTTTTTTATTTTTTTATCTTTTATCATTTTCCTACTTTTTTCCTTATTATATTTTATAAATTGTATGATTTTTCTTCAGCATTATTTGCAACTCAAACACTCAGATTAATTATGCCAATAGATCTGTAAATGATCCACTACTCATACAGATTATTTTGGTAACGTTTTACTTTATCTAAAATCATCTGGATCTGATCCTATTTCTTGGCATTCCTTTTCTCTCTCATTAATTGAACAATTTAAGATCAATTGGCTTCATCCACTAATCTCTGGATTAATTGCCTATTGTTTCAATCTCAACTAACGCCTCAGGATTTCTCACAGAAGACCCAATTGCAACCCAAGCTGGTCTTGCCGCCCTATTTATTTCAAGAAGATGTCTGGTAAAACAGGTTCTCTTGCAGTGCTAGATAGGTCTGCAACTAGACTAGAAGACCTTTCTCCAAATTTTGGGCAGTTTCTTCTTCCTCCTTAGGATTCACAACATCCACAAATTGTTGCAATTTCTTCTCTCAAACTTGGGTGGCATATTGTCCCTTTGCTTCACTTTTCTGATAATGGCTAGTTGATTTTCCTTCCAATTGGATCCATTGGATTTCTGCCCTGTTAAGACTTAATTATGCTGATCAATGACTTTTTCAGTGCTCCCTGGAATTTCATCTTCTAATTCCATTATAATTTGATCATCCTTGGCTGTAATTTCCTCATAAAATTGATTGGGCGCATCAAAAGTGCTCTCAATATCTTTAGATGGTCCATCATCTGAGAAGTAGAAATATTATTGGTGAAAATGACACCATGAATTGGTGTAAGTCCTGATAAGGTTGGAGTGCTGCCTTCATGGCAATGCGAGCATCAAAATCGCTCATTTTGCTAGCTCCCATCAGGATTTGTGCTTCTTCATTGAAACGGTTTGCAAATTCTCTTAAGGTTTCATATTTTTGTAATTGTAATCCCATGAACGCCTGCTTTCAGTTAGCCATTCTTTCAGGGCTGCCAAATTCCTTCATAATAGCATTTTTTGCCTCATTATATGATCAACTTCCCCTCACAAGTGGGGTAATACAAGCTTAGACAAGTGGTACTTAAGTAGTTATTAACAGTAACGGCTTTTTGGCAATCACTAATCCCAAACATGGTCATTTCAAAAAATTTGAAGAAATCTGAAGCATTATCCCAATGATAGGATGGCAATTTTGGCTTGATTTGAAATATCTTATTATACAGGCTCATTTGCAGGACGAGTAGCATGGCTTACCATTTTAGCACCAGTTGGTGTGTTGTCAGGGGTTATTTCCAAAATGAAAGAATAGGCACTTAGCATACTTAAAGTAGGCTGAATGTTTCCTAAATTGCTTTCATCTTCATGTAGGTCCTGTTCTCTGATCTCAGTTTCTACATGAATATAAGTACATTGATGGTTTTCTAATTTTTGTACTTGTTTCTGGAGCTGACCATTTTTCTCCCATAATAGCCAATTTTTACCAACCTCAACTTGAAATGCTACTTTGAACAGGAGTAGATCCTTCTCCACTTTGGAATATTTTTGCTCTAACTCAGATAATTTCCCAAATAACTCATTATTGACTTAAGCGACAAGATTGACATCTTCTTATACCTTAGGAACGCAATTCTCTGTTATGGATAAATCAGCCTGAGCTGCCGACATTTAAGTGGTCTGACTCACACTCTCCAGCTCCTTTCATAGACGCTAAATTTCACAAAAACAGAGGACATGGTGGCATTATTCAGCAAGACTCAACTACACCCCTGTAGTGAGCAACAATTGTAAACTTTTTGGAAGTTTACTGCACAGATTGGTTTTAAACCAAACAAAAATACTAGCTGTATGGTGACAACTAGTGATTTGAGTCTTCACAATGAGTGGCAACGAATCCACTCTGGTACTGTATTTGAGAAAAAAACTAAGGATTTTTCCCTTCAATCTTCAATTTAGAAGTAAATATAATAATTATATTAGTTGAATTCTGTTTTTTTCTAGAGAATGGAAGGGGTTTTTATAGGCAAAAGGCGAGATTTTTTTCAAATAACTCTCTGAAAATTAACTGATTGGTCTCCTGAAATTTCTAACCCTCAGGATTAACTTCCAATGATGTTTAATGCCTTCATTTTGGTTAATCTTAGCAGTGCAACATTTCACAGATCAACAACCACCCCCTTGTGTTAGAAACCATACACAGATGGTCTGGGGGCCGAGTTATCTGATTATGACTACTAGCTACTGCCAAAACAAGCGTTAAAACGCTTCAGTAACTTCATAAAAATGACCCTAATTGTTTTTTTAGTACTAGATGGTCCCATGACCCTAATTGTTCAGATCCACTATTTGAACAATCCATATGGCAATCTGACTGTCAGTAATCAAAGCCTCATCAAATTGCCTAGCTAACATTGACAGGGATGATCCCCAACAAAACACTAATCAAAACCAATTGTCATATTATATCCTTTGGTTAATTACAGCTAACAAATTAGTTGTGGATAATCCACGATGAAATAATAATTGAAATCAATTGTTAGATTATAACCTTTAGTAATCTTGACTAAAAATTTAGTCAACAACCATCGGCAAACAATAGATTGCTTTTAACAATCTTCAAAATTCTAATTGGCAAGTGAGATGGATAATGTGTTCAACCAAATTTCCAGCAAGGTGGTAACTCTTTGACTTTTACATGAGAAGTTTAGATTGAGATCAGTATAAATATATAGAGAAATTTTGAATATAGGTAATAAGTCAATTTATAGGATATGAGCGCATCTACAATATGATCAACTCCATTGAGAATAATTTATAATTACTTTGTTGCTGAAAGTTAATTTATCATTGAAAGATTAAAAACCACAGAGGGGTCTTCAGTGCTGATAAACCCACACAATCGCAGCATTGAGTCCCCTAAGATTGTATAAGCTTGAATTATATTAATATCAAAAGACCATTATAATTATGTTAGTCCCTCCATCTTGTAAATTTACAACCTAAATCTAATCACAAACCCTTGATCTCTTCTTCATTGTCATATTGCTAGTTAATAGTTCACCTACAAGTGCACCAACTACCCCATACTTTATCTGCTAATTTGGATTTTTCAATATGGTTAAGACGAGTATTTTATACCTTGACCATCCCCATTTTACCTCTTGAGACTTGTGATTATAATTAAAACTGAACTATATGTGACAATGATGAGGATCAACAATACTTTACAACCTGATAAAGAAAACCCCTAGTAGAGAAGGGGTAATTATTTCAGAGGCAGTTACAAAAATGGTAACTAGTGGAGTGATACCTCAAGCCTCAGGAAAAGTTATCTGAAATATAAATGGCAGGTTCTTGTAAAAGGGGAGACATGACAAGGGGAATTGGAAACTGGCTTCTGGAAACAGCCCATCTGATGTGGAAAAGCACTCCATGTGTTTTCTTTGAAAGTGATCTCTTCTCATGATCACACAGGTAAAATTATTTCCATATCTCTCAGAAAGTATTTTTCATTAATGAGATTAGGAAAGGGTATGCTATCCAGCGCAGCTGTACAGCCTTTACTATACAAGGTGGGCTATCTGAGGGTAATGGTACCCCAATCAACTAGGTTTATTTGGTTTCATCAATATACTTGGATAGTAGGAGGCCTTAAGTGATTCCGCACTAACCATTACTCTGGGCTTAAGGCTGGCTATAAACCCATCTCATACCAGTAATGGGTTTTTTAAAGCGGGACTCATGATATGACTGAGGTCAGTAAAACTGAAGGTCCTGATATAGTTCCAGTTTTTCACTGGGCTTGGAAAATGTAATAGTTAGAACCATCCCATTTTATAATCTTCATATTTTTTTAAAGGCATTGCCAACCAATGGTGCCAATAGATTCTCAGCACATGGGATAGACAGCTGAAATAACCATTTGAGACTAATGCTACTAACAAAATTATCACTAAATTTGGGAAATTTAATGAAAAAGTCAAACAGTTTAGTGTATTTAATTCACAGAAAAATCCCTTTATTTTGTTAGGATAATTATGAGTGAGGTAACACCAAAGAAAATTAAGAAAACTGCAAGCATGATGGAAAAAGATCAAAGGTAAATGGGGTGGGTGAGTTTCTCAGTAACCTTATTAGTTTATATATATAAAAATAAAATTCATGAAGCAGTAAAACCTCCAGATAAGATGTTGTGAAATTGGCACTTCTTTTATTAGTAAAATATCTTCTGATGCACTGAACTAATGATACAAGGATCACCGGTCCTCAACGCACCAGCCAACAAGCCCATCTTTGCCCAAAACAAGTTTTTGTGCTGTGAATCCCAATTCCACCTGCACAACTAAATACTTGCTACATGATCAACCAACAATTTTTGAAGCCTGTATGTACACCTATATGGCATCTCAGTCTAGGAAGACCAGAGACTTCCCTAACCAATCCTGAGTCCTTATGGGTTGGTCCTCATCTGAACCCTCATCCTTGGCCTGAGAATTAGGGCTTAAAGTTGCATTGGGGCTTTCATTAGGTTTTCTGGAAGCGAGGAGTAAAAGAGTTAGGAAGACCACATTAGCAACTATATAAACCCAGGGATTTCAACATCTTGGGGACCTAATAGTACCCAACCCAACCTAGTTAAGGGGTTTCACCCACCCTAAAACCAAGATAAACTGGTACAAAAAGAAGGATTTTTTATTTTGACCAAAGCCTATTATTAATAAGGTGGCTAGGGAAACAAAAAAGACAAAATGTATGTGTTGAAGGAATTAGGATATGTTATACTGCAATTTGGTCTCTGAGACAGTTCAGAAACTTTTTAATTGGTGCACAACAGGTAATGAACCATGGTCGTTCATGGTTTTAATAAAGTCATAAATTATAATTTATATTATTTAAAATTACAATAGCTGATATGAAAATTTTATATTTAACAGCCCTAAGAGATTAATTAGAAAAATTTACATCTTTATCTAACTAGTAGATTCATATAGTAGATTTTTGATAGTACTCCATCACAATGCTGCCAACTTATATCAAAAAATAAGGTATCAATTTACATCTTGCTTCTGCTGCGTCAATGTGTACCATCAAGCTAGGTGCCAATCAGCTCACTGCTACCACGCTGACCTCAAATATCATAGAAATGTATTTAATTGTTATTATCAAGTTGTCATTTTTTCTATTTGTAGTGAAAAAGTCAAAACCTAAAATAAGATATCTTAAAAGTTAACCTAGACCATTTTGTCGTTACTAGTTTAAATCTGGAATATTATGAAAGTGTTAAGAAAAACTTAGTAGCCACAGAGAGCCCTTAAGAACTATAGACTTTGTAGACATGCAATAGACAGCCTCAGAGGGGTTGGAATTTCATTTTAAAATATTTGTGTATTTATTAATTTGGAACTAGCAAAGATAAAGTGTAATAAATTTGTGAATACTAAGACCATAGGCGTTATGATCAAGATCCTACAGTATGTTGCAGTTTTATTGTTTTTAAATGACACTCTCAACTATAATTATATATTTTTGAAACTGACATAAATGGCAAGTCCCAAACCAATAGCAGTACTACTAAGATCATTGGTTTGCTGAAGACTACTAGTTTAATAAAGACATATTTCATTTGATAGTTCTTTCTTTTCTTGAATTTCTTTATTGACAGAAGTTAAATTTTTAAGTAAATTAGTTAGCTCAAACAACTATTGCCATATTACTGACTCATGTTTTAATGTTATCAAATCCAACATCTGCTACCCCCATGAGGTGGTGGTGCACCACCTGCTGGCATATTTTAGGTCAATTTTAAAGTGCACCCAGGCTGGAACCACTAGCCTAGCCATCCTACTAGTCGCTTTGTCCCCCCTAAAGACCTTTCTCAACATCCCATATGCTCCCAAGAAGTGCTTTGAAGCCCCCTAATGCTCAATCAGAGCAACATGCGCTTTGGCCTTTAAGTTGATTATGTAATAGTTTCCCATACACAAATACAGCAATCATTTAGTTACACAGGCGGTGTTTAAAACCGCTAATTTTATTAATTTACGCTCATTCAAGGTGTACTTTGGCCTTGGCTTCTCTAGTGAAGTCCAGGCTATAATCATGGGAACTATGACACTTATTTTCAAAAATAATACCATCTTTACTACCTGCATTTAGCTTCCATTGGATGCCACTCTGGAGGTCCAGTCTTCCATCCTGACAGACACCTCTCCCCTGAGAAACTATGACAGGATCTCCTAGAGGGATTGTCCACTTACAGCGCCAATCCCTTCCCAAGTTTCATGGTTCCCAATGGGCCAGAAGCCTCATAGGGACTCATGCCTTTGAACAAATCTATCCCTACTTTGGGACGTCCATCATGCAACTCCTCCTGTACCATGACCCACTCTGCCCCTGAACAATACTTCTTGGCCTGCATAGAGTTTGGCTACACCATCTGCCTCTTGTGCTTTGTCCTTGACCGTTCAAAGTGAAAGTTCCTCCCTTGCCACCACAGTGGTTCTTCCACTCCTCCCTACATCGTAGACCACACTGCCATTCAGGCAGGTTTCCAAACTGGGTTTGATCCTCCCTCCATTCTCCCACAACCCCTGTTCCCGCAGCTCCTTCTGTGCCAGCCAATCTTCTGCAATCTTCTTGGACTGTTCAAAAGCAGATTGCTTCTCAAGACCCTTTTTGGGATAACAGCCCAATCTCAAAAATTGTTAACCTCTGATGACGAGATTTGAACCCAATCTGCAGAAATAATCATTTTTGATGTTGAGGTTCGCACCTGATCCAAAGTAATTGTTACCACAGCTGTTAGGACTTAGGCCATTTCCAAAATATTAATAATTTATACTTTGAAAATGTCATAGGATGCCGCCAAAAACTAAAAACATTTAGATAAAGTTTTTGTTTTAGAAGTTTCTGATGATTTTTCTTAAAAAAGTTGTACTTCATCCCCTATAATTATTTCTCTTAGATAAAGTGCATATTACTGTTTATATGAAATTATTTGGTTGTTGCTAGATAAATAGCACGATTAAAGGATGTCTGTCAATTAAGAAGTTTTACCCCTAATTCTATAATGTTTTTACTATCTTTTACACGGGGTCTTCAAATGTCCTGCACATTTTCTTGAGAAGTTTGATATTATCCCCATCGTCACAACAAATATCTGGTGCTTCCTGCCAGGTATCCCCAAGTCCCTGGTAAACCTTGACAACTGCAATGAAATATAGTGAAATGGGTATAGATACCTGTTTCTAAAATGAAACCCCATGCCTCAGTGAGTGGGTGGTTAAGTTGGATGTAGAAAACCTATTGTGTCACGTAAGCCTCAACTACCAGCATCTTTGGAGGTGGATTTTACCACCTCTTCCGCTGACCATTATAAGTTGCAAGCCTTAAACTTCTCATATCCCTGAAACTCCTTGTTACTAGGGCCTTTGTCCTTAGTAGACAAGTGAATTGAAGATGACTCATACTGTGACAACTCCAATGATGGGTCTATGCTCTATTGCAACTATTGACATTGAACAATCTATAGTAGGCCATAATGTATGATACTTGTGACCATTTGTCCATCCACTTAATACCATTTATTGCAGGTATCAGGGTTACACTTAAAGACTTACACTGGCATCTTAACTATCAGAAACCTTACATACTCAACTTATTAAATTTACACCTCTGCTTACGCTTTCAGTGGGGTAGATTGGAGTGCAACTCTGGAAATCAAAAACATTTTAATGACACACAAATATAATTAACTTACCTCAATGAAGGGGTGATCATATATGTCCAATTTTAAATTTCCACCCACTTTGATGATCTGGAAGTCGTTCTACACAATCAGATTGGGATTGACACCACAGAAATACAATCCCAGATTACTACCCTAAGATAATTTGTGGAGAAGTGAATCAGCTATATCAAGGATTAACTTACCAAAAGTAAGAAACTCTGGATAAAACTCAATTTTTTGGTCCTCTGAGGATTCCAGGTGAGCCTAAACCTCCAAAAAGCCCTGGATTATCTGGACCCCATGGAAGTCCTGGTGCACATGGGCCCTGGTATGATGGGCCAACCTGTAACCCATGGGCCTCCAAAGGCTCCAGGGCCTAATAACAGTTAGGGATTCCGGAAGATAGATTATTTCTTATTGCAGCAAGTTAACTGCTAAACACCCAGTTAGGACGCGTCACTAAGGTGTGTGAACTCACCTGAGTTGGGGTGCCTTTAAATGAGAAAGTTTCTTTATATGCGCTTAGAAATTGAAGCCCTGGCAGCCTTACCTGTCCCTCTATAAGGGTTGTAACAGCAAATCCTCATTATTGAACAGAGTTAACTTGAGCTTAAGGAGACTACATTTAAAATAAAAGTGAAGTTAGGCAGTTGGCCCAGTTTTTCACTTCAAAAGCTGCCCTTCATTCTGTTTCATTAAAAATCCAACCCAGAGTGGAGAAGAAACCACCCCGCTATGCTACTACTCCTCTGCTTTCCTTCATTTTGCCCACAAGTAAATTGACTTTAATATTGACGATGTGAATATATTTTGCCATCAAGTAAATGCCACCAACCACTTAAATATCCCAGTGATACTAAATCTTCTTAGGCTGAATGTGTATCCCTGCGTCCATCCATGTAGCTAACCCACCAACCCCTCCAGACAACTCCTTTAAGTCCTCTCCTAAAGACAAATATGTCCTGGGAGAAGAAAATGTCTTTTCCTTTTTGTATTGTTTTGAGAGTGGTTTAGAGATGGCGATCAATAATCAAAAACTTAAGCATCTAACTGACTGCCTCAGCTAATTTTCAAAGATATTATAGTCTTAAAACTTAAAATAATTGTTGCACTTGGGATGATGCTAATTCTTCTCTACTCAGAACATTCAGGAGTGATTTAATTTTGGCAAAACAAAAAAGGGCATTCATAAGAGATTATCCTCAATTGAGTAAACCTACCAAAAAATTTGCCCAAAGGTTCTATCTTGATGCTTAGACTTTAGTTGTGAGGATTTAACTCACCTTGGATGATGCTATCATAATTGTTAATCTGTATTCCAAAAACATGCCCAATATCCATTTTTACATTAAGGCGAACAAGCATAACCTAACTTGTCATTGTACATTATGGGAGCTCTTATGAAGATTTCTCAGAATCTTTTTAAACTGCTAAGACTTATTACTACCCCTAATGCTCATCCCCAAGTTCTAGATGTAACGCTTCACATATACTACCTTGATCAAGTACTGCATCTAGTGTAAGCGTACCAATCACAATGATGATAACTGTTTCCATTGCTATTATAATGATGCAGCAAAAGATTGGTCATCTTATGGAAAGATGCTCCCTCTAATGAAGATTTAAAGATTGCATCAGATTACCAGTTCCATGCCTAGAACTTCTGGCTGATTTGTATTAGCCGCCTCAGTTATAGTCAATGTTCCCTTTCTATACAAGGTGACAAAGATCTAGATCTTTCAGATTCTTATATTGGACAATTACCAAACCAAATTCTTATAGTCAGATCCACTAGAAAAATTAGGCTTTAACTGACAAACTTTAAAATGATCTTAAAGACCCTGAGTTTTTCCTAAACAAAAATTTTCAGCTATTAACGCTGTAGGTTCCTCTGATTGTCTTCTAACAGCTAATCACCAGTTTGTATCTCTTATCATACTAATAGAAGTGGTAGTCCACAAAGTTACAGTTCTGATTATAGTTGGCACTGAATCCTCAGTTAACTTTATATCTTCCTGACTTATCTAAAAAACAAAGTGTCTTCTGATTTGATCCATGAGGCTTAATATGGAATAGCATGAGCTTAGCCCACTAAATCTATTGAAGCAAACTCAGTTTTACCTTTTAAACTAAAAAAGCTTCTGATGATTGCTCTTGCTACAGCCTTAGAAAACAGTAGTTATGGATTTCTCATTGTAGTCCAGTTAATGAATGAATTTTAATGGATAATCAATCATAATTAACTATACCTCTCTCTTCTGAGATATTGCGTATCACCATTATTAAATCTCCCAGGTAAAGTAAAGGGGTTTTAATAGGCATTCATGCCTCATTGAGTATCCTACCTCTATATTTAAGATAGAATATCAAAATCAAGTGTAATAAATACTAAGCTGCTAGCAACAATGCTGATTCTAAGGATAGAATACCACTCTACTTCCTCATCCCCTTATTATACCTCCACATTCTCAAGTCATGGTGAACTCCCATTTTTAACTAACTTTGAAAAAGGAAAAGGTTATCAATTTGACATGTATGTATGTTTTTTCTATGTTTGTTTGTGCATAACTCTGAAAATACTGAACCAATTTGGATAACCATCTTCTCCAAAAATAGAGGATGCTCCAACTTAGGTCCCATTTTACTTTTGTAAGTATTGGTCAAGTATCTGCCCATTAATTTAGTAAGTATATTAAAAATGGGCTCAGAAGCAATGGATACTTGTGGGACTAACACAACTCCAGATAAACTAATTCTGGCATTGGTGAAATGATAGCTTTAAAGCACTTTTGATATATGTTCTATGACTGAGGGGTATGTTTAAAATTCAGTCAGTATGAGATCATAGTGGGACAAGCTTAAATCAATATAGATGGCTATTGTTTTTGCATAATTTGACCAATAAACTCATCTAAATATGATAAAATGAATTATTTTAGATAGCAATCAATAGAATTACCATAGATTGACTAATAAAAGCAACCAAATGTAATAAAATGAATTATTGTAGATGGTAATCAGTAAATTTGGCATATGTTAACCAATAAAATTATCTAAATTTAATAAAATGAAGTATTGTAGATAGTGATCAGTAAATTTACTTTAAATTGACCAATAAAATTAACTAAATTTAATAAAATATATTTTAGTATATATGTTTATAAGATACTATATATAATATATATACAATGAGTTTTAATTTTAAAGAGAAATAGTAAGGGTTAAAAATGATATATAGAGATTAGTAATATTTAATAATAGTAGGAAAAAGTGCCACTTTTAAAAATGCACTAAATGGTTTTTTTTGGGGGGGGAGAGAATTGGGGGTAAAGTTTTTATGGAAAAAAGAACCTTCTCAAAATTTTTTTGGGGAAAAATAAGAACCTCCAAAAAAAACTCTAAAAATATGAAATAATCAAGAGATTATGCTTCCTCAATAAACCCCTTTTTGGAGTTGACGCCATATTTTAACTGACTTATAATGGGAACCTATAATTTATATGCTCAGTGCGTTATATTCTAAGCTGCTTATAGATTACACTTGGACACAATCCAGACATAAGATATAATTTGTATTTGTGAGCAAGATTCTATAATTTAGTTTAAAATATGGCGCCAACTTTAAAAAGGGGTTTATTGAAAAGGCACAATTTCCCAATTAATAATACTTTTTAGAGCTTTTTTTAAATGAGGTTCTTTTTTCTTCAAAAAAATTTAAAATTCAATTTTACCATATTCATGTCTAGAATTATGGACAAACCAATCCTTCTATCAAGGAAGCTATGACCTGTCCCAGATCCTAGACCCTGCCTATGAAAATTATATATCTGTTTTATTGGGTAAGTTAACAAATAAAACTCTTCATATCCCAAGGCATGCTGCCATCAATTATGTCAAGCTCTGTCTTATTGCACAATCATGGAAGTAAACTGTTTTTCACTTTACAAGAATTATGAAAACCCACCTACCACAATTTCTCTATCTTAAAGTAAAATTTGGCACACCCTTACTCTCAACCAATATCAAGATATAGAAGACCTTCTAAAAGAATACATAGATAGCTTTTCTAAGGAACTGGTGATTAGGGGAAAATCTCTGAAATCATTTATCAAAGGGAAACTGAAAATCATCCCTTTTCAATTCTCAAGCTTACTGTAAGTCTAAAGTAGAGGAGGAACAAATGGCTCTTGAGGTAAAAGTACTAGAGCCTAGACTACTTGTACCATCTAAAATCCCTCAAGCTTCCCCTCTGCTATAAATAGATAAAAACGATATCTTATTGGGCTTTAATGTATTATTGCTGCCTAAATTCCATCACTTGAACATTTTCTTACCCCTTTCCTCACATAGACTATTCTTTACATCTAATGTCTGGATCAGAGTATCATTTGGCAAAGATCTCACCAGTGGCTACTGGGAGATTGAGCTATACCCTAAGGATTGTGAAAAATATGATTTTATCTCTAGCAATGGGCTGTTTGAACCTACACAGATGATACAGGGACTATGAAATGACCTGATACCTTTCAAAGAGCAATGCATGGTCTACTAACAGGCTTAGAATGATCCTGTGTGTTAGTATACATCAATAACATAACCATCTTCTCATGAACTTTCATTACAAATTTAGCTCACCTTAGGGATTTCTTCCAGAGAATATGAAAAACTCTATTAAAACTAAAACCATAAAAATGTTTTTTCTTCATAAATGAGATAAATTTTCCTGGGATATAATGTACATCAATAAGGATTACCTCAATGAATGACTAAGTCACAGCCATCTCTCAAGTGTCACCGCCTAAGATCCTTCAAAATGTACAGGCTCTTTTCAGGAAAAGTTAGATATTAATGACAATTCACTCCTCATTTTAGAAATAGATAGTAACAATTAATCTATCTGTTAAATATGGGAAATTCTTTCCATTGTGGAGAACAGCACGATCCTTTAAGATATCATACTTAGCTCATACTCACTCACCCATTCTTCTACTTCCACTTTTGATAAACCTTTTTTACTTTCACTGATGGTAGCAATGATTTATAGGAACCATAATATCCCAACATAATGAGCATTAATTAGACTTTTTTATCGCCTATTACATCAAAACATCATCCAAGCTTAAAGCAATTATAGTGTAACAGAAGGTTAGTACCTGGATGTCTTAATGACTATCAAACAGTTCCACCCTATCTAAATGGGACCCACTTCACTATAATTACTGATCATACATTTTTGCAATGGCTACAGAAAATGAAAGATCCTGACAGCTTTTGGTATGATGGGCTTTTAAGCTCCAATATTACGCTTTCTCTAAAGTCCACCACAGCGCAATTTATTTA
This sequence comes from Massospora cicadina, assembly GCA_022478985.1. NCBI lineage: Eukaryota > Fungi > Entomophthoromycota > Entomophthoromycetes > Entomophthorales > Entomophthoraceae > Massospora > Massospora cicadina. Next base: position 131,813 of record JAKSZP010013235.1, read on the forward strand.
AACGTGGATTGTCTGTCCAGATTACCTATTCTACTCTAAATAAACCTTGTCAAGGTTGACTCTACATTATCTTAAGTTATCCTGAACCTTAGAAAATAAGCACATCTCAATTCAAAAGTGTTAAAAAAGGTTGGAAAACATTCAGATCTGGTATGGTCATATATATAAGCTAGTATCATCCTAGTTGCTTACATATATTCATTTTAATGAACAAATGATACAATCTTAGAAGGATACCTGCAAGTCAGTCATGTATTAATTTGGAAAACATATACATGTCTCAAGTCCCAATGCTACTGGGAAAAGATGTTCCCTTCAAACCATAATGTACTAGATTTTTTTAGTATGTAAAAGCCAAGATGGTTCTACTCCTCGCCCCACAAAATCAAGTGGATCCTCCAAAATCTTCCATACGGTTTTTTGCGTTGTAGGCCCTCTATACTAAGAATCTAATTGCCATCAATTCCTCTTAATGGCTGTTGTTCATCTCACTAAATAGATTGAGGCTATATCAATTTCTTCAGCTTTGGCCAAAGCTGCTGTTTCCTTTCTATATAATTGTACCACCCAACATGGATGTCCTATCATAAAGCTCTTGTACAATGGACAAAACTTTGGTCATCATTGGTGATATAATTAAACTAGTTACTGGGATCTGCTCAAGTGCTTACCACCCTTTATCATCTTAAAACCAATGGGATGGTAGAGCAAGTTAGTGCTTTTTTAATTTCAACACTTTGATTTTGGTCTCAACTAACCCTCTAAATGGCCACATAACTTACCCAGTGCTATTCTATCCTGCAAATTATCCAACACAGGATTATCAAAAAAAACATTCTAATATTTGTATGGAAGAAATCCATAAGTGCCTTCCAAAGTATAAAAATATGATATACAACACCTTGATCAAAATCACTGAAATTAAATGAAGGCCATTTCTAATAATATTTGGCTTCAGGCTCTAGACTTGAATCGTTTTTCTCCCAACATCACTAGTGAAACCAACCAGTTCAATGTTAAACACGTTCCCCTACATAAAAACCAGCCAAGTGGTTAAGTGATTTCTACCATCAGTGACTAGATGAAAGAGACAACAGATTAGCCTCCAATTGGGAGAACCTTATAAGGCCAGTTGTAATAATGTGAATGAACATTTAATTTTTAAAGTTGTCCAGGTGCTATTTTGAAATGAATACATAGCCAATAATTATGGCCTTTTACTTCCCTACACCAAGTTTTAGAAGTGGGCATTGTTGGGCTTTCAGCCCATTCTTCAGATTTGATCACCTCTTATGGCAGGAATAAAACCTATCTAAAATTTTGATTACTTCTATTTCATGGTTTGAACCTGATCCAAAAGATTGATTCCCAACACTGTCAGGGGCGCAAACCTGATATAAACAACCAAATATCTTTCCTTTGACACAATGTTAGGATGCCTTAGAAATCCAGAAGAATTCTTAAATATAAATTTTGTCTCATAAGTTCTTGGGGGATTTTTCCTAAAGTATTGGTACTTGATTCCCCTTAGACATAACTCCCTGAAATAAACTGGGATACGTTTTTTATCCTCAATCTTTTTGACTGTCACTATTATAAAGCATAATTTAAGGATATACGTCAATTAAAGGAAATATTCCCTTAATTATATATTTAAGACATTTATATTAAATCCTTACACTTGAGCCTTTGGTAGCCCTAAAAATTATAATGAATGGTTATAAGTAGAATTCTCCCCTTCCTTACACACTCCTTGCCAGTTTCACTCTGTAGTGTTAGACTAAGTATCATCCATGCAACCCACAAGTAGCAAATATTAAGCACCCTAAATATACTATCTTATGCAGATTCAGAGTTTGAGTTGGATGAGAAGAGGTATAAATAAGACGTAAAAAAGTTGAATACTTAAGGGTAAGTAGAAAACTGGACCATCTAGCCATTTTTATCTGAGGCAATTTGAAGAACCCTGAATTGCTACAAAACTATTCACATTTTTTCGAAGTTTTATTTCTCAGGTCTGTCTAGCATAAAACGTACATGACTTGTGTTCACAATTTTATAAGCTTTAACAAGGCATTGAACTAATTAGAGTCTTTTTTAACAATTTCATACATATAAAGTAGCAAATTTGATTTTATTATACACAAGCATTTTTATTGATGTGTAGAAATTTCCTATGCCATTGTACAAGGACTTCTTGGCTCATCATCAACTATTATATACATATGATAATTTAGTTAAGGAATTTTGCTTATGAGGCACAAACTTGAGCAACATGGCAAGAGATTGCGCTCAGCGAAGGATGTGAGAAAAAAGCTAAAAATTTCACATCAGGGTTACAACAGCACAAGGAGCCTTGCCCCAGAACTATAACTAAAAAAGTGGAAGGAGTTAAACTACCCTAAAGAAAAGAAACTCCAAATATAAGATATATGTTATTTGTACTGTGTAGAAAACTGGCGTTTAGATGTTTTAGGCTCTAAACTTCTACAACAGTCATAAAAATATGATTAGGGTACAAACATCTACAATACTAGCAAGTATTGAAAAAGATACTAAAATATCATCTTAACCTTATGCTAATATTCATATTCATTCACCTAATAACGGCCAGGCTATATCATTATAGGCTCTATTTGACAGTGGAGCCATGGCCAATTTATATTTTATGGTTATTCAATTCATAAAAGGGTTAATTAACAAAAAAGGGAAAATCTAAGATAGCAGATGAAAAACTCTGTACGCTAAGTAGCTAACCATCACTTCAGGGTTGATATTAAAAAAGGAGCTCTAACCAAAGTTTTTCATTAGTAAAACAGATTACATTTCCTGTTGTAAAAGGTTTTCCTTTGTGTAAAGAAGAGCATTGTAGTATCAATTTGGATAATAAGACTGTTAACTTTCAAAAAGGAAGAGTTTTAAGTTCAGTAAAATTACAGGCAGATATGGAATCATCTATTCATCCTAGGCTACGCTCTAGTGATCAATAAACCCTCCAAAGGAAAATTATCAACAACTTACCAAAAGAGCTTAAAGATTACTAAGATCTATTTAATGAATTGACCTGTAAGACTTACCCCCACGCCAGAGTTGCAATATGAAAATTGGCTAATGCCATGGAAGATCCTATTTGAGAAAGTAATCCTTATAAATCATTAATAAGGATATTACTAAAATAGTACCTTAAGGATACTTAGACAATGGATACATGAGAAGATCAAACTCATCTTAACTTTTTCAATTTTCTATTTAAATAAATGGCATGGAGACCACATAACTTGTGAAATTATTCTAATCTAAACTCTTTTACAATGAAAACAGATACCTGTCCCATCAGCTTAACAAAACAACAAACAGACTTACAGAGACTCAGATTTTTAAAAATTTAGTCTTAAGAAATAAATTTAATTCAATTTTGAAAAGGGTCATGAATGGAATACTTCTGTCAGGACTCCTTTTGGACTTTATGGATACTTGTTAATGCCTTTTGGGCTATGTAGCTCCCTGGAAGCCTTTCAAGATTTATTATAAGAAGTCATGTTCCTGTTTCTAGATGACTTTGTAGTTGATTATTTAGTTGACTTTCTTGTTTAATTTAAGGACATTGGAACTCATTTAAAACATGCGAAAGAAGTTATAAAGCGATTGAGTAAGTACAATATATACGCCAAGATGAAAATATGATTTTTTTTGTATGATGTAACTATTGTTGATCATACATGAATTTCTAATATTTGGACTTATAAAACTGCTTAACAACGGTTGCAATCCCAATTTTTCTGACTTGACATAGTTTTGGGTTGATGCACCTTGAAATAATTTGATGAATGTTTATATTTTTGGTGTTTCATGATAGATTTAGATTCCGTTAATCCACTGGTAAATGGATTTCAAGATGCTGACATTTGTTAAGCTTTTCTTTCACCTTATTTTTTATAATTCACTTAGCTCTTGCTGGGTACTACTTATTAGGTGAGGATGTGTTCCCCTTTTTTCCTATAGAAAATCTACATAATTTGATTCAATCCTTAATTAAAGTCCATTCTAATATAAGACCGTCTTAGTAAATTTATTTAAGTTTATAATATTTGAAAACCCAATGTGGCAGTGTCAGGAGGGGAAACTAATGTTCCAGAACGCTGGGGGGAAGTTTCACAACACAAGCGAGTCATGATGGGGAAAGTACTGAAGGACCATAGGACTGATGTGTGAGTACCTGGAATACTCTCCAAAAAGGGACCTTACGCCGCTGAGAGCCAGGGTAGGTTTGCAGTACCAAGTGGCGCAGCTCTATTAACCCCACCAGAAGGTAGAGGCAGGCATCATTGCAAACATCTGTTGAAGCTTAGCCAGAACAACAAGAATTTTGTGTATGATTATCACTCATCCTGTGATGTCCAAAACACCTGAACACAGCCTGATTTGAACTTAACGTTAGTGTCACAAATTTGCTTTCCGGTACATATGGGCTCTGCCAGTAAGCCAGATCAAACAGTATGAGGACTTCTGACCCTTAATGTTTCACCTTCATAGGCGTACTAACCCCCTACAAATTCACTTCCAACTCATCAACTCAGCAGACCAACAACTTTGACTTAGCATTATTAGCCCCTTTTGGGAGTTCACTGGTGGTCCTCAGCCCCCTTCCTGGGTGGCCCAACCCCTTGCTAATTCTCACTCATGACCAATCTCCAGCACCTCTTGGGTATGCAATAGCAAGTCCATCCCCCATCCTGGAAAAGATGGCTCCCAAGTTACACCACCCTCATGGCTGATGGCCATCAGCCCATCATTGTTGGTGGCTGATTGGTCAGGTTTGCATTGGGGGTTCCTTATAGGGCTAAGGCATGGGAGCTGGAAGTGTCAGCCACTCCAGGCGCGTCACCCACATCTGCCTCAGGGGTCTCCTGTCTCATCTTCTACCACATAGCCGCTTTCACTACTTCAATAATAAGATGGAGAAAGAGAGCTTTTCTTAGGAGGGACCTATAATTATTTATACTAGAATACTTCACCTATTTAAAACCCATCAGCATTCTTTTCCAGGCCCTCATACAATCATTATTCTTCCATAGTACTTATTTCCTCCTAATTCGTCCTTCTTTAACGCCAAATATTAATCTGCTCAACCTTGTAATAAGTTACCAGTCATTCATATAAAGCCTAATTATTATAAATCATTATCAAATAATCTCAGCATCAGTTGCCAGTATTCATAATCATAGGCGGCGGAATAATTATCACTCACTCTCATAAAAGAAACGTCAGCATTTCACTGACAGAAATATTTTTCTCAACTTAAGTTGGTGGCTAATCCCTAAACCACTAATTGATTAGATCATCCTTACCATTAATTGTCAGTGATCCAATAACATAACATTGAATTGGCATTCTGCCAATGAACTTCATCAATCAAAATTCAATGTATCCTTGGTATAAATTGTGGTAAACGCTCCTATTTTTATAAAAAGAATTAATAGATCATCCTCAGACTTAGTTGCCAGTGATCAAAATAATATTAATTTCTGTCAGGGGTTGGCCTTGAAAAACCAGCCTTGGCGGAACCATTAAATTAGCTTAACCTAATAAATGGGAGTACAAATGAGTACATTTATCATTGATAACATAAAATTAGGTAATTGATTATTCCGCCAGGACTGACCAATCTTGACCTCGATTTTATAACTAGGTAAGGAATCCATAATGTTAGTTTTCTGACAGTTGGTACTGTTTGGGCCGTGTTTGTTTGCATTCATATGCAATCTAATCTGCCAGAGGATTGAGGCGACTTTCCTCTGGTTAGGTTTGCATTGCTGAGATAATATATAAGGTCATGGGAGCATTGTTTGTTACACTCAGAGATTTCGTTTTTGTGTATACAATTAAGTAAAAAAAGTTTTGCTTGTTTGTTCTTGCAAGGTCTTTGCAGTAACTGACTGGCCACAATTTCCAATAAGAAAAAAATTGCTCGCTTTTATTGGGCTTGCAATTTACTGCAGAAAGTTTTTTAAGATCTCTCAAAAATTGAGCTTCCTATAATAGATCTCACTTCAGATTCAGTATTATTCATATTAGTGGTGAGATTCTAAAGTCATTTGTATCTCTAAAAAGAATTTAAAAAAGCTCCAGTTATCAGACCTAATTTTTAATAACCAATTTTTCCAGAGACTGTTGCATAAGACTTTGATTATAGTACCATCCTGCTTCAGGAGGCAAAATAAAAGAGTTCACCATGTGGCCTCTTTTTCCCAAAAAAATGCTGATTGTGGAGAGAAACTACAAGGCCTACGATGAAGATTATTTTAGTCATTTGAAATTCAATGGAATAATGGAGACAATACCAAGATGGCAAAAAACATCCTATATTTAGCAGCTGATCACCAAAAACTTTTATACGTCAAAGAAAGCCATAAGGCATTCAGCAACAGGCATGATGGGATTTTGATTTGACCAAATTTAGTTTTTAAATTGACTTTACTCTGAGAAGCTTCATTACTGTTCTGGACGCACTTATCATGAGAAAAAAATCAAGGTGAAAATTAATCTAGATTATTTGATCAAGTTACTAGTACTGCGATTGAATCATACCAATCCTTGCTCTCATGCTTAGACATGCAACATGATGAATCTTCTAGAAAGTAAGTAAAAGCACAAAAGAAGGACCTTAGATATTATTTAATGCTGAAGGGAGATTGTATTCTTGACTTACTCATGTATTGGTAAACAAAGACTAAACAGTAATTCTACAACGTGCCCTATGGGTACCAAATGGGCAAAATCAATTGGAAGTGATTAAGAGCTTCCATGATACTCAAGCTGGAGGGCATGAGGATTCAAAGAAAACACTTAAACGTATTTAAGATAATTATTGGTAACCTGGTATGACAAAGGCTGTTAAAGAACGCATACAGGAATGCCAGCAATGGTTAAGGAATTTGGTATTTACTTAGAATCACCATGAGAAACTTTAACAGTTGCCTATTCTGGTTAGTCCATGGAAAAGAATATATAAGAAATTAATGAACTAACCTACACCTAAGAGATGGATGCCCCACAATATGGGTAGTAATTGATAAGTTAACCAAGGCAGAAGAGTTTGTGCCATGGTCTGGGGTGCCTTCAGTAGATGAAACAGCTAATTTTTAAAAATCTACCCTCATCATGGCTTTCCTTCAAAGATAGCTTCTGATAGAGGGTCTCAATTCATGTCTAAATTATGGAAAGAAATTTTTGTCTGTTGAGGGTTATATCAAAGCCATCAGCTTTTTTCCACAGACTAGTGTACAAATGGAATGAGTCAACCAAGTATTGGATCATTATCTCTTTCCTATGTAAATTCTAGACAAGACAAGGAAGGTCTTCTTCCAAAATCTCAAATCAGTTATAATAGTTCATACCATGCTTTAACCAAGATGATATTATTAGCAAAACATGGGCATAAACCACAGATGTTTCCAAGCTCTAATCATGTCAGCACAATACCAGCTGCCTAGAACTATGTAAAAAAGATTAAGGCTTTACAATTAGAGCTCTTGGACAATTTAACCTTAGGAGATTTAGAAGTATAGGGAACATGCTGATAAAAAGCGTTGAAAAACTGGTCTTGGAAAAAGGATTATATTTATATTTGGAAACCAAAATACTAAGGTCAAATAAACATCCAAGGAAGTTAAATGTGAGAAGAATTGGCCAATGAGATCATAAAGTTATTATCAGATATTGTCTATCGATTACAATTGCCTCCAGAATAAACACTACACACCTTTCCATATTACACTTCTAAACCTTAAGAAACTGCTTATGCTTTTCCATCAACTAAGAAAGCAAAGACCATTACCAGTAATTTTATATTATGCAGATATATATGATGTGGGAGAGATTATTAAAGATAAGACTATCAGAGGAAAAAACTGATCTAGTGGAAAGGATGTCATAAAAGAGGAAGATACATGGGAGCCAAGAGCTAGCTTAAGAATTTCAGTGAGAAGTCAGAAGCTTACAAGGAGAAGATCTATAATGAGGGAGATAGTGTCAGGATTCCAAAACTGAGCAATCTCTCATTCTAACTTGACTAGACATATGACTATATAAAATTTATATCTAAATTTGGTTTTATCTAATTGACTTAATTACTATATTTAATTAAATTGTTATAATTGTTTTAATTATTTAATCATTTATTTGACATTGTGGATTCCTGGGGAGTCTTATGATTTAATAGAAGCTTTTATAAAATTTAATAAGCTTCTTTAATTTAGATTGGGGTTGCTTTATCCTTTTATTCATAAAGTATAAATAAACATGTCTAGCTGATAGAAATCTTTAGCTAACCTAAAGTGTTATGTCCTTTAATTTATTAATATAAGGCTATAATTATATGAATTCAGTTCTTCTACTAAAGTTCTTCTTTTTGAATGTTCTGGTGGAAATTGTACTGCTAACATCCCAAGCCCAGTCGCCACCTCCTAATATAAAACTTTATTAAGATTTATTGAGTATCTTGCCAAATGGTATTCCTTGACAATATCAGAGACTATTCCTCCAGTCATGTACCAATTTGCACCTTTTTTATTAGCATATATTATGCTATAAATGCTTCTTAGCTGGTTTAAAAAACCCTTGGTTGATACTCACTTCTTATACACATTGTGAAAGTTTTTATGGTAGGACAACCAGTGATCACCAACCTAACAGGATCAATTCTAAAATTCTTTTTAATCCATATATTAATATTGGTATTCCCTGGATTGGTGCCTTTCAGAATATAAATAATTTTAGAAAATATTAGCTTTGGTATTTTATATCTTAAAAAGGCAGGCCTTCCTGTGTTTTATCTTTTATATATATGTTACATAGAATTTATTAAATCTGATTTAGCCTCAATTATATACCTTTCATTTCCAATTAAGCATTAGTCTTGATTAGTATATAAATATGCTTACATAGATTATTAGGTAAGCACGTGTGCTAACTTATCATGTTAAATAGTAAATGCAGCTATGCTTAAAATTTATATAAATGAATTTAAGGCTTGTATAATTAGACCATAAAGGTATCATTACTCAATTTTCAATATAAAAAAGCTTTAAAATGATATAGAATATTTTATATATGGTAATAATGTTTTACAGTTTGTAATGATTTATAATTAGAGCCATCACTAATTTTTTTCTAAAAATAAAGGTATAAGTAATACAAATCAAATCATAATACAATACAAAATAAGTATAATGAAGAAATTTAAGCTTAGATCTGCTCCTAACAAATCCCCATTTGCTCACATTGCAGCGGCTCCTGAGCATTTCTTTTAAGCTTGGGTGGATAATGGTTGCCCAATTTGTCCCCTCTGTTTTGGACTCGACTATTCAAAAATCCTGTCCCCAAGCCACTTCCTCTGGGGTGGCTTCTGAGCCACATTCAGCAGATTTCAAATGGGGCTTTTTGTTGCCCCCTTTCACTCAACGTCCCTTTTGATGGGCCAGAGTGGGAAATCAGTCCCCATTAAATCACCCGCCCACATTAACCCACCCAACTTAACCCACGCCAATCAGAGTCAGGATTGGACCACCATTTGCACCCAAGCAGCCCATTTGACTCCTAATCACACAAATTCGTCATCCACTATTCTTGTGAACCAAAATCCATGGGACCTATTGGCTGATATTGATGATATAGTAACGTTATCACAAATGAGGAATCCAGTGAAACTCTCAGCCAACTCAATTATGGTTGGGCCAAATTTTAAAATTCTGATTTTGACAAAATTCCATCCAGCAAGCAATTCGCTCCTAAATCCAATGCCATCACATACAAAAGTGACCACCAGCTCGCCTTAGCAGCGGTGGTCTATCCCCCATTGCCCTACCCTCCACAAAGCAGTGGCCCAATCAGTTTTTCAATACCATCAAGGGCTGGCCACACTCTAAAACCCCCTAATTTCCCCAAAGCTGCACTAGGCAAAATCACCAAATTGTTTAAAGATGCTGAAACCTCTGTCATACATGTGGCAAAACTAGCAGCATTCAACCCATCATCTAAACTGACCTAGAAAACAATTCCAATTTTGCCAACTCCTCAAAGCCCACTTTCAAGCTGAACATCATCTAGCGGAATTAGTTGAAGCTATATTCCAAGCCAAACTTGAAGATTAGAACCAATTTTTATCACCATCCACCCCCACCAGACTGATGCTCCAATGCCCTGGCTCTCCGCTTTTGTCTGTTTCTACAATGAGGCTGATTATGTAATGAAGATGATGTCTGTAAAAGAGCTGCAAGACCCCCCTCACCCTTTGATATGGTGGTTTAGTGGTATTTCGCTCCTCGCCTGGTTGGGGGTTTTATTTATGTTTTTTTGTTCCATTCATTCTTGTTCAGTTCTTTTGCTCATCAGATATCGGTAATGTACATCCACTGGTCAGCGTACCTCAAATAAAGTTAAATTTAAGCTTAGATCTGCTTTTATGTGTTATCTCGTTATATCTCTTAATGATCAAATTTGGTGATCCCAAAGAAATTCCCTTTTGAGCTTGGAATTAAAATAAGGGCTTCATGTTTGATCTAAGCTAACACAATATTTCTATCTTTTATAGAAAAAGTGGTCAGTATAAGGTAATTCATTTTTTATTTTACTTTGTTTATATAAAAATGATTGTAATATAAATTTGTTTATAAAATCACTGAGACTGATAGTAAGCTTGCTTGTTATAAATAAAAAAGTTTATCTAATACTAAAAAAAGTTTATAATATTTTATAATGCATAAAGAGTGCTTCTTTAAATTTAGAGTAACGCCAGTAGAGACTTTTTGCGTAGCTGCTATTAGGCTAATATTGGATTTACTATACAGTCTTTTATTATGATTATGTAATCATATCTTATATTTGAGACTGCTTTGGTAATTTATATGGTACTTTATTTTTAAGCTATCTTTAATATAATTATATTTTCTTTGGGTTGCTTTGCTAATCTCTAACTAATATAAATCAAGGGGTCTGATATTTGTGCAAGTAGCTTTTGGGTCATAAATGCTGATGCCTATTATTATTGTATTTCACTTTCAATGCCTTATAAAGGTTCTGTAAATTTCTTTTTTGTGTTGTCCAACTTCTTTATACATCGACATATAAAAATAAATGTTTCATTGTTTGTCACATATACATGTAAGTCTCAGTGAATGTCCTCTGGGCGCCAATCAGGCCATCTTTTCATTCCTGGATAAGAAGGTACAAAAGAGGATGGCCATACCCCTCAATATGCAGGGCGATCTCGCTTACGTGGTAGACAAGTGCTGGGTAATGGTCCTTATGCTTTGGATCCCGCTTTGGGTATCTGCACTCTACTCGGCAGAATTGTTATGAGGAATCAGTGAAATCTGTGCTGAGATAGCTGAAATGGAATTGATTGCAACTAATTTGAGCGGCAATCAGCCGGATACCTGGATTTCAAATGGTTGATAAGTTATGAAGGATGAGCCATTGGATGGAACGCCTGACAGTTGCAATTCAGTTTACACAATGATTAAAAAACTTCCCCCTCCCAAATCCATCAGGCATCACCCCCGATGGGCAGCTTCCTGCCAGAAAAATTGGGCATTGCGCTTGACACAACACCACCAACTGCAACTCAGTCTGTTGCTGAATTTTGCAATGTTGGTCCCCAAGGAACTAACCCACCCATTCCCAAATAGTTCACCGCTTAGGTCAAACTGACTGCAGCTCAGCCTGCCACCAAATTTTGTGATTTTGGTTACCAGGGAAATAACCTGCCCATTTCCAAATAGTTCACTGCTTAGGTCAAATTGACTGCAACTCGGCCCACTGCCAAATTTTGCAATGTCAGTTCTTAGGGAACTAACCCGCCCATTATCTGAATAATTTGCTGTTTAGGTCAAACTTGCGGAACCCAATCCTGGCTTATTTTCCCTCAAAATTGATGACTAATTTAATCAGGCGCATCATACTGAGAAAATTGTTGGGTGATTTTCCTTCCTTAGTTTTCCAATAAAAACAACTCCCCCCACAATCCCGTTTTTTTCTGTTAAGAATTAAGCTCCCTTCCAGTTCCATATTCGTCATACCAGCAGCAGTGCCTCTGGCATTCTGGTTTGCCGCTTGAATGCTCTGGCATCCGGGATGGAAGGCCAGTCTAATTCTTACTTGATGTTTACCTGAAATAATTGACCAACCATCAATCTCTACCATTTCCGCCTTTCTCAAAGATATTGGCGCAGAAATGGTCCCTTCTTTCAAACTGAATCAGGTCATAAATAAGATTATCCCTGCCCACATTAGTCCCATCCCACTCAAAACTCCAAACCCATACCCCATAGTTGCCGCGGCTATCTTGCCCACGTCAGTAGGGTCTGACATCTCAACTTGCAATGAGTTTGTTCCCCAAAGCCCAGTAGTTTCCCAGCTGTCGCCCTTCAAAGGTGCAATTCCTATGGAACTGGAACTGATTATCATCAAATTGGGGAAGAGGCCGAGGAAGAGGTTATCCCAGCATCTCAGAAATTGTGACGTTCCATCCAATATCTCGTGGCTTGGAAAGAATAGCCGGCCTATGAGAACAGTTAGGGCAAGGCATGCAATTGCACGGATTTCATATACCTGGTTGAGAGGTCCACATATCCCACCCTGAGATTCTCCGTTTTCCCCAAAACCCAGTAGTTTCCCAGCTGCCGCCCTTCAAAGGTGAAATTTTCATGGAACTGGAACCCATCGTCTTTGAAAATGGGGAAGAGGCTGAGGAAGAGGGTATCCCAGCATCCTAGAAATTGCAACGTTCCGTCCAATATCTTGTGGCTTGGAAAGGATATCCAGCCTACAAGAACAGTTGGGGCAAGGCGCGCGATTGCATGAATTGCATGAACCTGGTCAAAATGTTCCACATATACCATCCTGGGATTCTCTGTTTCCCCCAAAAACCTGCATCAGTAATGGCGATCAAGTTACCCAAGGTGCGCAAGAATGTGGCTCTCATACAGTTTCCTAGTGATGAGGCTCTTCTCTTGGAAAAAAGAAAGGGTAATGTAAGTCCTGGTGAACATTCTCTGGGCGCCAATTGGGCCATCTTTCTATTCCCAAGCAAGAAGGTACTGAAGAGGATGGCCATACCCCTTGTTACACAGGGCAATCTCGCTCACGTGGTAGACAAGCGCTGGGTAATGGTCCTTATGCTTTGGATCCCGCTTCTGGTATCCGCACTCTCCTCAGCAGATTTGTTATGAGGAATCAGTGAAATCTGCGCTGAGATCGCCAAAATGAATTGATTGCAAATAATTTAAGCGGCAATCAGCCCAATACTCAGATTTCAAATGTATAAAAAGGTATGAAGGCTGAGCTATCAGCCAGAACTCCCAACGGTTGCAATTCAGTTTACACAATGATCATAAAACTTCCCCCTCCCAAATCTGTCAGGCATCACCCCCAATGGGCAGCTTCCTGCCAGAAAATTGGGCGTTGCGCCTGACGCAATACCACCAACTGCAACTCGGTCTGTCGCTGAATTTTGCAATGTTGGTCTTCAAGGGAACTAACCCGCCCATTCCTGAATAGTTCATCGCTTAGGTCAAATTGACCGCAACTCAGCCTGCCACCAAATTTTGTGATTTTGGTTACCAGGGAAATAACCTGCCCATTTCCAAATAGTTCACCGCTTAGGTCAAACTGACTGAAACTTGGCCCATCACCAAATTTTGCAATGTCAGTTCCCAGGGAACTAACCCGCCCATTTTCTGAATAATTCGCCATTTAGGTCGAACTTTCAGAACCCAATCCTGGCTTATTTTCCCTCAAAATCGACAACTATTTAACCAGGTGCATTGCACTGAGATAATTGTTGGGTGGTTTTCCTTCCTTAAATTTTTTAATAAAAAAAACTACCCCCAAAATCCCATTTTTATTCTGTTGAGAATTAATTTAAATTTACTGCGAGGAAGGCCGACCAGGGGATGGACACTTCCAAATGTTGACCCAAAAGAAACAAAACTTAGTAACAGGGACGGCACCCCAGAGAAGTGATGCTATCTCTTGTTGCCAGAGGGAACGCCACTATGGGGAGGGAAAGGGAACGTGTGAAGGGGCCGTAGCCACAATTGAACACGTGTGGAGGAAAAGGTCTGATTTTTTTTATTACTAGATGGTCCCAACCCAAGGGGGGGATTCATCGATGTGGAAAAGGTCTGATTTGATGAACCAAACTGGGAACCAGGAGGAGACCAGCTGTCAGCGACGCGGTGGGAGGTACCCAAACATCCATGCCTGAAAGTGGTCCAACAAATGAGACCAGAATATGTGGAAAGCTTCTGGGAGGGTGGGAGTGGAGCCTGCGATGGCATCCAAGACAATTTTGTGGATTGTCCACATGGCTATTGCAACCACCAGAGCACGGAGGGAGGGTGGAAGGGGGGAGGCTATTGATAAAGCAAACATATCTCTTGACAGGCTGAAGGGATGTGTTTGATCCTGGTCAAGCAGACGTTGGACTTCGCGCCATATCACTTTATAGTAGGGCACTTCTCCAGGCGGTGGAACAGCGTTCCATACTGGCCACACACGATGCAGGATGAGTGTAAAGCATTAGAGCGCTCAGCTGTACGGTACACCCACCTCAGGCAGCGCCACATATGTGAACGGATTTGAGGCTGCAACAGAGAGTGGTGTGCGTATTTCCAAATAGTCTTCTGGGTCTCAATGGAATAAGGGATGTCCATCATGTCCAGGTAGTCCACCCTGGATAGGGCATGGGGCCATGTGGGGACTAAGCCATCTTGAATGGGTAGCCCCTGTACCTCCTGTGTGAACTGAGGAGAGGAGCGGCCTCTCTGTGCTGTGTGTCCTCTAATACAAATTCTCCACTCAGCGCTCTGCATGGAGAGGAGGATTCTTTTGTAGTGGGTTTTAGTACCGTGAGGACCTGTGGCCGATGGGTGGGAAGCTAGATATTTCATCAAGGAGTGAGGGTTCAATGGATTGTTAAGGCCCAGGGCGTGGGAAAAGTTGGAGTGGGCCACGCGGGACCAGTGTTGGGAGGGGAGCGCATGGGCAGTGATGGCCGCAATCCAGGTGCCCAGGATCTTTGCAGCATGGGCTTTGAAGTTGAGCAGGCCCATGCCACCATGACGACGAGAGCCAAACATGACCTCAAGCTGCACTGGAGGTGGGCGGCCTGACCAAAGCCACACTTGCAGAAGTACATACATAAATCTGAAAAAACCTGGGGAGAAGGCGATGGCGTGGGCTCTAAACCAGACTTTGGAGAGGAGCATTGAGTTGGCTAAAGCAACTCTGCCACTAAGGGAGGTAGGGATGGGCTCTGAGGGAGGCGATGTGCTTCGTCACGTTGTCTAGAATATGACTTTCCATTACTTCTGAGGCATACCCGTCTGCCTCCACCCACATGCCCTGATGGTGGATAGGCCCTATGGCAGGGCGTGGCACAAAGGGGAGCACAAGTGGGGCGGTGTGGGGTGAGCAGGGAAGGCGAGCAAATGTGCGAGCAGATGGGCCGGGCTGGGCTGGGCACTGGTCGCTGGGGCCCAGCAGGTTTGATACCAACCAAGGATGATGATTTCATTTTTGGAAGCGTTCAGTGCAGCATTACTTACCCGGGAATATTCCTGGATGAGAGATTCAAGCGCATGCATCTTTATTGGACATGCCAACCACATAGTCGTCTGCAAACGCCATCATCTTGACTGGGGCTTGGCCTGGTACATGGACCCCAGTAAGGTGGGCATTCATCTTTCGAAGTAGTGGGTCAAGGCTGAAATTGTATAAGAGTGGGCTAAGGGGGTCCCCTTGGAGTAAGCCCCTTTGAGGGCGGACTACTTCCGTTAGGAAGCCAGGGCCATGCACTGCCATTGTTGCAGATTCTTTGAGCAGCATTACCCAGTTGATGAAGCGAGGGGGCAAGCAGAATTGATGGAGGCAGGCCCTGAGGTATTCCCAGTTTACTCTATCATAGGCCTTCTGTTGGTCCAAAAATACAAGTGCCCAAGAGGCTGTGGACTGGCATGCATTAGCCACAGAGTGCACGTTGTCCCAAATCGACCTTCTGGGTATGAAACTGAATTGTTCTGGGGAGATGGTGGCAGATGCTACAATCCCTAAACGGTTATCTATGATTTTAGTTAAAATTTTTGTATTCATGTTAGTTAAAGAAATGGGGCGCCAGTTGGCTAGGTCTAGCTTATCCCCTTTCTTGAAGAGTGTGATGGTGAAGGCCTCTTGCCCTCCTGGTAGAAGGCGCATATCCAGAAGGCTCTGGTTAAGGGAGGCAAGCAGCAGTGGGGATATATATTTGAAGTTTATTTTATATAATCCATATGGAATGCCATCTGGGCCTGGGCATTTCCAATTTGGTGCACTGCGGATGGCTGACAAGAGTTCATTTGGAGTAATCAAATTCATTAATTCCGGGTATTGGGAAATGGTGTGGATGTGAGTGCTGTCAAAAAATTTCGCCACTTTGGCAGCTGAATTGGATCAGATTGATATAACTCAGAGTGTTACTTTTGTATTTCTGATTGCCACTTTGGCTAGTGTATCTGCGATGGAATCATCCAATCTCTGCACCTGTGTGCAAGCCACGCTCTGGCGCGGTGCAAAGAATTTTTTAAAAAAATATGCGGTACACATGTCGCTCTCTGTAGTGTTTGGCCCTGTACTGAACACAAACCAATGTTTGTGTTGCCTTTTGAGCGCGATGAGGTGGGCGGCTGCTTCTGCCCACTTCCAGCCTCAAGCAGGGCTGTAGCCTGTGGCTGGGATGTTGGATTCCAGGTGTGCCAACTCTGCCAGAGTGCGCGAGATGACGGCTGATGTAGCTCATGAGCGTCGGGAGGAGAGATGGTGAGTGTGGCGGATGGTATCCTCTTTGAAGGCTGACCATGTGGAAATTGGGTCCGCGCAAAACAGTGTAATAAACTCTTTTAATGAAGTTGCTGATTCCACCCAAGTTAAAAATCCTGGCAATGCAAGTTCATGTGGGTGGAGTTTGCACCAATGCGGGGCCTTAGCCACTGTGACAGGTAAGTGGTAGGTTATCAAGACCAGCTGGTGGTCAGAGAATTTTATTTTTGTTGTTTGGAAGTGGGAAATGTGAGATCAAAATTTCGCCGGTGTAAGGATAAGGTCGATGTGGGTCATGGACCTTAATTGGCTGTTGTGGACGTGGAGGCGCGTCATGTTTTTGAGCACCAGGCTTGCTGTGGCAGCGTGTCTATTAACCCAAGGGTGGCCTTTAGAACGCGAAGTTCTATGTGACCCTGGGGGCGTGGGATGAGGAAGGCCAACGGTCTGTGGGTGAGTCTAGCCAACAGTTCATGTCGCCAGCTACAAAAGGGTTGGGGGGTAACAGAAGGGATTTGACTGGCAAGAAAAATTCCTGACGCTCTCGTGCACAGGTTGGGGCATAAATGTTGACAATAGCGTACACCACTTTGGCCCACAAGAATGTAACAATGAGGACTCGGCCATTGAGGAAGGATTCTGACAATAAAAATTTAAAAAAAAATTTTATCCAAACTAGCACCCCACAGTGCTCTGACCAAAAGAATAGGGAAGGGAGGAGCATGGTTTTCCAAGCGTCCTCAGAACCTTGTGGACAGTGGGACTCCTGGATGGCCAGGATGTCCATGGGTAAATTTTTGTAAAAAACTCAGTTTCCTAGCCTGGGATGGCGAGGCCTTGAGTCTGGCGATATTCAACGTCCCTAAAGTGAAGGCTTCCCCCATTGCACCTTAGGTGTGAGGTGGTGGGCACCCAGGCCCACCAGCCTCCTCTAGATCCCCATGGGCCTTCACGGCAGCATGGGTATTTGCAGCAACGCTACTGGTAGTTTTGTTAATTTAGCAGAGGTTCGTGTTAGCTTTTGCCTTTGCTTTTTGTTTCCTCAATGTTGAACAAATTTTTTGTGGTGCAGATGAGTTTGGTTCACCAACGTTCTGGTCAAAAATTTTTTATTAGGTAGGTTAGAAACCAAGTTGGTTTCAATCGGGGCTTGGTTGCAAAGGTTGGGTGAGATTGAGTCACCCATCAGATCCTCAGATTGGGTGGCTCAATTGGCATGGGCTTCCCAATCTGTTGAGAATAGAGCTCCCTTCCATTTACATATTCGTCATACCAGCAGCAGTGCCTCTGGCATTCTGTTTGCCACTTGGATGCTCTTGCATCTGGGCTGGCAGGCCAGTTTAATTTTTACTTGCTGTTTGCCTGACAATGCATTCCTATATCATTCATCAGATTGTGATGAAGCTTTAGTGAGTTGTTGTGCGCATGCCAAAAAAGGTTTCTAAATTGTACAAACATTATATTTTATAAAATAAAAAATTATATGTAAGAAGAGAAAGTTATATATTTTTAATGGTAGCAGCTTATTGTTAAAGCTGAGCAGTTATTAATCAGTTGTTTTGATAGTTTAAATGGTAACAATTGGTTGGTGGTTTTTTAAATTTAAATTTATTGCGAGGAAGGCTGACCAGGGGATGGACACTTCCAAATGTCAACCCAAAAGAGATAAAACTTAGTAACATGGAAGGCACCCCAGAGAAGCGATGATATCTCTTGTTGCCAGCGGGAACGCCACTTATGAGGAGGGGGAGGGAACGTGTGAATGGGCCTTAGCCACAATTTCACGTGTGGAGGAAAGGGTCTGATTTGATGAACCAAACTGGGAACCAGGAGGATACCAGCTGTTGGTGACGTGGTGGGAGGTATATAAACATCCACGCCTGAAAGTGGTTCACCAAATGAGACCAGAATCTGTGGACAGCTTCTGGGAGGGTGGGAGTGGAGCCTGCGATGGCATCCAAGACAATCGTGTGGATAGTCCACATGGCTATTGCAACCACCAGAGCACGGAGGGAGGGTGGAAGGGGGAAACCATTGATAAAGCAAACATATCCATTGACAGGCTGAAG
Organism: Massospora cicadina; assembly: GCA_022478985.1. Lineage (NCBI taxonomy): Eukaryota > Fungi > Entomophthoromycota > Entomophthoromycetes > Entomophthorales > Entomophthoraceae > Massospora > Massospora cicadina. The sequence continues at coordinate 150,736 of JAKSZP010013235.1, forward strand.
GGATGTGTTTGATCCTGGCCAAGCAGATGTTGGACTTCGCGCCATAACACTTTGGAGGTAGGACACTTCTCCAGGCGGTGGAACAGCGTTCCATACTGGCCACACACGACGCAGGATGAGTGTAAAGCGTTAGAGCGCTCAGCTGTATGGTACACCCGCCTCAGGCAGCGCCACACATGAGAACATATTTGAGGCTGCAACAGAGGATGGTGTGCATATTTCCAGGTAGTTTTTTGGGTCTCAATGGAGTAAGGGATGTCCATCATGTCCAGGTAGTCCACCCTGGATAGGACATGGGGCCGTGTGGGGATCACGCCATCATAGATGGGTAGCCCCTGTACCTCTTGTGTGAACTGGGGTGAGGGGCGGCCTCTTCAGGTTGTATGTCCGCTAATATGAATTCTCCACTCAGCGCTCCACATGGAGAGGAGGATTCGTTTGTAGTGGGTTTTAGTACCATGAGGACCTGTGGCCGATGGGTGTGAAGCCAGGTATTTCATCAGGGAGTGGGGCTCGATGGATTGTTGAGGCCCAAGGCGCGGGAGAAGTTGGAGCGGGCCACGCGGGACCAGTGTTGGGAGGGGAGCATAGGGGCGGTGACAGCCGCAATCCAGGTACCCAAGATCTTGGCCGCATGGGCTCTGAAGTCAAGCAGGCCCATGCCACCATTCTGATGAGGGCCTAACATGACCTCTAACCGTACTTGTGGAGGGCGACCTGACCATAGCCATCCTTGCAGCAGGGCATGCAAGGATTTGAAGAAGCTTGGGGAGAAGGGGATGGCGTGGGCTCCAAACCAGACTTTGGAGAGGAGCATAGAGTTGGCCAAAACGACCCTGCCAGTAAGGGAAGTAGGGTGGGCTCTGAGGGAGGCGATGCGCTTCGTCACGTTGTCTATAATATGACTCTCCATTACTGCTGCTGCATATCCGCCTGCCTCCACCCACACGCCCAGATGGCGGACTGGCCCTATGGTAGGGCGTGGCACAAAGGGGAGCACCAGTGGGGCGGTGTGGGGTTAGCTGGGAGGGCGAGCGCATGTGCGAGCAGATGGGCTGAGCTGAACGCTGGTTGCAGGGGCCCAGCAGTTATAATACCGACCAAGGAGGATGATTTCGGTTTTGGAGGCATTCAGTGCAGCGTTACTTACCCAGGAATACTCCTGGATGAGGGCTTAAAATGTGCGTGCATCTTTATTATTAGACACCCCAACCACACAGTTGTCTGCAAACGCCATCATCTTGACTGGGTCTTGGCCTGGCACATGGACCCCGGTGAGTTGTGCATTCGCATTTTGAAGTAGTGGGTCAAGGCTAAAGTTGTATAAGAGTGGGCTAAGGGGGTCTCCTTGTCGCAAGCCCCTTTGAGGGCGGACTACTTCCGTTAGGAAGCCAGGGCCACATACTGACATAGTTGCAGATTCCGTGAGCAGCATCACCCAGTTGATGAAGCAAGGGGTAAGCGGAATTGATGGAGGCAGGCCCTGAGGTATTCCTAATTTACTCTATCATAGGCCTCCTGTTGGTCCAAGAATGCAAGTGCCCCAGAGGCTGTGGACTGGTATGCATTAGCCACAGAGTGCACGTTGTCCCAAATCGACTTCTGGGTATGAAACTGAATTGTTCTGGGAGATGGTGGCAGATGCTACTATCCCTAAACGGTTATCTATGATTTTAGTTAAAATTTTTGTATTCATGTTAGTTAAAGAAATGGGGCGCCAGTTGGCTAGGTCTAGCTTATCCCCTTTCTTGAAGAGTGTGATGGTGAAGGCCTCTTGCCCTCCTGGTAGAAGGCGCATATCCAGAAGGCTCTGGTTAAGGGAGGCAAGCAGCAGTGGGGATATATATATTTGAAGTACTTTTTATAGAATTCATATGGAATGCCATCTGGGCCTGGGCATTTTTGGTTTGGTGCACCACAAATGGCTGTCCATAATTCATTAGAAGTAATCAAATTCATTATTTCCAGGTATTGGAAAATGGTGCAGATGTGGGCTCAGTCGAGAAATTCTGCCACTTCAGCCAGCTGGATTGGATTGGATTGGTACAACTCAGAGTAATACTTTTGCGTTTTGATTGCCACTTTGGTTGGTGTATCTGCGATGGAATCATCCGATCTTTGCACCTGTGTGCAGGCCATGCTCTAGCATGGTGCAAATTTCTTTTAAAAAAATGTGCGGTGCACTTGTCGCCTTTTGTGATGCGTTTGGCCCTGTACTGAACACAAATCAGATGTTTGTGTTACCTTTCGAGTGCGTTGAGGTGGGCAGCTGCCTCCGCCCTATTCTGGCCATATGCAGAGCTGTATCCTGTAGCTGGTATATTGGACTCCAGGTGTGCCAACTCTGCCAGAGCGTGTGAAATGACGGCTGATGTAGCTCATGAGCGTTGGGAGGAGAGGTGGTGAGTGTGGCGGATGGTATCATCTTTGAAAGTTGCCCATGTGGAAATGGGGTCCGCGCAAAATGGTGCAACAAACTCTTTTGCCAAAGTTGCTGATTCCACCCACATGGAAAATCCTGGCAATGCGAGCTTGGAGGGGCGGATTTTGCACCAATGTGGGGCCTTAGCAGCTGTGACAGGTAGGTGGTAGGTTTATTGAGACCAAACAATGGTCAGAGAATTCCATTTTTGTTGTTTTAAAGTGGGATATGTGGGGTTGGAATTCCGCCAGCATAAGGATAAGGTCAATGCGGGACATGGACCTTAATTGGCCGTCGTGGACGTGGGGGCGCGTCATGTTCTTGAGCAGTGGGGATTGCCGCAGCAGTGCATCCATTAGCCTGAGGGTGGACTTTAGAACGCGAAGTTCAACATGGCCCTGAGGGGTGTGGGAGGAGGAAGGTTACCGGTCCATTGGAGTGTTTAGCCAGCAGTTTATGTCGCTGACTATGAAAGGGTCAGGGGGTAGCAGGAGGGATTTGACCAATGAGAAAAATTCCTGACAATCTTGTGCACCGTTTGGGGCATAGATGTTGATGATAGCATGTAACATGTCAGCCCACAAGAAGGTGACAAGGGCTCGGTCATTGAGGAAGGTTTCTGGCAATAAAAATTTGAAAAAATTATTTTTCTGAATTAGCACCCCACAGTGCTCTGACCAAAAGGATAGGGATGGGAGGAGCATTGTTTTCCAATATTCCTCGGAACCTCATGGACAGTGGGACTCCTGGATGGCCAGGATATTCACAGGTAAACTTTGCTGTAAAAAACTCAGTTTCCTAGCTTAGGACGGGGAGGCCTTGAGTCCAGCAATATTCAACATCCCTAAAGTGAAGGTTTCCCCCTTTGCACCTTAGGTGTGAGGGGTGGGCACCCGGGCCCACTAGCCTCCTCTAGATTCACACAGGCCTTCACAGCAGTGCAGATGTTAACAGCAACGGTATTAGGATTTTTGTTAATTTTTGTGGAAAGAGTTGCATTGGCTTTAGCCTTCGCTTTTTGTTATCCCAACATTGGATGAATTTTTTGTGGTGCGGATAAGTTCAGTGCACCATTGAGCAGGTCAAAAAAAATTTTCAGTTGGGATGGGCCCCAAGTTGGTTTCCTCCGGAGCTTGGGTGCAATGATTGGGTGAGATCAAGTCCCCCATCGGATCCTCAGATTGAGTGGCCCAATTGGCATGGGCTTCCCAATCTGATTGGTTGTTGGATTCCCAAGTTGCTTCTGCCGTGAAGGTTTCAATGTCCTCCTGGCGTTAGGAGTGTGGGATAGCGGTGTTGGCTTTGGCCGCTTACTTGGCCATGGCCCTGTGGGCCTGCTTGGCCTTCTTCCACTCTTGCAGGGAGATAGGCTTTACCAGTAGGTAGCAGCCTTGTGCTCCCCACGGGAAAGCCTCTTTGGTGCTTGCAGTTGGTTCATAGTGCGCCTCTCTGCTGGCCATGGCTGCCGAGGGGTGCTCTTAGAATGTGACGCCCTCCTTGGTGGGGCATACATGCACCTTATGGCCAAACGCATCACAGTGGGTGCAGATGGGGGGCAAGCTGTCCACGGTCACCTGGAATGGGTGGGTGGTATGCCCTGCAATATCAATAAAAGTGGAGTGTGGGATCTGGGTTAGGTCTTTCATGATCTCCTTGATCAGGTTCAGAACTGCGATGGCTTTGCCGGTGCACAGGTGTGGCATCAGCATGAAGCGTTGCATTTCAAAAGATTGTATTTCGCTATATATGGTGAGACCATCTTTTAGGTGTTGTTCCAAAATGTTACATTTTACTGTAGTAGGCAAAAAGTCAAACATGAGGAAAATTTGGTTTGATTTCGTCCATCTGGTGCGTTTGGTTTTAATGACCCATTGCCCTTTGGGGAGGTTGACCACTATGCGCACTGCAGAAGCCTCATTTGCTGCCTCTTTGTTTTTGAAACCTAGGTCCAGCCAACCATGTGACATGGAGTGAGGTGCAACATACACCGCAGTTGGGAAAAAGGTGTGCACATCTTCACAAAATTTTTCCCATAAAGCTGTTTGTTGGATGTCCAGAAACATGCAGACTCCGTATTCCACCGACAAAAGTGGCTGGAGTGTGGCGTGTTGATGTACTGGTTGCATCGTGCTTGCCATGCAAGGATTTCTGGGGAAATAGTGACCACCGGCTTTTTAAGATTTTTGTCTATTCCGCCAGTTTCTCCAGGGCGTTTTTGAACTTTTGAGGCCACGGGCCTTCCACCTGCTCCTCTTACCTTACTTGCCCAACTGCTCCCTGACATGGGCGCAGACTAATCTCCTCTGTGAGATTATCAAACTAGATTCAGACTTGAATTGAATAGGTTGCAAAAGTGATTGCAACGAGAAAGAAAAGTAATTAGTTGGTGGTTTTAGGTTGTTAAATACTCTTGATGGTTTTAGTAAGCAGTTAGTGATTTAGAATTCAATAGGTTGTTTGGGGTTGGTAGTTTTTAGTGGTTTTTGGTTGTTTTAATGATATTAGTTTAGGTTTACCAAGCATTTGGTGATTGGTTTATTTGGTATGTTCAATGATTTTAGCTAAGCAGTTTAGTGGTTTATTAAATTAAAATTTAAAATATTTAATTTAAATCATTTTTTTAAACCTGAGAAATGCCAGGCAATACCATTATATATAATATAAAGTCTAAACTAATACGTTTGAATCATTTTTATATTAAACCTGAGCAACGCCAGGTAACCCACTATATAAATCTATAATATTGATTCAAAATCATCTGGTAAGCTATAAATTTCTAGCAAAGCATGGGTATCTAGATGCTATTGTTCTATAATTTTACCAGAAGTATATAACTAGTATTAATTTTAATTAAGTAAATTATTTAAGTACCTAAGTTTATATTTTAGGTAAATCATTTATAAAAATCAGTCAGGTAGTTTTTATCAAGGCTTAGTAATGTTAAGTTTAGGGTTGGAAGCATTTGCTTATTACACAAATTTCAATTATATAATAAAAACGAGAAATCTATATCATAGAGTATTAGGATTGTATTATATTTATCTAAAGAATCAGATATAAACTGTTTGTAATTATCCTAGTTTAAAGCAGATGCTGGTTGTTATATAGTTGATTGACTTGCTTCTTTGTTTCTGGCTTGGGAACGTAACTCAATACTAACTTCAATTATAAGATTTTTCCCTAAAACAGATTGTATTGATGTTAGTCCATAACATCCATTCAAACCCTTTACTGACCTATCAATCGCTTTGCACAATTGCATTGTATAATAGTCTATGATCCTCATCATGAGAGTACTACTGCCTCTTGAATGATATAGTTTGACTATAAATAATCATTTGCATATTCTACATAGAGGATAACATTTATTAAATCTTGTTGTTTATATGTGTAAATCTTTTGCATAGTCTGTCATTAAAAAAATTAGAAAATTTGTCACGTAGTCATTCTATATGGAAGAAGATATAGTTGGACTGACCAACAAGGACCTGTGCAGTAGTGAGTAAAGGAACCTCTTGCTACATTGTGGTGCTCACACCAGGGGGACTTTAGTAGTAAAAAAGAATTTAATTTTATCCTATTTAATGAACTTAGACAAGAAGGAGAGAATGTCTAGGGCCACCAATGCGTCATCTTTTATGTTTCTCATCCCACTCCTGATTGACTGGCATTGGAGGAAATTAGCTTCAATAATATCCCTGATTTGAGAGCTTTAAAACTTATATCCTCACAGCAGAGCAGCTGAGAGAGATTAAGGGCATTTTACTTTCAGGATTCTAGAATTTTTGCCACAAAAAATATGACCCAGTGCCTGCTTTATTATAACATCAGTAGAATCAGGACCAGCTGATTCAACGATGCAAACTTTTAAGGATTTAAGACATAGTCAAGTACTATAACAAGCTAGTAGCCTATCTCATATGGGGAAATCTGGCTGAGTATCTCCAACCAAAAGCGTGAAATTCTCAATTGACCAATTTTTGTCACCACTCCCTAATTGCAGAAGTGTTTAAAAGAAACCAACAAAATGTGGAAGTTCTACAGGACCTGAATAGATAGCTCGAGGCCAGCTTCCAAGGAAATCTTACCAGGCTGTTAATGACAACTATAACCTTAGCGTCCAAATCTTGCAGCGTTTTGATGAATTACTGATCAATTAATTTTGGAAAGTGTTGGCCATGGTATATCAAGCCATGTACAACCAAAGAGTCACCAATGAACGGGTCCAAGGATTGACTCTCCTCTAGGAGGAGGTCAAACGTAGCTGTGTCACTATGGGAGAATCCTCATTAGACTGAGACGGTAGGATTGCCCTTTACCAATACACCTAACGCAAAATGGTGATGGCTGCACAGCACATAGGAAGCAACATTAAGACCGCGAACCATCTGCTGTATAAGTTGCAACAGATCAAAAATCAACAATAAGCCGTGTAACATGATATCAAAGGATTTAGAGGCTTAGTCCAGATGCTACAAAAGTCAGCGGAGTTTTCCTCCAGTCAAACAACGATCTATGGTGTCATATCCGCAAGCTTTGTACCTCAGAAACTACGTATAAGTTGAGTTGGAGGAACTTAACATGAGTGTGCATGATATGTAAAGACACCTCAGTAACTTGCAACAGTTCAATCTGCAATGTTTTCAAATACAGGTGAATTGTACCACATGGTAATAACAAATTAAAAGTGAGTTAAAGAATGGTAGATGTCAGTGCTTTTATCCAACTCCAGCCCCTGCTTGTTCTAAGCTATTTGGGGAGGAACCCTCAAAAGAAGAAGTTATCCAAGAACCAATGTATTAATCCACCCATGCTGTACCACCCTCATTGCTCTCCTTGCCTCCTTCCGTGGAGACCCCAGCTCCTGAACAGAGTCAATCTCACTAAGTAACCAGGACCTTGGGTCAGTGCAGCACCAATGACGGCCAAATCTGAAAGTTTATATCCAAGGTTCCAGAGGTTTAACCCAGTTAACCTTCCTAATTTTAACAAAAATGGTAATGTGCAGTCTTCCTTAAAAATGTTCAAGCTGACCATTCATGAAGCCAATGATCTTTTTAAGTTAAATATTATGATTGTATGTTAAATGACAATAGTTGAGATCTAATTTATTCATATTTACCTGTGGAACTTTGGATCTTTGCTGATGTGAAAAACGCTATTTTATGAGAGTTTGGAAGCCCCAAGTGCATGGCTACTCAGAAGTCCGAATTTATGACAATTTAGTTCATGAAGAACAAAGACATTATTTAACTGAAGACTTATTTTTACACAAAGCTCAGATGTTGCTGAACATAAAGGCCATAGTGGACTTCAACATTAAGAGTTTGCCCCAAAATGCCACCAATAGTTACTTTGAATTACACCACTCTCTGCTTTCAGCGTTCATGAAAGAATTAGATATGCCCTCTATGGTTGAATATTTTAGGTGATGCAAAAAACATCTGAGTCATCCAATGTCAAATCGTGAACCAGTTAACTTCCCCATATGAATAAAGGTAGAGGGACCTTGGAGACCTTTCCTCTTCATTGAGGAAATTATGAAAACTTCCACAATCTATCTGAGATAACATGTTGAATCATCAAATTTAAGGGACACTATGCTGCCATCTGCCCTAAACGTCATCCTGGTGTGAATTTTGTAACATCTCAAGAGGATGACAGACAGGGAAAAAGGCATCAGTAATAGAAGTGGGATGCTATACTGCCTGTTATCAACTAAGTTTTTTTTCATAAAATCTATAAAATGCGAATTGTTCTACTCAGGAACCTAATTGGAGCAACTTTATAGTGTCATCCATCACCAGAAGTCAACAAGTGACCATAGAACGAGAAGGGCAAGAAGTTGTCTCTAAACTGTATGCTACTCAAATTGTTAAGCATAATCAATTTGGAACTAATGAAGAGCCTCAATCTTTACTTCCATTATGGGGAGTCAAAGTTGCACTGCTTATTGTGTCCCTGAACACTCACTTCTCCATTTTAGAAGAACAGATCAGGACAATTATTAAATAAAGTAATACTCTTTCTGTTAGAGCTTTAATCAGATGGACCTGAATGATTTATTGTTAATTGGGATGAAATAGGCCAATCCTGGCGTAATGGCTTATTGACTGGATTTTGTGGTTATGGTATGATTACTGATAGTTGCTCCCCAATTGGGTTGAGCTGAAGCCAGTATTATGACAAGATTAAAAATCAGGGTTGGTCAAGGCTAATTAAAGGCCCCAATTTGGTATTTGTATCACTAGCGACTAGTAGCTGAGGATGATCTATTTATATCTTATAATGTTGGAAGAACTGACAATCCTTTGTGAGGCAGCCAAAAATGTTTCAGGCACCTCATATATATAATTGGATTATTGGCCAAGTGTAAAATGTTATGGTGTTGCGATTCCAATATGACTGGATGATAAGCCCTAAGTCATTATGACAGAATGGATGAAATCTACCAAGTTTAATATGGTTTATAGAAATTTGAATGCAACAAAATAAGGCGATACTGGGTTTTGGGAAATCTCCTCAAATTAGGCGATTATGAAATTAATGAATGAAGACTTGATGGAACCAATGAGATATGGCGAATTAAATTACTAAGCTATGGAAGTGGTAGCATCTGAAGTCGCTACAATTTAGATGAGATGAGATGATTACAGGAGGTTGTTAAGTAAGAATTAGAGCAAGCAGAATAGGAAGAATCCACAATAATAAGTATATAAAATAAAAGAGGTTGTTGGAGCAAGTGCTCCATATCTATTTTAAAAGTTTATTCTGTTGTTTCAAGGGCAACAATCATCATATCATTGGTCCTGATTGCTCAGTGGGTCAAGCACTGTGCAAAATCTGCCAAAGTATTTATTAAATACTGCCGATTTTATAACAGTGGTGCTCACTACAGGAAACCCATTGATCAATTAAAACAAAAATGATAAAAACTCAGTTGCCTGCTATGTCGCATTCATGTTGTTTTGATAAAACTATATCCAACACTCTGGTTCAATTGCCTATGCAAGTTGAAACTGGCTTTGGACTCGTGCTTAAAAAATAAGATGAGCTGCTCTAGGAGGTTTTCTGCAATAAGCTGCCCCCATTTGATTGTAAAGGGAATACTCATGGGTTCTTTAAGCGATTAGAAATTGCAACTGAAGGAGTTTTGGATCGACAAAAAGTAAAAATGTTGATTTCTTCCTTGGATGCCAGAAGTTCTGATAAGGTCGTCTGTTACCTTTCCAGCAGTTCCATTACATACCAAGAAGTTAAAGAGACGGTGCTGTGGTTGTTCAGTGGAACTGCAAAGATGTCACAGTGAAAGGCTGACTTTTTGACCATCAGGTTTCAGCAGAATGAGACCCTCACCACGTTTGCTGAGCAATTTATGGCAGAAGCTCGCATGCTAATTGGGGCTGGAGTTTTATCCAAAGCAGAAGTATGTATTGTGATGACTTCTGCTGTAAAGCCATACCGTGAGTTACATAACGTTATGTCCCCACTGTTGGATGAAGATGTACCTTTGCTTAAATTTGTTCAGTTTTTACACTGTATATCAGCCAACTTCCTTCCACCTAATACCAAGTGGAATCCTTTTGCTTTAACTGCTAAATCTTCTTATTTGGGGAACTCTGCTAGTTCAGTTCACATTCCAACAAGTTACCCTCAGCGGTTAAACATCCACCCCATACCTGCTTATCGTCCTAGGACCAACTATCGCTATAAACCTGTTTATGCCGACCACTTCCAGCCCAACCCTCGCCGTGGCTTGTTTCATATTAATCAGGGACGTGGACCCTATCGGGTCAGATGTTTAAAATGCATTTGACAGGGACAACTGGCACAATGGTGCCCTAATCAACTGGTCTCTTGTGTAAAGCTGGAACAGTACAACCAGGGAAAGGTCAGAGCGGAATAGAGAAGGGACTCTCTATCTCTGCTATACCAGACATCCCACCTGAACTCAAATTAGAATGTGCAGCAGAAGTTCCCTTGCACAATGAGTCAGTGTTATATCAGCAGCCAGTTAGGGGGTGAATGTTTTGAGACAAGTGCAGTATGAGGCTATGGCAGAAGAGGGGTCCCAGATGCAGGTTGAGCCGTATGCTTACAAATGTTCAATTAAGTTTCCCCTGAAAAGTTATGCCCCTCCTCGGATGCACCTTTTTTGCAAGCAGTAAGCGCCGCCCTTCCATTCAAAGCTATTATCAAACAATACCCCAGAAATGGCAAGGGGATTGCATGTTTCCTTGTAAACAGGGAATCCTTAGATTTCCATGTTATAAACAGTTGAGATGCATCTTACTCCGAATGTACTTACTGTGACCTGGTTGTAGCTAAGACTTAAGTCCATGCCATCATAGATACCTGTGCCCTCATCAATATAGTCTCCACCAAATTGGTTGCCAGGCTGTCATTAAAACCAGATGTGGAACATTGGATGGTATATGGCACTGCTGGAGCAGAAAATACGGTCTCTGAGGGAGCATACAGTGCGCTTACACTGAGGTTTGGTTCTATTGTTGTGGTAGCCCCAGCTATAGTGTTACCAAATAGCCATTATGATCTGCTAATTGGAACTGCTTTCTTGAGACACTATGAGGCTGTCATTGACATGACAGATGAGACTTTTGAAATATTAGGTCAGCGAATTCCAATTCACTTCACCTCTAGCTTAGTGCCAAATGATCCGATGCATATGGGGAATATCAATCTAGCCTATAGTGACGGAGTAATTCCAGTGCGCTACCATCAGTTAAAGGGCAAAACATAGCCCTTCCTTAACAGATTTATGATTATCAAGGGTTGCCGCTCAGAGCGGCTGGATATATATCTATTCCATCTGGGCATCAAGTTATATTAAACACTGAGTTGGTGGTTAAAAATCCAGATGGACTCTATGGGGAGGTTATTGGGCCGTATCAGAAATCATGGTTTGAGCCCCATGTGGCCCCGGGCACTATATTACCAGGGCAAGGGGAGATCAAAGTTTTACTTGCAAATCTACAAATGGGACCACTGCAAATCCGCCACCACCAAATATTGGCATATTTAAGCTTAATCCCCATTGAGGAGGTTCTTTTGGTTCATGAATTTGGGTCGCTGGAGGAATTTGGTCTGCCTTTCAAACTACAACTCCGTTCAATGGCACTTGTATCATGCGATGAATTAATGGGGCTGTCAGAACCACAGAAGGATTAGGCAATCGCATTTATTTCAAAAATATAAAGAGATTTTTGCTGTTGATGACCACAATTTAGGATGCGCTTGGGGGGTGGTTCATAGTCTAGACACTGGAGATCATCCTCCCATCAGGTTAAGGCTAATCCGCTAATCAAGAGTGGCAGAAGAGTTGGGACCATCTATTACTAAAAAAAGAGTGGCGGAAGAAGTAGTAACTGAGGAATTTTACAAGCTATTAGCGCAAGGGATGCTTAAACCATCCAGGAGTCTGTGGGCTTCACCCATTCTGATTGTAAAAAAGAAGTAGGTACCAACCATGTAGTAATAGACTACTGAAAGCTCAACAGCATCACCAAAAAGGAATCCTATCCCTTACCGCGGATTGATGATGCATTGGATCGACTAGGGGAGCTCAGTTCTTCTCAGCTATGGACCTGATCTCAGGCTACTGGAAAATCAAGTTGCCGCCAGCGGAGCAGGAAAAGTGCGCTGTAATCACATCCAAAGGTCTTTTCCAACCAACCCAGATGCCACAAGGGCTGTGTAATGCTCCAGCTACATTTCAACGGGAGATGGATACTATTCTTGGGGACTTAAAACTGTTGTGTCCTTGTATACCTTGATGACATTAATGTTTTCTCCCAAACCTTCTCTGAACACCTCAACCATTTAGAAGCTATATTCCGCCAGCTTGCTGAGGCCAATATCAAGATCAAACCCCGGAAATGTCACTTCTTTAAGGACCAGCTGGTGTACCTAGGGTTCGTGGTTGATGCCACAGGGCTGTAACCTCAACCAGCCAAGGTGGAAGCTATATGTAAAATGACTCCACCCAATAGCAAGCGGGATATACAGATCTTTTTGGGAATGGTCAAATATTACTGACGCTTCATCCCTAACTTCAGCTGTATCAGGGGCCCACTCTTTGTGTTATCAAGTAAGGACGCTACATTTGAATGGGCGGAACGTCAGCAACACGCTTTTGATATGCTTCAAATGGCGGTAACCAGTGCGCTGGTGTACGCCATCCCAATTTCAAAAAAAGTTTATTTGTCAGACAGATGCATCCTTTCCGTTGTAGAAGCATTCCTATCCCAAAAAGATGAGGAAGGAGAAGAGCACCCCATAGCATACTGTAGCCGTAGTTTAAACAGACATGAGCGCAATTATACCATGACTGAGAAGGAGTGCGTGGTGGTGATCTACACCTATAAGCAATTTCAGGGTTATTTGAATGGGGTGAAATTCAAATTTTGTAACAGATCATGCCTCATTACGCTGGTTGCAGAATCTTAAAGAGCCTGAAGGGCTTTTGGCCCGATGGGCTCTTAACTACAGGCATGCAATTTTGAAATTCTTCATCAACCTGGGGCAAAACACCAGAACGCCAAATGTTTATTGAGATTACCTATGAAAGCAGTTACAGCAGATCTGAGTGATATCATGTTTGATAAGATGCTTAGTGGCAAGTACGATGAACCTCCCCCAGTCATTAAGGTATTGGATGGAATAAAGGCCAATACGTTCCAGAAAAATGGAGAATTATATAAGCGGATAGGGGACACTACTGTGAATATCCCAAGACCTTCCGCCTAACCAACTATTACTATGAGTGCACACTGAGCGGTTGGACATGGTGGAGTATGTAAGACCATGGAATTATTGCAGCCTCAGTATTACTGGGAAAGCATGAACTTCGATGTACTTAATATTATCTCCTCCTGTCATCAGTGCCAAGCGGAAAAGCCGTTCTTCCAGAAGACTTCATACAGGTTAGTGAAGCCACACTTCGCCTGGCACACCATTTTGATTGATGTTGTGGGTCCCTTGCCAACGGGAGCTAATTGTTCCAAGTACATTTTGGTTTCAATTGAACACTTAACCCAGTGGGTTGAAGCTAGGGTGATACGAGACTTAGGGGCGGTCACAGTGGCCAAATTCATAATGGAGTGCATTATTCATTGGCACGGCTGTCCTCAGTTCCTCCTTACTGATAACAGAACTAATTTCAATCCCACATTCTTAAATCTTAATAAGCTAATGGCCATCGAGGGGTTTTGACAACCCCATACCACTTTGAATCTAACAGAATGGTGGAGCGGGTCAATGGGACTTTAGTGAACATACTCTATAAATTAGTAGTGATTGACCCTCGGATTGGAGCTCCCTATTGTCCACCGCTGTCTTTGCTTATAATATTAGTTATCATTCAGCCACAGGGAAAGTAACTTTCAATTACTATACAGCTGACACCCTGCCCTCCCGGTGCTGCTATACTCCTGTGTAGAAGATACTGGCAGAATGGATCCCCAACGTTATTTGATGACTTTAGCTAACACCTTAATCAAATTGCAAACTGAAGCATACTCATTCAGTTTAGCCAAGAAGATTAAGACTCAAGCTGCTGATAAGGCACGGAGTAGTGAATTATCCCAGTTCAAAGATGGGGACATGGTCCTATTTCACAATCAACACAGTTTTGGGTGGTGACACAAGTTGGCCAGTATCTGTATTGGGCCATTTGAAGTTATTGAGAAGACCGGGGTGGATGTATATACTATCAAGGACCCTGCAAGCGGTTGGATCATCAACCAAGTGCATGCAAAGTTCCTCCAGGTGTATAAGCAATATGAGCCTTATCATCCAGTCAAGGAGGGGGTAATGTCACGATTCTGATATGACTGGACAATAAGCCCTAAGTCATTATGATGGAATGGATGAAATCCACCAAGTTTGTTATGGGTTATAGAAATTTAAACGCCTCAAAATAAGGCGATACTGGGTTTTTGAGTAATCGCCTCAAATTAGGCATTTATGAAATTAATGAATGAAGAATTGATGGAACCAATGAGATATGGCAAATTAAATTACTAAGCCATGGAAGTGGTAGAATCCAAAGTCGCTATAATTTAGATGAGACAAGATAATTACAGAAGGTTGTTGTTAAGTAAGTCTAAATTAAGTGGAATAGGAAGAATCCGCGATGTTAAATATATAAAATAAAAAAGGTTGTGGGAGCAAGTGCAACATATTTTTTTAGTACTAGATGGTCCCAACCTGCAACATATTTATTTTAAAAGTTTATTCTGTTGTTTCAAGGGCAACAATCATCACATCATTGGTCCTGATTGCTCAGTGGGTCAAACCCTGTGCAAAATCCGCTTGCGTATTTATTAAATACTGCCAATTTTACAACATGTGGGTTTTAATTACTTTTGGCCAATAGCTCCTATAAACTTATTATCTGTACAGTTTCGGGTTTTGTGCAATTTGTACTAATTGTATAATAGTTGATTTGATCAGTTGATAATAGTATGCCAACTATTAACTATAGTTGAATGAAAGTCCTAGATCTTGGCCCAATGCTTGGCCAGTATTTACTCTCAAAATACTTGTGATGCCTTCAAATAGGGATTCATTCCCTCATACTGTCTAACCCAATCTTCTCTTAGATTCTTATTTACGGTCCCTCTGGTTTGACACACAGTCAGCAGCAATCCCCAATTTGATTCCACTTCTTCTTTGGATCTCTGCTCAGATCCTTACTTTTTTCAATAAAAGACTCCCAAATATTACACACAGCAATAGTATCCCTGAGAAAGAATAGAACAAATGAATGCTGATAAAGTGTACTAAGCTGAGATATCTACTGTATACTCTGTACTACTGTGTTTTTTATTAGTGAATTCTAGTGAGTTTATAGTGGGGGATTATGCGCCCAACCCTCAGTTAACAACTCCTTGATGAAACAGCAGCCATTGCCAGAGAATCACTCATCCTTGTCTCAGAAGCGACGGTCTTTCCCATCCTGGCTAGGATTCCATTGTTGGACATCCTCAAGACCTAGAATGGAAAGAGTCAGAAAACGTGTCCCTAACATTTTCCTCTCGATCCAAGTAATCTAATAATATTTGACAAGCGACCTGCTTAGGTAATGGGACTTGTTACCCATTAAGGCAGGTTGCAAACCAACTGATCGATTTGCTAGTTGCAGATGGTATCACTCGCCTCACAACTTACTCCTTACATTCCCAATCAGTCGGTGAAGAAACCTGACTGATCCCAATTGGTACACCTGATAGTTAATCAACTATAAGATGACTCAATTTCGTCAGCAACTCTTCCTGACGAGATCTTTAGCATTTGTCCGGATCAATCCCTGATGGATCCAACCAGGCGAATGATCTAAAATCTCCCAAGTGTTTCCTGAAATCAGGGTCAACTAATTTCCAATTCACCTCACATTAGGGAATTATCCCCTAGCAATTCCTGGTAATCTAGCCAGCTGGGAATAAAGGAAAAAAACCCAACACTAAGAAAGGTAATTTCCTGAACAATTGACTATGACAAGTCAAGATGTGTCATCAGTGAGAAGTTGAGAATTTTTAAGTTTACACAAGAGATTAGAGTGGTTTTCAGCGCATAATAATGAATTTGAAGGTCAAATCTAAATTCCTTGTTTATTTATATTAATCAATTATATGGCTCACCAGCTAATCAAGGCTAAAGATGAGCCAAAACTAATTTAAACTTCAGGAAAGATGGGGTGAGAGGGTCAACGACAGGGAAGAGAGAAGCGCAGTGAGAGAGTGTGTGGTTGGCTGGAAGAACCATCAATGAGATGATAGTTTGGCAATGAGCGCAGTAGCCCATTTGTACATAAAC
The DNA here is from genome assembly GCA_022478985.1 of Massospora cicadina. Taxonomy (NCBI): domain Eukaryota; kingdom Fungi; phylum Entomophthoromycota; class Entomophthoromycetes; order Entomophthorales; family Entomophthoraceae; genus Massospora; species Massospora cicadina. The sequence continues at coordinate 166,994 of JAKSZP010013235.1, forward strand.
ACCTGGCGGTTACCACTCAATAAACTTCTTCTTTGCTTAATCTCCAAATTATTTTAGTTTATATTTAAGCTTATGGGTTGGTGTTTAGACTGGGGAATCCCTGAATGGCGCAGGTGACACGCCAAGGGGTCAGCTGGAGCAACTGGCCCTGACGACTAAGGCAAAATGGCAAGGTCTGACCAGTCTTCATACTGGTTGGCCTGCCGAGCAGCAGAGCCCACTGTCACCAGAAAACAATTTTCTGACACCTTCTATTCTGTAAAATAACTTGGATTTTAAATAGCTTTATAATTGTACATATAATAATATTTTCATAAACAGAGTTCAAGTGTGAGCCATTGTTAACAAAGTGGCGCTTTTGTGAATTTACCATCTAGTTAGTTCAAAAATGGTTGAGACTAGCTCATGATGTAGCTCACAATCAATGATTTGGAACTTCTGGCCCTGAGGGTATCACTAATGAAGGGGCATATAGTTTGTTACCAATAAGGTTTACTCCCTGCATTTGTGCACCTGGTATTATGTTTCCAATGATGACTGCCAATTTCTTGTTTGTACTATCTTCCTTAGATTTAATGGTGGTGATATAAGTTGTGACAAGAATAATTCTACTATTTTAGGTCAAACATTACATCTCCAATACTTAAGGGATAAATGGACTCCTTTTCCCATAAAATAAGTTTATTAATGATATTTGATTATGGTGTTGTCTCTATTAATCATCAACAAGTAGGTCACTAATGTTTCACCTCCTGCCACCATTATTGAGAATAAATTTATTCCCTTAAGAGCTTCCAAATCTGTGTCATATACCTATATAACAGTATGATGTCCATTGGAATGAATTTGGAACTGTCTTAAGGGTCAGTAGGAGAAATTTATTCCCCTTGACAACAGTCAAGGTCTAAACTTTCATGGCTCTTGGCATAATCTTGTCTGGCCATCTATAGATCTAAATTACTTGCCAACCTAACAGCCTTCAAAATATTTGACAATTGAGGACAAAAAAATGCATTTGTACACCTCACTTCGTCAGAAGAAAATTTTGGAAGTACATGAGTTGAGAAACTTACCAGATTTTGGCTTACCTAAGCCATATCTACTGAACTGTGAAGTCATTACCCGTGAGCAACTCAATGGACTAACTGAGGGTCAGAAAGACCAAAAGATGGCCATTATACAAACTATGCACAAGTATCTGCAGCGGACAAACATGACCTAAGATGCGTAGTAGGCATCCAACACCACGTTGACAATGCGGATGCAAAGCTCATTTGTTTGTGACTAATATGGAGAAGTAAGGCTGCTAATAAAGGATGTGCAAAAGGAATTAGAGAAGCTCCTATGTCAAGGGTTGATTTAGCCCTCACGCAGCCCATGGGTCAGTCCAGTGCTCATAATTAATACAGATGACTCCAATAGAGTCATCATTCCATACCAAAATCTGAATAGCATAACGTAAAAGGATTCTATCCCTTACCTCAAAAAGATGACATCTTATATCAGTTAGGGAGAGCTATATTTTTTTATTACTTTAGATCTTATAAGCAGATACTGTCAGATCAAACTGCCTCTTAAAGAGAAAGAAAAATGTGCAATTACCTCTCAAGGGTTGTTCAGCCAACTTGCCTTACCCAAGGATTGTGCAAAGCGCCAGCCACTTTCCAGTGGGCAATGAACACTATTATGGGAGAAATAAAGATGAGTTGCATTCTGGTCTACCTTGTTGATATAAATGTGTTTCTAAAAACTTTACCCAACATCTAGAGCATTTGGAAGTAGTCTTTTAAAGGTTGTCCCAGGCTCATTTAAAAAGTAAGGCTGGTGAGTGCCAGTTTATATGTACCAAAATGAAATATCTGTGAAACATTGTCAACTTGAGGAATATGGCCACAATCCCAAAAGCTCGAGGCCATTAATCACATGAGAGAACTGAAAATAAGCGAGATATCTATGTATTTCTCAAAATTAATGATATTACCACCAATTCATACCCAAATTTTCACAAAACGCCAAGCCCTTGAACCACTTACTTCAAGGAGGAAAGACCTTCTAGTTTCACAAGCATGTAAATACTCTTTTAACCAGCTGAAGAAAGTTTTGACTAAAACCCGCTTTGAGATATCCTTACTTTGAACAGCCTTTTATACTGCTTTCTGATGCATCTCTCACAGCTATAGGAGTATTAATATATCAGAAAGCGGATAAAGGGACGAATAACTAGGTAACTATTTCAGTCATACCGTGGACAAACATAAACATAGTTACAAATAACTTATTTAGAATGACTAGCCATCACTTATGCTTGTAAATACTTCTGAGTCTACATACATAGAATTTGGTTAAAAATTGTCACTGACCATAAACCTTACGAATATTAATTAATCTCAAAGAACCTGAGGGCCAGCTAGAACGTTGAGCCTTGATAGTACATGCCTGTGACTATGAGGTAGTTCATCACTCAAGGAATAAAAGCAGAATGCCAATAAACTTTCACAACTGCATGTTACCGCAGCCCTCACTCTTTTTGTGGATAAACTATTTAAAGAAGATGAAAGCAAAAAATTCCGCCAATGAGAAACCTGTGATTCGCCGCAACCTGGACCAACTCATTAAGGACACTGAGATCTGGTATGGACAACAACACAAAATTGTGGAGAGTGACCAGAGGTTCTACCCTCCACCTTCAGCCTACCTGGAGATGATTATGAAAGCTCATTGCGCCATAGAGCACAAAGCTTGTGAAGACCTTAAAACTAATTCAACAAAGGTGAAATTGAGAATCTTTATGATTTGACATATAAGATTTTATTATGAAATGCCATGAATCTCAAGCATAACAGCCCTATAAACCCATGACTACCTATTGGCTAGTTAAGCCTAATTAAGCCTGAGCACAAGGTGTCTACGACATACTAGGACCAACAAAGACTAGTCTCCTTAACTTCAAATGCATCATAATAGCCATCAATCATCCCACTACTTGGGTCAAGGCGCGGCCTCTCAGGGATCTTGGAGCAATAAAACTATAAAGTTTATATTGGAGCAAAATAATACATTGGCATGGCTGTCCTCAAGTGATCCTCATTAACAATGCCATTAATTTCGCCTCACAAGTTGTCACTAAGTTAAATGAGCTAATGGGATCTGGGGAGCTATTATTATTCCATATCATCCTGAGACCAAAAGAATGGTGGAACGCGCCAATCATACATTTGTACAAATTCTTCAGAAGTTCTCCAAAATTCTTCATTGAAATGGGCCATATAATTGGAATAAACCATTTTTGTATATAATATTAGCTACCATATTGGTACAGGATACTCACCCTTCCAGATCTCATGCAATCACTATCCTACATAGCCTTATTAAATTCCATTGTTACTGATGAGTCTAAAGTTTTAGTCATTAAAGTAATTTGACTACTGGTAGGATCCCTCATTTAATTCAGAATGAAGCCTATGTGGAAGCCCTAACCCAAAGAGTCAATGAGAAGGAGAAAGATGACTTGTATTGTTTTATTGTGGCGAGTTTTTCAGCCAGTGATTGAGTCACTTACTGCAATACTTATAGATTTGGCATGATTCATAAAATGAGTACTTTATGGAAAGGGCTGTATGTTGTAAATGACTAAAGCACTTCTGAAGCATACAAAATTCAGATCCTAATTGATGGATTAATTTAGTTATTCTATGCCAAGTTTCTCCAACATTATTATGAATCTGACACCCCTCCTAATTGAATAAAAATTGGTAAAACAATTTAAGAGGGAAGGTTTTTATAATCAATTGAATTAATATTTAGTTTTCAAATCAGGAACGTAGCTTGATCCTAACCCTTTTTATAATTTTTTCCTAAAACAGATTGCATTGATGTTGACCCCGTGATTACCATTCAAACCCTTTCCTAACCAATTAAATTCTTTTCACAATTGCATTGTATGATACTTGATGATCCTCAATACAAGAGCACTACTGCTTCTAGATGAAGTTATTCAACTATAAATAACATTCACCTATTCTTAATAAAGGATTGTCTTGTTTATCAAATCTTGTTGTTTATTTGTATAGATCTTTATAGTCTATCAATACTAAAAATTGAGATCTTCTTTACTTAGTCATTCTATATGGAAGAATATATAGTTGGACTGTCCATCTTGGACCTGTGTATTAGTAAATAAAGGGATTTTTTGCTACACTGGCCATCTTATGAACCCATTTTAATTTTAATATTATAATTTCTCTAATTGGTCTTCTTGGTCTGCAGCTGTAAAACTTATTTCAATCTCTTAAACAATATATGTGTGATAGATAAAAATGTCCATCAATTTGGATAGTTAGATAGTGTGCGCTTATAATAATTTATAAATAGTTGAATATTATAAACAATATAAATTAAATAATATTATTCACTAGATATTTTATACTATTTAAAAAGAATAAGAATTAAATTATTATGTTACCTCTTGGAGGTAGGGTGCATAACGTTTTTCTATGTACCTTTTGAGCTTAATATGCTTTAAAAAAATTAACATATAACTAATCCATCTTCTACATTATTTAGTTATAGTGATAGGTATATCTTTAAGTGGTTTCATCTAGATTATCACATTGTGGTTTTCTTCTCTGTATCTTTTATATAAACTTAATTATAAAGATTTTTAGTATTATACATAAATTTATTATGAATTTCAGATCATAGAATGATATATAAAAGGTTATAGTATTTTATTAATTTATTTTACTTGGTAAAAAGCATAGTTGGCAAATTTTAAGGTAAATAATACTTAAATTATTTTATCTTTAATTTGATTTTGTTTTTTTATTACATGTAACATTAAGTTATTTTTTCTAATATACAACAAAACATATAATATTTTTCTAGTGATGTGTTAGAAATCATTTTAAATTACTTATGGAGTCTAAATATGGATTGAAATGATTTATCAAGATATAAGCAATCTATAGGTGAGAAGCTGAGTTAGTATGATACAAACTTATATATAAAAAAGTTACACTACCCAGATCTATGTATCATTTATAGTTTATATCTGATAGGCTTAACATCAAATAATGCAGTTTGGATCATAGAATTAAAGTGTTACTCCCTTAACTACTATAATAAGTTCAGCCAGACATATATATATAATGATTTTACTATTAAATTAATAATTTTTTATCCAGAAATTTGTGCTTCTTAAGATATTTTTAACTATGAGTTTACTACATGGACTATAATTTAGTATTAGTCTTTAGATTCTGTTCATTATCTATAGGGCTTTACCTAGATTACTAGTAGCATAATGATAATATAGTAGCCTACAAAAGATATCAAATATTCTAAAGCTACAAAGTTTACATGAGTTATGACATTTTTTGTTCTGACTATAAAGAAATTTACTAGAATGTTAAGCCTGGTGAATGTGAAGTCTTTAAAACCCTAAGAAAACTTAGCCTGACTACTTAATTTGTGACTTTATATTTATTAGTAGTGTTAGTATTAACAAGAATTAATAGGTAATTAATTTAGGTTGTGTCTGGGTAAGGCCTTCAAAAAGCTATAAGTTTTTTTGTATATAATATTGACTTAGAACATGTAATAGATATTATAATGTCCTATTGCTGCTTTTGTAAAGATGCTATATGTCACATAAATGTATGGTCAATGAATGATACTTAATAAAAAAATAAAGATAATATGTTATATCTCTTTTTAGCAGAAGTATCACTAGTGCTATAATAGGATAAAAATGCATAGCATTTATATGATTCATTAAACATTTTTCTTATTGATTTAAAAAAGCTGCCTTTTTTAGGCGTATATGCAGCAAATTTATGTAGGCATGCATAAAATAAATATGTTTTCACTTTTGAAATGCATGGCTGGTAGAGAATCTAGTTCATTTTTAGCTAAATACTATAGATGTTTACAAAAACTAAGTAAGATTTTTAAAAGCTCTATATTTTGAATAAATTATTAAAATAAAAATAAAAAGCATTTGCAAGAGGGCATGATAGAAACAGGAGTTTTGTCTGAAACTAAAAAGACAAGAAATGGGAGATACTAATTAGTTAACATAACCAATCAAGTTGGTTGGTGATCACCATTGAGAGCCATGGTTCTAGCATCAGCGGGCTTACTTGATGTCAGATCTGGAATCTATAAGTTGCCTTGTCACATTGAACAATGAATTCAGGTACAAGTGCCGGGCGTGCAGCTTAAAGCACCCTTATTAGGTGCAAAAACTTTAGATCTGTGTGACCTGATTAGAGAATGTCATGACTTTTCTAAGAACAAATCCTTTGTAATGGGGCGTTCATGGCTCGATTGCTTGCCCATAATTACTGAGTAAACTACCCTATAAGTAGTAACATAAGAATGCTCAGAATAGGATCAGCTAGTTATTAAGTGTCTTTTCAAAAAAAGGTATTGTGAGGGATGCAAATCTTTGTGATTGTTCACCAGACTTTAGTAACTTCATAGTTGACCAAATTTTTCAAACATAAAGCACTCAAAATAGCATTAGTTAAAATCTGAATAAGTTTGGCGCACACTGCAATCTTTGTAGGGATAATCTGGGCTGCAATGTTTGCTCACTTTATAATCTAGTGTAATATGATAAGTATTTGATATCTGGATGGAGGTTAACAGTTTTCTGTTGCAACCCTTACCAACTCCTTGAGTTTGTAGTTGGTGTTGTGGCCTTCCTCCGCCAAGTCATTTAGTAGCTTTGGTTATGATGTGGTTCAGTGGTAGCTTTGGGGTTTTTTCCTGACTTTGATAAATGAGCTCTTGAAAAGTATTCTAATTGCTTTGTAGGCAAGCTTGTTTCTAATTTGGTTCCGCTCCTCCCAGGTTGTGTCTGAATCATTTCTGAGTTAGGGAATTGATATCCCATCAAATTTGATAGGCACCTTAAGCTATAATATTAATAACCACTGCCTAGCCAAACTTCCCAGTTGCAAAGCCATTAGTATAAGCTTTTTTGGCTGAGAGATTAGCATTGGGTTGATTGACATTCATCCCTGTAGGTTTGTGATTAGATAGTTTCTGGTATTCCTTGTATCAGATTTCAGTTGATTTCCCATGAGAAGTCTGGGCAGTGAATGTAAGTCTGTAACTTTTGGACAAATAACTTTGACAATACTAGCAACGAGTGAAAACTTGAAAATAATAAGCCCATGCCGTATTCACGTTTAGGCCATAACAAGGTTTTAGGGTAATCTGCTCTGCTTTGTCTTTGTACCATAAGAAAGTTTGTATGAGCAACTTTGACTTGCATTCCAGAGTTAGGTTCATTGGCTGCACACAGGACACAATTGGAGCTTCAAGAGGATAAAGATGTTAATCACTTGCACCTTCCCTTTGAGGTTAATCATTTGTACTTCCAGTAGGTCATTCAGGTCAACATACTAGACAGCACTGCTTGTTCCATCTCCTTGACCGCTGGATCCTTTCTCATTTAACCCTTTGCACTCCGCTGTCCCCTCTCAGGGGACATCATAATTCTAGAATACCACTCGGATGTCCCCTCTCAGGGGACATTAAAGTTTAGTGATTATGGGGAATTAACTTATTTCAGCACAACTTTTTGTTTAAACTTTAATGTCCCCTGAGAGGGGACATCCAAGTGATATGCTAGAAATACGATGTACCCTGAGAGGGGGCAGCGGAGTGCAAAGGGTTAATAAAATACCTAGGTATCAGAATGTTTGTATATGTTGTAGGGGGTCAGGCCAGTTGGCATGCAGAATTGCGTACTGCCAATCTTTACTATGACAGTCTTGTCAGTAATTAACTTTGCATATGAATCCAACTGATAGAGGTTGAGAGGCTCTTCTGTACCTTGAAGGTTGTAGAGATAATCCACGCTAAGCTGTCATCTGTAAAGGCTTTCAACTTTATGGGCCATTGGTTAGGGTGGACTATCCTCAGATCTTTAACTCTATGCTGCCAACATGATGTCAACCATAAAATTACATAAGATTGGGGACATGGGATCGCCTTAGCAGAGGCCTAATTGATAAAAATTGTGTCCAATAACCTTTGACTTACAATAACCTTAGTTATGAGTTTTGAGTAAAGTATATTGATCCAGGTAATAAAAATTTCAGGGATTTCAACCATTCACGTAGCCACATGTGGAACAACCACTTTAACAAATTGTAGGCCTTCCCCATGTCCCAGAATATGAGATAACCATATTTTGGTCCTCGCATATCCTGCAGGGTGTTTTGTACAGAGCTGATGCCATCCCATATGGTGCTCCCATTATGAATCTGTCGTTGGCTTTATGTAAGTTTTAGGGTGCTAAAAGCATCAATCAATTGGCAATAATATGTATATTTTGTAGTAGGCGCTAAAAATTGATATTGGGTGCCAGCTATGGAGGTTTTATTGAGCACCTTTCTTGTATAGGAACACAATATAGGTCTTTTAGTTCCCTGGAAATTTGTTTTCCAGATTACATGCAATGGTTAACAAATGGGCTAGTTTTGGCACAAATAGTTGCAGATCACAATGTACATTTCATGCACATGTTGTTGGGGCTGGGCACCTTGGCCTTTAGCACTTCCTTAAGTGCTTGCCTTACTTCTGTTATTGTAATTACAGCGGTAAGATTTATATGTACTTGACTAAGCACACCTATAGCACCAGCTTAGCCAGGGTAATTATAGTTTTAGTTGCCAAACGCTAATCTTTTATTTTATTTAACTGAGGCAAGCTAACCAGGGGACGGGCAGTACCAGTGTTTGTGTAGATAGGGGGGAAGTGAAGCATATCAAGAATTAGAAAGGATTGGGCACCCCAGGGTACACGGGTTCCCCCTGTAACCAGCTGGTACCGCCAGGTATGGGGGTTAGTGTGCTACTCTGAGGGGGTTTCCAATGTTATGGAGCAGGTGTGGAGGAAGGGTTTATGTGGAGGAACCAGACTGAGAACCATGACTCTATGTGCCTTTGTTGCCTCAATTTCATGTATATAAATAGCCAGGCTTATAAATATTCCAGCAGGTGCAGGTGGAATCTGCTGACTATCCCACGGATGGTTGGTATGGCTCCCTTGAAAGCATCCAAAGTTATGGTGTGGATTGATCACATAGTGATGGATACCATAAGGGACCGGAGGGTAGGTGGCAATGGGAATTTGATCTGGAGCGTGTGGAGGCTCCTGAATATGGTTAATTATCTGGTTATTTTGGATCCTTAGAAGACGTGCAACTTCCCTCCATATGGCTCTGGATGGGAGGCATGCTTCTAGTCGGTGGTGTAGGGAGCCCTCCCCTCCACATACTGCGCAGGTTGCATGGAGGATGTTGGTGTGATCCGCCGTTCTATAGGTTCTTGTGAGGCAACGCCAGGTGTTAGCTCTTACCCTTGGCTGAAGGAGTGGATGGTGCGTTAGCCTCCATATTGCCTTCTGTGTAGCTAGGTCGTAGGGGATGTCCAAAGTGTCTAGGTTTTCAATTCTAGCGATAGCTGGAGGTGTAGCGAGTATGTCTCTCTGGAAGTGGTCCTCTGGTTTTCTTAGCATGAAGTGGGCTCTGGGTCGTCCCCTTCCCTTCTCAGTGCCAGTGATAGCAATGGTCTATCCCATGTGTCGGATGGTGCAGAGGAGGCGAAAAAAGTGATGGGGGTTCCATGTGGGCCCGCTGCATTGGGGCGGTTAACAAGGTATGTGAGTAGGCTGGACGTGTTGTGTGGGCTAAGTATTTTGAGCGCCTGTGTGAAGTTGGCCCTTGCTGCTCTAGACCGGTGTTGTCGTGGGAGGTCTGAGGCTAGAACTTCCTCTATCCAGGTGCCCAGTATACGGTTGACATGCCCCTTGAAGTCTATTAAGCCCATTCCTCCTCTGGAGCGTAGTCCAAATAGCATTTCCACCCGTACTTGTGGTCAGGATCCAGGCCACAGTCAGCCCTGGATAAGCGCTCAGATTGAGGATATGATAGTGGTGAAAAGGGGATTGCATGTGCAGGGAACCACAGCAGCAGGAGGATGAGTGAGTTGGCAACTGCTACTCGCCCTGTTAGTCCTGGGGATCTTCCCTTAAGTGAGGCGATGCAGTTGGATACCCGCTGTATTAAGTTGTTCTCCATTGTCTCATTGGCATAACCCCTGTCTCCAGCCATACCCCAAGGTGGCGGACAGGGTTGGTTGTGGGGGTGATGCAAAGGGTAAGATGAGTGGGTTTTTACTTCTTGGGGGCTGTTAGGTTTGTGTGTTGTAGCCCAGTTGTTATTGTACTTGCCTAGGAGGATTATTTCTGTTTTCCCTTTGCTGAGTGATGCGTTACTCACAATGGAGTATTCCTCTAGGGTGCGTTCCAGCTGTCAGGCATCGTTTTTATTAGCTATACCTGTCACGCAGTAATTAGCAAATGCTAGTATCTTGACTGGGGGCTGACCTTGTGCAGTTATGCCCATGATGCGTGAGTCAGTAACGCGAAGGAGTGGTTCAAAGCTGAAGTTGTACAGTATTAGGCTGAGGGGGTCCCCTATGCTTGAGCCCTCTGCGTGGTGTGATATTGTTGGTCAGAAATCCAGGGCCACACACAGCCATAGATGCGGACTCTGTGAGGAGCATCGCCCAGTTTATGAGCTTGGGTGGGAGTTTGAAGGCGCCTAGGCATTCCTTCAAGTATGGCCAGCTAATGCGGTCATATGCCTCCTCCTGTTTTAGGAATACCAGGGCGCCGGATACTTTGGACTGGCATATATTGACAATGGAGTGTATATTGGTCCAGATTGAGCGCCCTAGTGTGAACCCAAACTGTTTGGGTGATAGGGAGTTGGAGGCTATTGTTGCCTAATCTGGTTACTAAAATCTTTGTAAGTAGTTTTGTGTCAGTATTTGAGAGTGCAATTGGGCGCCAGTTGGCCAGGTCTAGTTTGTCGCCATTTTTAAACAGGGTTATGACATAGAATTCCTGGCCTCCTGGCGGGAGGAGTGTCTCCATAAGGCACTGGTTCATTGACGCTAAGAGGAGGGGAACGATATGTCAAAATTATTTTTTGTAAAATTCGTAGGGTATCCCATCAGAGCCTGGGCATTTCCTACGTGGTGCACCGTGGACTGTGTCCCAGAGCTCCTCCTGCGTTATCAGGTTCAGGAGGTTGTAGTCTAGCGATGCACTCTGTACTTTAGCGGTGTGTATAAAATTTTTGTTTTTGGGGGTCAGATGGGTGTCACATTAAAGTTTGGTGTAATAGCAGTATGTTTCCGCCTTGACCTCTGCTGGATCAGTTGCTACGATGCTTTCAGTTTTATGGATCTGCGCATATGTAGGCAGGTTGCCTCAGGAGTAGTATTGACGGAAGAAATATGCTAAACATGTTTCGCCTTCTTTCATGTACTTACCTGTTCTCAATACTTTGATTCTGTGCTGGTGTTCATAGATGAGGGCGTTTAGGAAGGTGGAAATTTTCACCCGTTTGCGCCCCCAGTTGGGGCTGTAGCTGGACATCAGAATGTTATGTTTGAAGTGGTCCAGGTCCGCTAATGTGCGCATGATTGTGGATGTGTCAGCGGTGTACTTGCACAAGGCAAGATGGCGAGTTTTGTTTATTAATTTAGTTTTGAATTTTGCCCAAGTTTCGATGTGATCCAATATGAATGGGGTTGCAAATTCTGGGTTTGCGTCTATGTTTACAACCCAGTCAGAAATTTTAGGTAAATTTAATGTTCTCTGGGTATAGCTTCCTCCAGGGCGACGTCCACTTGTGAGTTCAGGTTGATGAGAGCTGCACCAAAATGAGTCAGTGGTCTGAGAAATTGACCTTTTTCTGTTGCAAAGTTAGATATAGACGAGAGGCGGGTTTTCAGTGTGAGGATGTGGTCAATGCGGCTCATTGAGATGAGCGTTCCCTCACGTATGCTGGGGTGGGTCATGTGGGGGAGGAGTGGAGACCTGGGAGGTGTCATACAGGCCAAGGGATGCTTTCATTGCATGGAACTTGATGTGTCCCAGTGGGTATCCCATGGGGTTGGGCCATTGGTCCATGTTGGTGTTGTCCCAGCAGTTAAATTTTCCCAGCAGGATGGTTTCTGGTGGAAGGTTGAGCGTTGGGATGGTTTCAAGGAATTGTTTTTTCTCAGCTGCAGTGCACAGTGTGTAGATACAAGCTATTAAAATTGTGGCATCTTAGTTTACAATCATTGTGGCCAGGATGCAGCCATGCAGATATGAAGAGGAGTTAGCGATTTTTAATTTTTTGCTATTATGGATGACCACCCCACAGTGAGACGAATATACCAACTGGGATGATGAGACCATGGATGACCAGGATCCCTCTTCCCCCTGTAGACAGTGGGTTTCTTGTATGGCTAAGATGTCTACAGGGGGTTTTCACAGAAAGTCCAGCTTTTTGGCTTGAAGCGCTTGAGCCTTGGCTCCTGCAATGTTGAGCGTCCCTATTGACACTGAGGTGCCACGGCGCCTCAGGAGCAGCTGGGGGCCTTCTAACCCTAGCCCATCGTTCATTGCCTTAGACTTGCTCCATGTGATTGGGCCAGTCCACTCTGAGTCGCTGTCCAGTTCCTTATCATATGTTGATTTTGTGCGGGTCTTGCAGCTTTTAGGGTTTGTATTAGACTTATCCGCTCATGGTTTTTTGTGATTTACAGCAGTGCATTGATTGTATTCTGTGGTTTCAGGGTTCTATTTTGAAAAATTGGGTCCTGCTGTTTCGCCCATAGTGAAGCTAAATTGTTCTGGTAAGTTTTTTTAATTGAGATCACGTGGTGATTCAGTCAAATTGTTGAGAAAATTTTCAGCTTGGGCTTTCTGCTCCGATTGTTTAGCTCAGATAATTTACTCAGTGGCTTCTTGAACTTAACATTTTTTCTGATTAGCTGGATCGGCTGATTTCCTCAATGTCCTCCTGGATTTGATCCAGGTCAATGGAGGAGGTCGTAAGTGATGCATCCTTGGCTGCTGCCCACTTGCGGGCCTTCTGTACCTGTTTTCATAGTTTGGGTGATACTGGGTCTATGAGGATGTAGTGCCCATCCTCTCCCCAGAGGAAAACATGGTTTGCATTGACAACTTTTCTAAATGTCTCTTCATCTTCGTCCATGGCGTCGTCACAGAAGTCTGGGCCCAAGATGCCCTCCTTTATGGGCATGCGCGTCATTTGTGACCCAATGCGGTGCAATGGTTGCAGATAGGCAGTGCATGTTCCAGTGTGACGCAGAATGGCTTTGACACTCCCCCATCTGGGAGGTGAAGCACCATGGTGTGTGGGATTTTTTTAGGTCTGTGGCCACATTGGGGACCAGGTTGATCACAGCAATCACCTTTCCTATGCACAGGTTTGGCATCAGGTGGACTTTCTGTAATTCTAGTTGTTTATCTCTCCATATCTTTGAAGGCCAATTTGGAGCTCCTCTCCAATTAATTTGCAGAAAAGGTCGGTAGGGAGAGAGTTGAATGAGATAAACAAAGTGTTTGTTTTGTTCCATCTGGTGCGCACAGTGCACACAATTTGTTTGCCCTTGGGGAGGGCGATCTTGACACAGACTTTTGCTGCAGCATCTGCATCTTCTACAGTTTAAAAACCCAAATCAATCCAGCTGCGGTGGATGGTATGGGTTGTAATGTACACCACATGGGGAAAAAGGGAGGAATGTGCCTCGCCCACCTTCTCCCACAGAGTTGGGGACTCAACTCCTAAGAAAAGTCAGATCACATGTTCCACTTTCAATAGAGGTTGTGCATATTGTATTAACATGTATTGGCTTTGTTTTGTGGTAAACTCCACAAACCTGGGCAGTGTTTGAGTTTGTGGCTTTTTGGAGGCATTGGCTCCCAGTCCCCCTCCAGGGCGTTTTTTCCCTTTGGTGCACCAGTTTGGCCATTGCCAAATACAGCTTTTGCCCACTTTAGTTGGGATTTGTTTAAATCGCCCATCTCACCTGTGTGATTATCAAGATTTCTGTTCCAATTGAATCGTAGTAATCGATGTTATTGTTACAGGAAAGAAAGGCCCTCGCCAAATGCTAATATTATGATAGCAGAATAGCTCAGGGTAAAATCACTCAATCTCATTTTCAATTTTGTGATGGCTGGAAAGTTCACTTGTTGTTATTTTATCCTGCTGTATCTTGTCATGGGCTTAATTTCCTTGAGACTTGCCATGTTCTCCTAGTTCATTGTCAATATCATGCTCTGATGGTGGTAGGTAGCATTTATATGGCTAATTGTCTTTTTTTGTTTAGGTGGGCTCAGTACAATTTTTGAATCTTCTAATAGTCACGCTACCAGCTTTTCTATCCCAGCGTGTGAACTTAAGGGTAGTCAGGGCATCCCTCAACTTCTTTGTGGTAGAAGTTTCCTTGTAGGCCTTCATTTTTTGTACTTGATGCTATCCTGCTTGGTTTTCTCCTTTATTTTAGTCCAGCAATAAAGGAGATTAATCCCTGTCTGCTGGTTTAAGTGTGTGACTTTACAGTTTGTTAGGATTCATGATAGGGAAGAGTTAAAATTTACTACGCTGAAGTCAAATTTTGACGAGAATAAGCTTTACTCATTGTTAAGGAAGGAATTATAAACTGATAATGAGGAATATTATCAAAAAGCACAAATTCTATCCAATCATATGTCTAACAATATGATGGTAATAGAAGTTCATCTCTTACAATGATTCCAGCTGGTTGAGCCTCAAAATTGAGTCTTAACACCAACAGAGGTTAAATATTCTAGTCAAGAGGTACCAGGAAATCGGTTTAACGTCAGGTTCCAACTAAACCTATAAATATAAAAAAATAAGTGAAAAAAGACCTTGAATCTAAATTTATCCTAATTTCACTGCAAGTCAATACTTTTGTTTAATTTTGCTAAATCCATCATGACATTAGATTTAGGTCAACTTTGGTCCTAAATTTAATTAAAATTGTTAATTTTGCTAATTATTGCTTAATCTAATGAGTGGTGCTCACTATAAGGTGCACCTGAGTTGTTTCAGATAGCAAAATGATCTAATGCAAAATGGAGGAATTTAATCAAGAAAGTCCTGATAATAGGTCTTGAATTGTGACTCATTGGATCAATAATTCAAAATCAAAGATGCCTTCCCTGCAACCTGAAGTTTTTTTACTTTACAGTTTCTTCTGAGTTTGTTTTACCCAATATAAATCCTGAACAATATCGCCTACATATTGAAAATATTAGCGATAATATCCAGAAGTTAATGAGGGTAATTATGTTTCTGGAAGTAAACTTACTGTGTTTGGGCCACTGCTGTACCCATTACTATAGGAGATTTATATACCTCAGATCAGTTACCCTCTACTATATTGGAAACAGGAGATAATCAATATCTTTGTTTCTTTTTTCATCATTCTTTACACCAAATACTTTAAATTGTAGGCATGCACCTTCATGAACTTTCTCGCTCATTTAAATTAATTCAGGAGTTACATATCAATTTGAATAATTAGTTATGTAGTTGCTTCTGATTTTATGCGAGTTAACAGAGAAGAAATAATGGATAACCACCTAGTTAATGAGATCAAAGGACAAATTACTCTGTTGGATGAAGGATTACCCATTTATCTATAAAATTATATAAACAATTATTACAAATGATAATATTGAAGTTCATAATAGGTTAAGTCAGCTTATTGATACTCAAGCTCAATTATTCAATTCTCATTGAATCAACGTGTAGCTTTATTGGAAGCTTAAATCCAAAAGTTGCAAAAAAGTTAAAAATCATCTGTTTAATTGTTTTAAAGGGGGCATGGCCCTTCTATAACTTTGCACCCTTTCCTGATGATAGTCCAGACAGAGAGAACATCCTGTCCCTTTTTTCTAATCCAAGTTCTCAGCTGACTAATGTTTCTAGGGCAAGTAAGGCTCAATTGGATGGACATCATATAGTCCTCAAGTAACCCTAGATGCATTATCTGGTGAAACGGATAATCTACATGCATTTTCCCAAGTTACTCATGATCAATTGGATAAGTTAGAACATAAATATGAAGAAATTGTTACTCATGTTAGAAGATGTGGATATCGTCTTGACGCTCAACAACTTGAACTACAAGATCTCTGAGATCAGCTTGACTTTAAGCTATCTTATAATAGCTTTGTTAGTTACTGGAGAGAAATTCAAGATGATATTGATCAGCTGAAAAGTCGATTGTATCAGAATGCTCACCATATATATCATTAGACTGAAATATTTGAGACCACACCTGATATTGGTGTTAATAATCTCTCAATTACTTCTTCTAATAAATTTAAGCCTAGCTTTAAAAATAAGCCTATACCTGAGGAAAAGAACATCGCCTCTTTCCTTTATTCATATGAAAGTTCTAGGAAGAAGTAACTGATCACCAGAAGGTTAAACATATTCAAAGTTGCTTAAATAGTGCTGTAAAGGAAATTATGATGTCTCACCTAAATAATGTCAACTTGAGATCAGGTGTAGACTTCTCTCGTACAAGAATTTGGAATTGATCAATTACTTTTTAACCAGAAACAAGAGTTTATGGCCCTTAGTTTAAGTAAAGGAGAAACTATGGTTGAGTTTGCTAGTTGATTTTTATTCAAGTGCCCAAACTTTAGTTACAACCAATTGGATTACTCTTTATGATGCAATTACTGAAGTTATTACAGCCTTACTAGCTCAAAATTTATATTCAATTAAATTTTATTGGACTTGTTCAATCTTTTATCAATATTCGTGAAATCAAAGAGGCGTTAAATGAAAACCTACTCCTATTCTGACTAAGCCTTTATCTGCTCCAACTTCATTTATTTGGCCTCACGCGCAAGCCCTTGAAGCAAGAAAAGATGATATTCCAAGATGCAGTTACTGTAAAAAATTACGACATAATGCAAAACAGTGTTATATTAGAAAAGCTGAAGAGGAGTCAAAATATCAGTCAGTCATGAAAGAAGAGGCTCTTCATGCTGACCAGAAGTCTATGCCTCAACTAGAAAAAATTAGTTTGTGATTTTACTCATTCTATGGAAATGATTCATAAAAGTTAGCAAAAGCTAATAAAGTTTCTTCTTTTTATTCTTCCTTGGATGAATTAACTATTTTTTTAACTTTGCTATCTCAATTTGGAAGTACAGTTACTAGAGTCCCAGTTTAGGTATATAATATACCCGTTATGTCTATCAATGACAGTGGCTCACCTGTCAATGTTATAACTTTTAAATTTATACAGAAAATAAAGTTGCTTCAGACCTTCCACATTATATATGAGTATGACACTGCTGGCCCTACCTGTACCAGATTCATAGGAGCATACTCAGCACTTTCTGTAAAACTTGGAAAGTATCTTTAATTTCTCCTGCTGTAGATTTATAAAATCCAAACTATGATCCTCTTCTAAGTACTCAGTTTTTGAGGGTTTATTTTGCTATAGTAAATTACTCTGAAGAATTTCTTTCCCTCCTTGGACATAGAGTACCATTGGAGTTAGATTCAAAACAAGATCAATGCAATGAAACCAAATTTAGGACTTGTCTCTTGGAAACCAATGTAAAAGTTTAAAAATTAATTATAAAATTAGAGGATCAAGAGTTAAACTTCCTCCTGTCGTGGTAGAAGGAAAGGAAGAAATTCCAAATTAATATCCAAAATCTTTTGTGGTACCTTCAAAAATCTCAAATTATTGTTGATACTAAGGTACATATTCTTATTCCTAAAGATATTTTATTGTGAAAGGGGGTTGATAACCCCTCAATCAAAGAGATTTTACTCTGCCCTGGAATCTTAGATCCAGCTTATGCAGGCTCAGTTTCTTTAATATTGGAAAACCTGACTAATAAAGCTCAGACTACGGGGCCCAGTACGCTTATTGCCCATGTTAAAATGTTACCTATCCTAGGGCTGATTCACTCAAGGGTTCTAGAAATCTCCGCGATTTGGGCTTAAAGATCCTTCCACAATTAATACTGTTTATGTTTCAATAGGAAAGGAATTACCTCAGAAACTTAAGACGCAAGTAGAAAAATTCATTGGATGAGTATGCTGACTTATTCTATACTACTACATATAACTTTGGAAAGATGAAGGCAGTATTACATATTGTTGAAACTGGAGATTCGCCCCCTTAAAGGTCTCGTCCTTATTGTAAGAGTAAAATTGAGGAGACTCAAGTAAACACTAAACTTAAACAACTACATAAGGCAGGGTTACTAGTGCCCTCTAAAAGTCCATGGGATTCTCGACTTCTGTTAGTATGAGAGAAGGATGGAGGACGTTTCTTAGTGACAGATTATTGGATATTGAAAGAAGTTACTAAAAAAGATAGAAAACCCTTGCCCATAGTTGATGACTCTTTGAGACTATTAGCTGGCGCTCAATATTTTTCTGCCATGAACTTAGCAAGTAGAAACTGGCAAATATAGTTAGCCCATGAGGATAGAGCTTAGTGTGCCTTGATAGTTAATGAAGGGTTGTCTGAGCCTACACAGATGCCACAAGGGCTCTGCAATGCTCCAGCAACCTTCAAAAAAGCTATGGATATTTACAAGAGATCTCAAGATGCCCTGTGTTTTTGTATATTTGGATGATATAAACGCAATCTTAAAGACTTTCTCTGATCATCTAGAGCATCTAGGGGAAGTACTTAATTGACTCTGTCAAGCTTAACTCAAGTTGAAGCCATCAGAGAGTTCATTTTTTAGATTGAGATAAAGTTTTTGGGAATTTTAGCATAATAGGAAGGAATTAACCCTCTTTAAATAAATGTTTCAGCAATTAAGAATATGTCCCAGCCTGCTAGCTTAAGAGATATACAAGTATTTTAGGGATGGTCGGGTACTAACATCAGTTTATATCTAGATTTGCTAAATTGTCAGAACTCCTGACACACTTACTACAAAAATTAGGCGTTTGAGTCGAGCTCTGGGCAAGAACAAGCTTATAACTCCTTTAGGACTGCCTTGTGTACTCAACCCAACTTAATACATCATTGGTTTGAAAAGCCTTTTATATTATTAAAATGCCAGTGATGTCACAGTATGAGCAATCCTCACTCAACAGGATGGCGATAAGGTAGATCTTCCAGTCGCCTACTATAGTAAAACTCTAATTAAGGCGGAGTTGAGGAACTGCCATGACTGGATCTAAGCTATACATTCTGGAAGATTATAAATTAGAGTTGAGGCAATCCTCGAAATTAAATGGAGAATATATTGATGTAAAGTGAATTAAAGTAGCCTTGATAGTTTGGCAAGTTGAAGGAATTCCTCAAACCTCAAGATAGGCAAAAACTTATAAAATGGAACAAATAGGAGATTACTAAGCAGAGGGTGGAATTGACCTGAATAACGAGATAAGAGTTGAGTGGAAGAATGAGAGAAGGAGGTTTTTTAGTAGTCCAAAAATAAGTTCTACATCTTATTAAAATAAAATTGTCAATTTAGGGCAATTTCTCCATATTTATATATTAGTTTTTATTGAGGATTGGTGATCTGCATATCGCCCGTTCTGTTGCTCAGTGGCTAATACCCTGTACAAACCAGCTCAATAGATTTAACACGTATCACCAAAAGTTACCTGTGGTGTCCACTACAGGGGGCCACTGGTCAACTTTAGCATATTTGCATTAGGGCATCATGTCAAGCCCTTGCTCTTTATTCCAAGACCTGATCAGATTCACGTTCAATATGCCAGGGAAGCTATGGAAGCATACAATGAAGAACTGGCACTTTTTACAGTGATGGAGCTAGGGGGCATGGATACTATGATGATATTGTAGTTAGGCACTTTCCCTGCCTTGGCAGCAGATCAACAGGTGTAGTTTATTAGCGTGACCCCTCAGCAGCTGTGGGGGATTATAGAATGGCTTTTGCAGGGTTACTAACTTTATGAAGATGAGGCAGTATAACATGCTCTGAGCTTATTCTATAACCAACAGGACCAAGAATCTCGTTACATGTTGTAATGCCTACCTTGATGCAACCACCAAGGGGATGCTTCTCTAGCTCAGAACCCATGGAACCAAGGAATACTTAATTGCGTATGTGCAGCCTTTGATCTGCCAGCTACTGCGTGTGCTGGCACGCCATAACATTGAGATTGGGGTTGTCATACAGTTTGTTCAAGTGGAGCATAACAATACTTGCCTTTTACTCACTGCGCTGATCACTCTTTTTCAGATGTTCAGGGGGAGCTTGTGCATGTGGACAACCATGTTGTGGACGTCCGTCATCGCTTGGATAAATTGGTTCCTCAGTTGAATCAGGATTTACCCTAAGTGATAATGGAACTGCTAGACTGGTGCAACCTATTAGAATGGATTCAAGAAATCACCACATTGGGTAGCAACAGTTAGCATTCTATGATAGACCTGTCATAATGGGATGAAGAGATTGAAGAAGTGGTGGCTTGGATTAGAGACAGGGTTACCCTGGCAGAATGGCGGATGATGGATCACGTTGACTATGTGGCAGTTAAATTTAGTCAACTTCGCGTTGAGCAGAGTAACCAGCGGATGGATGACCAGCTTTTTTGGCGTCATCAGAATATTTCCAGTTGCTGGGTCAGATTACTTAGTTGGCAAGCTTTAGTCAGGTGGATAAAATCCAAGCAATTACTTTTCCATTCATTGAGGTGGTGAGTATGCTGATATGCAATCACGCTTGGATGCCCTTCAACAGGCCAACGTGGAGCTATTGTGAGAACGAGCCACCCTTATTAATCAAGTAGATAAATCAAACTGACAAGCGCGTGACACTGGATGGCAGAAAGCAAGAATGCAGGGCACATTGGAGGAAGTTCTCTCACAGCTTCAGGCAATGGAGCATAAACTGAGCTCTGAGAAGGAAATATTGCTGTGGATTGCAAAGTCAGTTCAAAGCGCTTCAATAGGAATTGCAAGTTGGCCGGTGCCATTAGCTATTTGGTCAAAGCTGAGTAATAGTTGATGAATATTTTGCTGAACAGCCTGGTAAAGAAGGAAAAGGTGCAGTCAGCGATGAGTTTGGAGAATAATGCTATGTATCAGCCAGTAAATATCCCTTGGAGGTTGCGGCAGTCTCTCCTCAATATCCAACTTCTTCCTAGTCCACTTTGGCAGATGCGCATCTGTGTGACCTAGTCTAGTTCATATAAAGATGTTTCTCTTGGTCGTTCAGAAACTATTCCAGATGTTCCTCATGCCCAGAGCCTGTAGCGAGGTGATTTTGTTCAGATTATAAGTTACCGCCCTTCATTCATGATGTGAACATGCACGGGTATTTTAAATGGTTCAAATTCGCCATGGAAGGGGCATCAGATTGGTGGAAAGTGAAACTGTTGCTTTCCGCTCTGGACATTGTGAGCGCTGACCAGATCATCTATTACCTCCAAAATAGTTCCCCATCTTTTCAAGAGGTGAAGGAGAATGCTCCATATGTTTGGGAGTGTGGCTAAGATGGCGCAGCGCAAGGCCAACTTTATGAAATACAGTTTCACATTAACGAGTCCCTGGTGGAATTCACAGAGCAATTCACTGCTGAAGCTCATGTGTTAGTGGGAGCCAATATTTTAACCACTGGAGATTTAGGCATAGCTATGATAGTGGCAGGCAAACCATATTGTGATCTGCAAAATGTTATGACTCAAGTTCTGAATGAAGATGTGGGCTTCTTAGATTGTTAAAACTTTGCACCATCTTTCTGCTACATTCAGTGCTCTCAATGTGGAGCGGAAAGCCCCTACTATCACTGCAGCATAATCCTCAGGATATGTACAGCAATGACCCAGTTGTAATCCTTTGGGTAATATTCTTCCACCCTCTATGTCAGCAGATCCTTTCCGACCTCCTTACTCACAGCTGCCCCAACCTAGGCCTAACTTCGATACTTCAGTAAACATCCAATCTGGCCTGTCAGGTGTAAACTACAGGTGGGAGACATTTTGTGAATGGCTGTGTCTTTTTTAGCACTAGTTGTGCTCAACCCAAAAAGTTAAGCCGCCATGCATCTTTATTTAAAATGGTCCGAATAAATGGATTATTAGAAATAAAAAATCCTAGTATGGCACCTCAGATAACAGCCTAGGAAGTAATATCAGAAGGTGAGGAATCTTTGGGAAACTTTTATCCGGCGCTCACTTTAGCTGGTGGACCATACCAGACAGTATTGGGGTAGGAGCATCATTAACATGTGGCTTAAGGATGTATAATTGTGGGTTTTCTTCGTTGATGAGGCCGGCAGTGTTCATTGCCTCAATGCATTGAGCAAGTTGATGCACAGTGAAAGTGATGAGGGCAGGCACACAAGTGAATGACTTGATGCACTGACGGGTTTGGGATAATTGGGGTCAAAAAAGAAGGTTTTGCTGCATCAATGCAAGCACAGCTCACACCAAAAGTAAGATCCTTATTTTCATACTTCAAATCTTCCATAAAAGCATGCGGAAAGATTGGGGATAAGAATACCCAACAAGGGGCTTCATCGCCCCATGAAGTTGCTGGTGAAATAGGTTGTTGACAGAGGCAGCTGCAGCCTCAAATTCCATTTTATTAATTTTTATATAAATTAAAAAACTGTATTAAGGGAAAAAATGGCAGGGATGAAAATTGGGAAGGTCAAAAAAGAACTCATCCAAAGCAAAATCCGGTTTCACATGGTATGGCCATTCATCCTCATTAATCCATTTGAGAGACTCGAATAGATTGGATTCACACAGGACTGGGCCAGACACCAGAGTTGGGGCAGTGGCAGGAGCTGATTGTCCACGTGCTGTTGACCATGGCAGCTCAGGTGAAACTGGTTCAGCCATTGACTCAGGATTCTGTGATCCAGTCAAATTTTATAAATGTTTAAAATTTAAATTTGGATTGGCTGCCACCTTGAAAGCAGCGCCAGAACTTACTGAGGTTTGGGGCAGGAGGATTGATCCCTATTTGAAAAGTTGGGCTGAACTGGCTCCCAACCCAGTGCCAGAGGGAGGAGTGGCAGAAGCGGCAGAGATGAATGCCTTTTTCTCGTGTGGATGAAAAGGGCATTATGTGGCTAACTGCCCAGGCAACCAGCATGTGCATGCAATGACATCAGTTATGATTGAGCAGGGAAAAACTTGAGCAGATTAGTGACATGATGCTCTACCTCCACTAATTCGAATCTAATTGTCCCTAACAATTCCTAAGAGTCTCTTTGCATTAGCCCTTGTTTTAAAAATCCAGATGATTTCTGCTCGCTAGTGCTTTATGCCGCTGGATTCCACAAAGTTTATTTAAAATTTAAAAATAAAGTACTAATAAAAAACTGAGTTATATGAATTTTATCAGCAGCACAAAAAAGGAAAGGAAACAAACCAATCAATATTTGACCAATCAGTATTTAAACTGTATTGAGGGTCAAAGGGTTCAAATAATAAGTTTGGAACAACTTGTTGCAGTCTGAATAAGTAAATATGCACATTCAGCCTATTGAAGCTCAGAATACTCACTTCACTTTGGCTGAACAATGGACGGGAAATTAACTTTTGGCAATATGTACCCATGAGGTAATGATTTAACGAACATCAGCCAATCCTCGTCAAAGAAAATTTTTTACCTTGGGGGACCCCTGCCACGCCTATAAAAAGGGGTAGTCCCTGCATTAGTGCTTGAATGGACCTAGTTTTGGTGGGAAAGTACCATCCGATGGATATCACAGGGTCCACCACATTTTCAGAGTAATCCAACTACTCAATCTCGTTTTTATTGCCCATGGAGTATTTAAAATCGTGTTACCCAGATTTATGAGGTTCCACCAAGAATTAGCCAGGGTCTTTTGGTCAATATAATCATTAGTAGTATTTAAATTTTCGGATTATTATTGTAACCTTGCAAATAACTGACATTTCCCCTTTTCAGCTTATTTAGACCTAAAATTTTTTTATTTTGCAGCTGAGAGGGCAAATGTCTGACATCACCCCCTCAAGAATGTTGGGGGGGAGAATAATGCCGTAGGAATTGGCCATGTAGTCAATTGATATTAATCCCTGTATCTAAGGATTTTATGGAGTACTCATAGCCTCTTTTATAAGTGATGGTGAAAGGACCCTCCCTAATTGATCCTAGATTATCACTTCTAGGAATGATGCGTTTATGGTAGTATAATATTATGTCAGAAACTTGGAATGTAGGTAGGAGGTTCAGAGTCATTGGCAGCCTGCCCTTTTTTTGTCACCATTTTCACTTAATTGGTCATAGCCTTAGATTAGAGTTGATTGATGCGCTGAGCCAAGCTTCACATGACATTCTTGGGTTCTTCAACTTTAGAGGAGAATACATCTTTAGCTAAGAGGAAAAGTATTCCTGGTTCCTTCCTATAAAAGACCTGTAATGGGGACATTTTCAAGATCCGGTGATAACTAATCTGGTGGGCCATAAGGGCACTGGGTAAAAAATTTATCCCAGTAAAATGGAACATAAGTGGCCATTTATTGTAGAATGGAGACCAAGGTTCCATTGGTTCTTTCCACTGTCCTGTTGGTAGATGGATTTTATGGAGCTGAAAAAGTTGTCAGGCTCCCATGGAGGTAGCCAGGATATTGACTACTCTAGACGTGAAGCTCTTATCATTGTCGCAGAGTAGTACTTGAGGTCAGCCATGTCAAGAGAAGATGTTTTAATGTAAAAATGTAGCTGTAGCCTTAGCCGTTTAAGCAGGAAGAGCCACGGCTTCAACCCATTTACTGAAGTGGTCAATGGCTATGAGGATAAGTCTGTTTCCACTAGTAGTCTGAGGGTGGGGACCTACTATATCCAGACTGATGCTGTGGAACAGTTTTTGAGGGGTAGTTGGTTGATACTGGTATCAAGTCTTGAAACCAGATTGCTTCTTGCACTTAAGGCAGGCTTCCAAGACGTCAACAATAGATTCCATAATTCCATCCCAATAAAACCGATCCTTAATCCACTCATAAGTTTTCTTGGTCCCTCCATGACCTATTGTGGAGTGTACTTCTAGGATAGCAGGTACACGTTCTGGGGGCTGAAGGTAAAGCAGCCATTTTGTCCTCACCTGCTTATACAACTTCCAGTTTTCCACTTTAGTGTTATGGGAGTGTCAGGCGAACATTTTCTGTATAAACTCATCCTTATCTTCCAAGTCATTGGGGGTCATTAAGAGGTCATGTAGTCTCTCCGCCTCACTATTATCCAAGTGAAGGACTGGTAGCCAAGTCAGCCCATCAACATTCATGTGATGGGTTCCAGCACGGTGTTTGATCTTCATGTCATAAGGCTGGAGCTTTAAAGCCCAGCGAGCTAACCTGCCCGTAGTATCCTTCATATTCTGTAACTACTTCAATGAAGCATGGTCCGTAACTACAGTGAAGGTGGTCCCATATAGGAAAGGGCGGTAGTGATTTACAGCTAACAGAACTGCAAGGCACTCCTTCTCTGTAACTCTGTAGTTGCATTCCGCTTTTAAATAAATTTAACTGAAATAGGATACTAGATGATCAACACCATTTTCATCCAATTGGGCTAAGAAGACCCCAACGGCGTTGTCTGAGGTGTCAGTAAACAAGAAAACATTCTATTATAATTGGGATGCCTCAGGATAGGACGTTGAATTAATAGCTGCTTCAACGTTACAAAATCGGCCTTCTGTTCAGCACCCCACTAAATGGGAGTATTCTTGGTTAATAGGCGGACAAGGGGCTCTCTGAGTTGTGCTAATTTAGGGATGAATTGATGGTAGTACCCCATAATCCCTAGAAATACCTGAATATCCTGTATATTTTTAAAGAAACCATTTTTTAATTGCTTTGACCTTGTCCTTGATGGGTTAAATTTCTTATTTGGAAATTGAGGGGCCAAGGAAATCCAATTTCCTTTGGAAGAAGGTACACTTCGTGGGACAAAACTTTTCTCTCTCGTTGCAATCAATTTTGTAACTTGTTCAATTCAAGTCTGAATCTAGTTTTATAATCTCACAGAGGAGATTAATCTGCGCCCATGTTAGGGAGCAGTTGGGCAAGTAAGGTAAGAGGCACAGGTGGTAGGCCTGCGACCTCCAACGTTCATAAACGCCCCAGAGAAAAAGGCGGAATAGAAAAAAATAAAAAACCAGCGGTCACTATTTCCCCAGAAATCATCACTTGGCAGGCGCGATGTAACCAGTACATCAACACGCTTCACTCTCAAACACTCTCGTCGGTGGAATATGGAGTCTGGGTGTTTCTGGATATCCAACAAACAGCTTTATGGGAAAAATTTTGTGGGGATGTGCACACTTTTTTCCCAACTGTGGTGTACATTGCACCTCACTCCATGTCATGCGGTTGGCTGGACCTCAGTTCAAAAACAAGGAGGCAGCAGACGAAGCTGCTGTAGTGCACGTTGTGATTGACCTCTCTGAAGGGCAACGGGTCATTAAAACCAAGCGCACTAGATGGACAAAATCCAACCAAATTTTCTTCACGTTTGACTTTTTGCCCACTACAGTCAAGCGTGCCATCCTGGAGCAGCACTTGAAAGATGGTCACACCATATATGGCGAAATACAATCCTTAAAGATGCAACGCTTTATGCTGATGCCACACCTGTGCACCAACAAAGCCATTGCAGTTCTGACTCCAACCGAGGAGATTGCGAAGGACCTAACCCAGATCCTGCACTCCACTTATATTAATATTGAAGGGCATACCACCCACCCTTTCAGGGTAACTGTAGACAGCGCACCCCCCATTTGCACCCACTGTGATGCGTTTGGCCACAAGGCACATGCATGCCCCACCAAGGAGGGCATCACATTCCAAGAGCACCCCTCAGCAGCCATGGCCAGTGGAGAGGCGCATTATGAACCAACCACCAGCACCAAAGAGGCTTTCCCGTGGGGAGCACAAGGCTGTTACCTACTAGTAAAGCCTATCTCTCCTCAAGAGCAAAAGAAGGCCAAACAGGCCCGCAGGGCTGCAGCCAAGGAAGCGGCCAAAGTCGCCTCTGCTATCCCACATTAACAACGCCAGGAGGACATCGAAACCTTTGCAGTGGAAGCAGCTCAGGAATCCCTTAACCAATCAGATTGGGAAGCCCATACCAATTGGGCCACCCAATCTGAGGATCCAATGGGTAACTCGATTTCACCCAACCTTTGCAACCAAGCCCCAATTAAAACCAACTTGGTTTCCAACCTACCTGAAGGAAATTTTATTTTGCTCAAACGTTGGTGCACCAAACTCATAAGCACCACAAAAAATTCGTTTGACAGCAGGGAAACAAAAAGCGAAGGCAAAAGCCAATGTAAACCTCTATGCTAAAATTAACAAAAATTACCAATAGCATTGCTGCAAACACCCACACTGCCGTGAAGGCATGCAGGGATCTAGAGGAGGCTGGTGGACCTGGGTGCCCACCCCCTTGCACCTAAGGTGCGATGGGGGAAGCCTTCACTTTAGGGACATTGAATATCGCCAGACTCAAGGCCTCGCTGTCCCTGGCTAGGAAACTGAGTTTTTTTACAAAAAAAATTACCCGTGGACATCCTGGCCATCTTGGAGTCCCACTGTCCGCGAGGTTCTGAGGACGTTTGGAAAACCATGCTCTTCCCTTCCCTATCCTTCTGGCCAGAACACTGTGGGGTGCTAGTTCAGAAAAACAATTTTTCTAAACTTTTATCATTGAAATCCTTCCTCAATGGCCGAGTCCTCATTGTTACATTCTCGTGGGCCAAAGTGGCAAATGCTATCATCAACATTTATGCCCTGACCTGTGCACAAGAGCATCGAGAATGTTTCTCATTGGTCAAATCCCTTCTGTTACCCCCTGACCTTTTTGTAGTTGGCGACATGAACTGTTGGCTAGACTCACCCACAGACTGTTGGCCTTCCTCATCCCACGTCCCCCAGGATCACATAGAACTTCGCGTTCTAAAGGCCACCCTTGGGTTATTAGATGTGCTGCCATGGCAAGCACCGCTGCTCAAAAACATGACGCGCCCCCACGTCCACAATGGCCAATTAAGGTCCATGACCCTCATTGACCTTATCCTCACACCGGCGAAATTTCGATCTCACATTTCCCACTTGGGTGGAATCAACAACTTCAGCAAAAGAGTTTATTACACCGTTTTGCATGGACCTAATTTCCACATGGTCAGCCTTCAAAGAGGATGCCATCCGCCACACTCACCCCCTCTCCTCCCGACGCTTATGAGCTACATCAGCCATCATTTCGCGCGCTCTGGCAGAGTTGGCACACCTGGAATCCAACATCCCAGCCACAGGCTACAGCCCTGCTTGGGGCCGAAAGTGGGCAGAAGCAGCCGCCCACATCAACGCGCTTGAAAGGCAACACAAACATTGGGTTTGTGTTCAGTACAGGGCCAAACACATTACAGAGGATAACATGTGCACCGCATATTTTTTTAAAAAAAATCTTTGCACCGCGCCAGAGCGTGGCCTGCACATAGGTGCAGATTTTGGATGATTCCATCACGGATACACCAGCTTAAGTGGCAATTGAAATACAAAGTATTACTCCAAGTTATACCATACCAATCCAATTAATCCAGCAGAAGTGGCGAAATTTCTCACAGCACTCACATCCGCACCATTTCCCAATTCCCAGAATTAATGAATTTGATTACTCTGAATGAACTCTGGTCAGCCATCCATGGTGCACCAAATCGGAAATGCCCAGGCCCAGATGGCATTCCATATGAATTCTATAAAAAGTAATTCAAATATATATCCTCACTGCTGCTTGCCTCCTTTAACCAGAGCCTTCTGGATACGCGCCTTCTACCAGGAGGGCAAGAGGCCTTCACGGTCATACTCTTCAAGAAAGGGGATAAGCTAGTCCTAGCCAACTGGCGCCCCTATTCTTTAACTAACATGGATACAAAAATTTTAACAAAAAATCATAGCTAACAGTTAAGGGATTGTAGCATCTGCCACCATCTCCCCAGAACAATTCAGTTTCATACCCAGAAGGTCGATTTGGGACAATGTGCACTCTGTAGCTAACGCATGCTAGTCCACAGCCTCTGGGGCACTTGTATTTTTGGACCAACAGAAGGCCTATGATAGAGTAAACTGGGAATACCTCAGAGCCTGCCTCCATCAATTCCGCTTGCCACCTTGCTTCATCAACTGGGTAATGCTGTTACGGAATCTGCAACAATGGCAGTGCATGGCCCTGGCTTCCTCACGGAAGTAGTCCCCCCTTAAAGGGGCTTACGCCAAGGGGACCCCCTTAGCCCATCTTATACAACTTCAGCCTTGACCCACTACTTCAAAATGTGAATGCCCACCTCACTGGGGACCATGTACCAGGCCAAGCCCCAGTCAAGATGATGGCGTTTGCAGATGACTGTGTGGTCGGGGTGTCCAATAATAAAGATGCACGTGCGCTTGAAGCTCTCATCCAGGAATACTCCCGGGTAAGTAATGCTGCACTGAACGCTTCCAAAACCAAAATCATCCTCCTTGGTCAGTATCAAACCTGCTGGGCCCCAGCGACCAGTGCTCAGCCTGGCCCATCTGCTCGCACACGTGCTCGCCTTCCCTGCTCACCCCACACCGCCCCACTTGTGCTCCCCTTCGTGCCACGCCCTACCATAGGGCCTGTCCGCCATCTGGGCATGTGGGTGGAGGCAGGCAGATATGCCTCAGCAGTAATGGAAAGTTGTACTCTACAGCGTGATGAAGTGCATCGCCTCCCTCAGAGCCCAACCTACTTCCCTTACTGGCAGGGTTGTTTTAGCCAACTCTATGCTCCTCTCCAAAGTCTGGTTCAGAGCCCACGCCATCGCCTTCTCCCCAGGTTTTTTCAAATCTATGTATGCCCTTCTACAAGGGTGGCTTTGGTCAGGCCGCCCACCTCCAGTGCGGCTTGAGGTCATTTTTGGCCCTCGTCGTCATGATGGCATGGGCCTGCTTGACTTTAAAGCCCATGCTGCCAAGATCCTGGGCACCTGGATTGCGGCCATCACCGCC
Organism: Massospora cicadina; assembly: GCA_022478985.1. Taxonomy (NCBI): domain Eukaryota; kingdom Fungi; phylum Entomophthoromycota; class Entomophthoromycetes; order Entomophthorales; family Entomophthoraceae; genus Massospora; species Massospora cicadina. The sequence continues at coordinate 196,881 of JAKSZP010013235.1, forward strand.
CCTGCGATCCCCTCCCAACACTGGTCCTGCGCAGCCTGCTCCAACTTCTCCTGCGCCCTGGGCATTAACAATCCATCGAACCCTCACTCCTTGATGAAATATCTGGTTTCTCACCCATTGGCCACAGGTCCTCACGATACTAAAACCCACTACAAATGAATCCTCCTCTCCATGCGGAGCGCTGAGTGGAGAATCCGTATTAGTGGACACACAGCACAGAGAGGCCGCTCCTCTCCTCAGTTCACACAGGAGGTACAGGGGCTACCCATTCAAGATGGCTTGATCCCCACATGGCCCCATGTCCTATCCAGGGTGGACTACCTGGACATGATGGACATCCCTTATTCCATTGAGACCCAGAAGACTATTTAGAAATACGCACACCACCCTCTGTTGCAGCCTCAGATCCGTTCACATGTGTGGCGATGCCTGAGGCAGGTGTACCATATGGCTGAGCGCTCTAACGCTTTACACTCATACTGCGTCATGTGTGGCTAGTATGAACGCTGTTCCACCGCCTGGAGAAGTGCCCTACCTCTAAAGTGATATGGCGCGAAGTTCAACGTCTACTTGGCCAGGATCAAAAACATCCCTTCAGTCTGTCAAGGGATATGTTTGCTATATCCATGGTATCCCCTCTTCCGCCCTCCCTCCGTGCTCTGGTGGTTGTAATCGCCATGTGGACTATCCACACGATTGTCTTGGATGCCATCGCAGGCTCCACCCCCACCCTCCCAGAAGCTGTCCACAGATTCCGGTCCCATTTGGTGGACCACTTTCAGTCGTGGATATTTGGGTACCTCCCACCGCGTCGCCAACAGCTGGTCTCCTCCTGGTTCCCATTTGGTTCATCAATTCAGATCTTTTCCTCCACACGTGTTCAATTGTGGTTACGGCCCCTTTACACGTTCCCTCCTCCTCCCCATAGTGGCGTTCCCGCTGGCAACAGGAGATAGCATCGCTTTCTGGGGTGCCTTCCCTGTTACTAAGTTTCATTTCTTTTGGGTCGACATTTGGAAGTGTCCATCCCCTGGTTGGCCTTCCTCACAATAAATTTAAGGTACACTTCATGGGTTTCAACTTAATACCTGACTTATGTAACCGTTGAAACACCTCCTTCAGGTGATCAAGGTGGTTGTTGAAGGCTTTTGAGAATACCATAATGTCCTTAAGATAGATGTTGACACAAGTTAACTTCAGGTTTTGCAAAATATGTTCCATCGCATGCTGGAAGTTGCAGGTGCATTGCACAACCCTTGAGTTAATCGTGTGGGTTGGAAGAGACCCTCACTACAGATAAGAGCGCATTTCTCCTGATCCTGAGAAGAAAGGTTCATTTGCCAATAGCCGCTGGCCAAGTCCATGGCGGAGAAGAAGTTAGAACCTGATAGTTGTGCCAGGGCGTCATTGATGTGAGGGATAGAATAGCTATCCTTTTTTGTTTGGGTATTTAATTTGCAGTAGTCCATGACTATTTGATGACCTCCATTTTCCTCTTTTAAGAGAAAGAGGGGAGAAAAACAAGGGCTTTGTAAAGGAGCTAGTAACCCCGCGGCAGGTAACTTCTTGAGTTCCGTTCTCATCTGCTGTTCTTCTACCTTTAATTTGCAGTAAGGTTTTGACTAAATGGAATTGGCATCACCCACATCAATGGAGTGACACCAGCCATTTTGTGGGCATTGTCATTATCTGATTTGAAGAATATCTCTTCAAATTCTTCTAATTAAGTGTGAACTTTGTCATGTTCATCGGGGTCATCTCATCCGAGATATGGACATTGGGTAAGGTACATACCAAGCTATCCGTTGACAGGCCCATATGTAACGTAGAACCAATGGAGTGAATTTGTTCAATGTTCTCCACAGGGAATAACAAGCCTCTTCCAAACTCCTGGTGTTTTATTGCAACTATGTCCTTTGCGGTGAGATTCCCTAACAGCAGAGTAATAGGCCTCTGGTAATCTGGGTCAAGAATGTCATGCAATACCTGAGGTCCAAGTGACTAACGCTCTCATTACTTATGAGGTGCAACAAGCAGTGATGTGGAATTTGGAGCGTGATTTTTGTATCAACCACTCGTTGTTCACCAGGCTTAATTAAGACCTCATCTGCAGCATAGAAAGGAATTCTGGCCCTATCATTCACTGAATCGAACAATTTCTTTGTGTTATGCCCAGAGGTGGAATAATGCAAAGTCATAGCTGAAAAGGGTTATAAAACCAGGCAAGAGTATTCGTTCTTGACAGGCTCTTTATTGGATATGACTAAAGGGACTTCGTAGTTAAGTAATGAGAGAAAACCTTGCTTCATGTTAATAATTCTCTCATATTCGAGCATAAATTGGGTACCTATGAGCATATCATAGGTGTTGTTGTCCAACGCCACTGCTGGGGCTGATAAAATAAGCTTCCAAATTCGAATGGGAAGAGAAGAATATGTTCAAATGGCACGAGTGTTATTAGGGCTAGCGGTTCCAAATTCTTGATTATACTCCAAGTCAGGCTCCAACTTTATCTTTTTTATGAGCTTAGTAGAGATCACATTAACTGGGGGAGCCAGTATCCAGGATGGCCATTACCAGGACTTTTTGAATGACCACTTCAACCTTGGTAATTGTTCCTCCAAAGTTAAGGAGACAAAGCCAAGAATTCCTTAAGCTGGAAGATGGAAGTTACTTTATGAGTAATCTCAGGGTATTTACCCAATATGGATTTCATGGTATGGACTGCTGAAGAAGTCGATTCAAGCCAGCAAGAACTCATCACCATCGCTGGAAGTTTCAATAACTGTTGGGCACCCTAATATTTGTCTGAGGTACGTTTCCTCAGGTATGGTGGTTTTGCTTAATCCTTCAGTGTTCAATTGATCAGGGACCTCCACTTCCATGAAAGCTCCCAATAAGTAATATCCCACTTTATTATAAACCCCATCATATTCATCCCCAAGGGTATTCTCAACAACTGGCAAGGCTGCGATTGAGGTAGGGGAGACAGCCACAGGAGATTGTATAGCGTTAGGGCGTGCATTTACCAGATTGGTTGGAGGGGAAGGCACAGCATCTTTGGTGAGCTTGTGTGGGAGTATGGTACTAACTACCTTATAGGTCTCTGATTTATAGGAGGGATTGATATCTTTTTGAGTCGCACTGCATAAGCAGGTTTCACTGGGGGTGGGTACAGATGTGTTCACACCCAACTGTTCTAAAGGCTAAAGCTCCTCAATGGTTAGAACAGAAGGTTCCACCTCAACTTCTTTTTATTATTGCACAGGAATGAAAATCAGCAACGACTAACAGATCCTGAATAATGTCGCAGATGTTTTTGAAGTAACGTTTCACTAAAATGATATGCCTAGCTAGAGAGGGTTGAGAAGCTAGCCCAGTTAACATGGCAGCGATAGCATCATCCATGGTTATCATGTTAGACGTTGATAACCTTTGAGCAGTGAAGTAAAATCGCTCAGCAAAAGCAGTAGTTAGTTCACCCTCATACATACTTAGGAGAATATTGGCCTGTTTATCTCTGTTAAGACTCTGCTTTAAACCAAATTTAGCTAAGAGAACCTCTGTCACTTCTGCCCAGGTATGCAGATTATCCATGTACGGAACTATCTTCTCTTGTGCTAGACGACTTAAGCAAGGGAGGATTTATTTAATCATTTGCTTTTCTGATGAGTCTTGCATTACAGATTCATAGGCATACAAAAATGAAGCAATGCTCCCCTCACTGTGGATGAACTTTTATTTAAAGGGGAGTTTGCAAGGGTGCTTTTTAAGCTCCTTAAGACGTAAATATAGCGCTTGCTAGTTGCTTTTCAAGAGCAAATATCCTTGGTTCAGTAGAAAAAGGGAGATTTGGAGCGTTACTCACATTTTAAGCTTCCATTTTAGACAGATTTTGTGGTGTACAGGTGTACAATGTAGTGAGCACCAATTTGTAGGAATCCAGCTTATTCCTTCTCGCTGGTGCTTTACGCCGCTGGATTCTACAAAGGTTTACTTAAAATTAGAAATAAAGTACTAAAAACCTGGGTTATTTAATTTTATTAGCAGTGCGGGAAAGGAAAGGAACAAACTGTTGAGTAATTGACTGGACCTAATCGTCATATATTTGATAGGGACATGATAAGGTTAGCATGTATAAAAACTTATTATGGATCATATTAGATATCAGCAATTATGGATTAGGTATATTCTAAGCTTATGCAAAGCTTAGAATCCGCGGTCTATTGATTTCACTTAATTATATTTGACTATGATGACATGGGCTCAAGGGCTTTTCTGGTTAGGTCAGACTTAGATTAAGTTTTGACTTAATGACTCGGGCATGTGGGCTTTGTTGGTCGATGTCAAACTTAGTTTTAATGTCAGTCAAGTTTTTGATCAATTTAATTACTAATTGGTGATACAAATTGCCTTGTTATGTGCTGCCAATTGCATGTGAAAATGAATCGGTTCAGTTTATTTTGAAGATGCGTTTGAAATGCCATCTCAAGAAGATGACGGTGTTTACACCAACCCTGAGGCTGAGCATGATGCCCTGAGTCAAAGTATACATAGACGTTCTTAATAAACATTTTATGTGGCCAAGTGCCATTGAAAATGAGATGTCATGGGTAAGATGTGGTGAACATCAAACCCTATAAATAACCCTCAAGTTGATGCTAATAAAAAACATTCAACTACTATGACTTGTTTGTAACTTAACTTATAACCTTTTTGCGTTTGGTACTTTACTTTGTATTAGTCAGTATTTACTTAGGATCAGTAAGATCGGGGCGGCATGCCATCATCCAAGTAAACAACAGGGTATACAATTTGAGTACTACCAAGGAGTATTATCTTAACTTATAGTCACTGTCTGATCTTATGTCCCCATACAATAGACACTTGAAACCTTACCATACTACCAGAGAAGAACCTGCCATCAGAATAAACCCAAAAATCAACAAGTGGCGCTCATGGCTGGGATCACAGATGGTGACCACGCTGAACAGTGGAGCAATCCCAATTAATTATTCAGAACCATCACCAGGCCCAATGGGAATAGGACTTGACTGTGTCCCAAATTAATTGTTAGGATGTACCCATTATTACCTATCCTGAGGAACTATTTACCTGAAGAGCTGGAACATCTTGAGCAGCAGTTGTTAAGAGGGTATCAAAATAGGGCAAGGGCCCGCGGACAATAGGAGCAATCCTTTTTACCATCAACAACAGCAAGATGTGTTGTGGATGAGATATCTTGCTCATCATCAATTAAGTGTAGCTCAGTTCCAAAACAATTTAATTGGGATAGAGAATATCGCCCAATGCTTAATTAAATTTGTACATCCCACCTCTAGAAATTCTCAGATGACAATCGCCCACCATCATGCAGCCATTACTGAGTTGATGATCTTCTCTCGCAACTCCAGCCAGGCGCCAAATTTTAAATGAGCGATTGAAAGCCAACTTCGCTGAGGTCTGTTCTAGTTTGGAGGCAAATTACAACTTAGCCACTTGGGCTAATGACCGGGTAGCAGAATTAGCACAAGAGCTAAATGAAAGATTGCATCCCATCTTTAAAATTTCTTAGAGGAAAGAGGAGTCACCAAATCAGGGGTCAGCAATATCACTCAGATTTCTATTAAC
>JAKSZP010013236.1:0-201427 GCA_022478985.1 Massospora cicadina
AATCAGCTTATCGAGCAGTATAAGATTTTATGTAAATGTGGAGCAAGATAAATTGAGTTTATTTGTTGCCAGTGGCTCAGTTTTGCTTAAATAACCTTGATCCCACCTCTACTGGGATGTCGTCCCTAATACAAATTATGAAAATGATGTTCAGTGGGAACCACTGTCTTCCATGGAAGCAGATAACCCATTGGGAAGAGATTTCCTAAGTTAGAACCATCAGACACATGCGCTATTCCTGAAAAACTTGCAGAGAGCTGTACAAACTACAAGGACTTTAGAGACATGAAGAGAAACCTTGGGAAACAGTTAAGGCTGGTAGTTAGGTCTATATGGATGTGTGGAATATACCCCTAGATGTACCATGTCATAAGCTTGGCTATTGATTTGTGGTGGACCTTACAAAGTGACAGAAGTTATAGGGCAAGGTGGCTTTCAATATTACCTATGTGAAAAAAGTTAGATTAATAATTTGTTCCACAGGTCCTGCTGTTCAAAAAGGATGGTCAATTTAATCCCCATCAGAAGGTTAGAGAACCAGAATTCTCATATCAAAGGCCTTGTTTTAAAAATGAAGTGAAAGTCATTAATGGGAAGATGCACATACCGTAGTTTCAGAACTTGATCAAGTGGGCTGGGTATACAGCTGAGGAAAGCACTTGGGAGCCAGTATTAAACCTGAAGAACGTGGGTAATTTGTTAAAACAATGGCAGAAGAAGGCCTCGATTGTAGCTTCAGTCCTGGTGGGGGATGATGTCATGGTGAAAATTGACATGAGAAAACTATTAGAGACCTATGAATCAATCTTCCATATAGATAAACTATACTGTGAAGTGAGATCGACTAGATATATTAAATTATGTGTTTAAAATTAAGTAGGTTAATTGATTACCAAAAAGTAATTGCAATGAAATTGAGACTATTTCAACTGACTTTTAAGATTAAGTAAAAGTAATAATTCCAGAAGCTTATAAGAAGAAAAGTATTACTTGCAAAAATTAAATAATCTCTAGTAAGTCCAGTAAGCGAGATTAAGATATAATTAAAACATTCATATCAATAAAGATTTTGTGGTCTATAAAAATATTTTTTATTATACATACACTCTTAAAGTTATTTAATAAAGTGTTACCAATCCTAATCTACCATTCCAAAATTTTAAGAAAATCCCTTCCACCCTTCCCCTCATAAAGTCATATATGTGGGCAACTCTAATACTTATATACCACCATTCTCAAATCTGGACTCATCATATGTCCATGTCATAAAGGATCTTTAATCTTGGTTAAGCTACATCATGATTAGCTACCCCAAACCAGGACAGCGATACCAGTCCCAGACACTGAAGCCCTGAAAAAGATCAAGGTTTCCACCACTGATGCTCTGGTGACTGGGAATTTTTGAAGAAAGAATTTGATAAAAGTAGAAGTAGTGATCAAGAGACCATGCCTTGGCTTTGCTGGAAGCCGTGGCTCCTGTTAACATAATGTCCTCTAAACGCATAAAGAGACATAGTTATGCCTGACAGAATACAACGTGAAATTCTGGACAGCTGTACCTACGTTACCCTAACAATAGGAACCTAATCAGCGTTATCACTATGTCTTGGTCACATGGTTCTGATGGCTCCAGCTTTAGAATTGACTAACTGATAACTAGTATATTTTAATCAGAATGGAGTTTCTCTTTCAGTTTGAAGCTAAGATCAATTTTAAAATCAATACTGTGAGTATTCTAGGTTATCAACTTCAACTTGTGTTTAATGATTTGATGCTAAACCACAAAAGCAATGGGTGTTTAGCGGATATGGATCAATCAGTTTACCCTATTCACTACACCCTCACAGAGAATGGTGTGAATCAAATCCCTCCACAGTCAGTGCATAAGAAGTTCTGCTGAGCTCTAGTACAACCATGTAGATCACCTGGAGAACAATGACGGATGACCCACTTAAGCAGCGTGAAAATACTGCAAAATTCTATCTTATGAAGTTTACAGTCATAAAGGAATCTTCAAATAGGAGTTAAGCGCTTTAACTTGGCCTCCATGATACCAGATAATTGTGAGTGTTTAACGTCATATTAAGAAATATTACAACCTAGCCAGTAAGAGTAGATAAAAAAATTAGTTCACAGGACAACTGACCAGTTGCAATAATGTCAAACCATTACACGCTTTGGGAGGCTTTGCTAAACTAGGGGTTTTCTATTTGTGACACAAAACAATAGAACTAAATCAAAAGTCTACTGGGTAAACTTAAGGATATATTTAGCATTGGGTCTAACAACTATGGACTCCTTTATGACTGTAAACTTCATAAGATTACCGGATCAGCTATTTTTTAGTCAATTTTTTGCCAAAGTTTTAAAGCTATAGATGCTGTTATTCCCCAAGAACTAAGTTAACTAGCAGAATATGGACTTATAAGACCTTCAAAGAGTCCTTAGGCTTTGCTGCTATTACTAGTATGCAAGATGGACGGTATCACTGCGTAGTCATGGATTACTGCCAATTGAATGAAATAATAAAGAAAGACTCCTACCCGCTACCATGCATAGACGATGCCTTAAAGGGCCTAAAAGTATTATAAATATTTCTGTGTAATGAAAATGGCTAGTGTATACTGGAAGATGGATCTTTAACTGGGGGATCAAGAAAAAAGTGCACCCTGATCAGCAGACAGGTATTGTTTAAGCTAACAATGATTCTGTAGGGCTATGTAACGCCTCTGTCACTTTTTTAATGCGCAATGGACCAAACTTTTAAGGATCACAAGCTTTCTAGTGTGTTGATCTACCTGGACTATATTACTGTGTTCTGCCAAAACTTTCAATAGCATCTTTAACACCTCCTCCAATTTTTTTCCTAGATGCAAGAATTAAACTTAAAGCTGAAACAAAGCAAATGCACCTTCCTTAAGAAGCAACTGGAGTTTCTAAGGCATGAGATTAGTCCCAATGTAATCAAGCCCTAGGATGGAAGGTCAAATCAATTGTGGCAATAGAGCCACATAAGAACATGCAGGACATACAAGTGTTCCTCAGAATGAGAATTATCACTGGAAGTTTATACCTCGTTTTGTAAACATGGATGCAACCTCATCTAACTGCTGACAAATGAAACTAAGCTCAAATTTGGCCTGCGAGAAAGAGCAGGCTTTGAGGTATTAAAGGCGAGATTGATAAAGGCATTAATCCTGGAATGCCGGTCTACAAAAGGACTTTTAGCTATACATTGATTCAAGTGATGTTGACTCTTGGGTTGATACTTTCCAAACTAGAAAAAGAAAGAATGGACCACCCTATTAAGTACTATTCAAATGTGTTTAAAAAGATCCAAAAAAACTATACTGTAATGGTGAGAGGGTGCTTGAAATTGATTTGAGCAGTGAAGCACTTCTGACCCTACCTATATGGGATATACTTCAAGTTTGTGATGAATCACACATCGCTCTGCTGGTTGCATATTATAAAGATCCAGACAGACACCTTGTCATATATGCAGTACTGCTCCAAGGGTATGATTTTAAGACCATACATTGAGCTGGTGATAAGCACCTCAACGCCAATGAACTGTCACATTTTCCAGTTTTCAATCTATGAGCGCCAGAAAGAATTAACTGTATAAACTAATTTGGCTACCAGAGGAAGAATGGCAGGATGAAAAGGATGAAGTGAAGACTGTCTTATATAGGTGCAATAAAGGCACCTGGCGGGTTGATGGAACCCTTTAGATTAAATAAAAGATTATATGTTACCAGTACATCAGACCATGTGATTAGATGAAAATAGAAATGGAAACGCACAAGAACGTCAGCCCAAGCAATTTCAGATGACGTTGGCCTAGTTGAAGAATCAGTTTATTTGGATTCCATTTCTTATAAAGTCCACCAGGCCTTAAAACTGTGCATACCTAGCGTGAGCTTCCTTTTTCTAGAGAAACATTTTGAAATCAAACTAATTCTACCAACATCCCTACTCAGCAATGTGCCCATTGATGTGGTGGACCGCTTCCCTCTGCCTCTAGTGGAGCAAAAATAATACTGGTAGCCATTGATCACTTTACCAAGTGGGTCAAAATAACAGTGGTCAAGATGTACACAACAAGATCAACCTCCCAATTTCTATACAAGCAAGTTATAATCAGACACGGATGTCCTCAAGTCTTGATCTCAGATAATGTCAATTATTTAATATAATATGTCTTGAGGAATTTAATGGACTTGGTTGCATTGAAGCAATAGCTTACCCCTCCCTACATACCATTTTCTAATGGTAGCATTAAGCATGAATGGAACTTTTGGAGGGTTACTAAATAAGACAGCTCTTCAATATAAGTCAAAATGGGATCAGCTGTTGCCTTCCACGCTGTTAGCTTACAGGATTAGCCACCACCAGGTGATTAAGATGTCACCGTTTAAGGCCCTGTATGGACAAGGAGCAGCATTACTAACCCTGTTAGCAATGGTCATTACCACGAACCAAAAGAAATTACTGTCTGGAAGTCATCAACGAGATCTATCTTATAAACTAAATTAGAATACAGCTGGAGGCCTCCAGCAAAATAAAGGCTATTGTCCCCCAAATCCAACATGAGAGTTAGTGATGAGCTAGGATACCAGATTTCAGTCTATGTGACAAATTACTGCTTTACACTAATGAGGAGGACAGTTAGAGAACTTCAGGCCATCTGGACTGGTCCTGCAACTACATTTAGCTAAATGAGAAGCTGACTACTCAATATGAGATAGTTTACCATACTTAGTCTCTTAGTAGAGTAAATGCTTAGGACCTAAGGCCATTCCCCCAGTCTTGTCTTGGGTGAGGAAGTGTTGAGGATGAGTCTGGAAAGTCATCAGATAATTTTTCCTTGACCGCTGGAATGAACAAAGTCCAATACTAGACAGGCGAAGTTTTAGGCAACTTTCCATTTGCGGAATAAATTTATCAACCTTTATATAAACGTTGGCATCCCAAGCGCTCAGAATAACATTAACCAAAATATTTTGATAGCTGCCAGCCAAAGATAGTTATTATATGAAAATGTTAAGGATGCCGCTATAGACTATGAATCTCAATCTCCTGATATACCTTTATGGTATGAAATAACTCACAATTGGCAATGAAAAAGATATGACTGATCTAACTTATCATGACAGAAACAATCAAACAAGACCTATAAATATTACCAAAAGCAGTAATCAACAAACTTTGAAGCACTTACAAAACTCTGAAGCAAGGTGCATTGGAGCAGCACCAATAAACAAAACTGAAGAAGATCAGCATATTACTAAATAAAGTGTTGGGTAATAACCTAAAGTGGGATCTCAGCCCTCAACCCAGAAATGAGGACTGAACAAAGGACCCTGAACATCCTGGCCTGGGGATATCCACCATTAGATGGAATCTGTGGATATGAAAATTAAGCCAAATGGACACCGCAACTAAAGAGGAAGTCAGAAGCAGACTTACCAGAAAATTGTGAATACCTTCAATATTATTACCCAATTCTGAATATACTTTTCAATTTCCCTTTAATTTATCCCAATCTTCATGAAGTAATATAAAAATAGTCTAATTTTATTGTAAGGAAAGGTTTTTCCACAGACTCTCAGTCTATCCTTTTTGTTCTAATTTTCTATTTTTTAAGTATACTAATAACCAGTAGCTAGTTTGATACTAGCAGTTGAGATTAATACAGTAACCTGTCTTGATCTGCTCTGGAAGACACTCACTCTCTATTACATTTATACCTTGTAGATGTGCTGTCAAGGATGAGGTTAAATAAGATTTCGTTTTGTCCTGAGCGTCCAACATAAAATAGAACATGTCAGAGAGTGTCCATAGGAGTTTCACCATTGACGCAAACAGCTTTGATAAGAAATTGATGCTACATCACGTAGCATCAGAAGAGGATTCTCACAGTAAAAATAATCATTTCCCTTCAAAAGCTCGTCTGTTGTATAATCTGTTTGGAACAGAACCCCTCAAATCCAAGTCAGACTCTCAAGTTATGTGATTTAGGTCCAACGAGCTGACTATACCCATCAAAGATGAGTAGTTCCACAATAAAATTGACTGAAATGAAAATCTAGGCCCTTTGTCTTTCTAGAGTGGAACCAACAAACAATTTAAAGGGTGACTACTTGGCTTCATCCTATTACACACCAAGCATTCATTAGTTTCCCAGGCCATCTGTATCAGAGTACCTTTCCAGCTATATGTGTGGCATATAGCTCCAGAGTCAGCTTTCTAGGGTGACCCACAGTATGTCATGGTGTTCCTTGATTAACTCCAGTCAAAGAAATCAAAAGTGAACTTCTAAGCGTGTTGAGTAGTTGACTGGACCTAATCAACAGATATTAAATGGGGACATAATAATGTCAACATGCTTAATTTATCATGAATCATATTGAGGATACCAGTGCTTATAGATCAGGTTTATCCTAAGCTTATGCAAAGCTTGGGATCCGCAGCTTAGTGATCCCATTTAATAATAGTTGACTATGATGACATGGGCCATGGGCTTTGTTGGTTAAGTCGGACTTAATAATAATATTGAACTTATTGAATTGGGCTTGTGGGCTTTGTAATCTATGTAGAAATTAGCTTTTAATGTTGATTGAGTTTTTGTTGAATTAACTACTAATTAGCGGTATGAATCACCTTAGTATGTGCTGATAATTTCTTGAGAAGAGCATCAGTTCAGCTATTTGCAGACGCGTCATAAATGCTATCTTGAGATATTTGCATGTTTTTCACTGATCCTGAGGCAGTGTGAGATGCCCCAGAGTTGAAAGGATTGTAAACCCTCAGATTAACCTATGGTATGTTCCTCTGCTAAGTGCCATTGAAAATGAGGCGTCATGGGTAAGATGCGGTGAACATTGAATCCTATAAATTATCTCCAAGTTGATACAAATGTAGTACAATTAATTATTACCACAAGTTCATAGTTTTATAAAAATTTTGTATTTAATACTTTACGTTGTATTAAGTCAAAAATTTATCTAGATCAGAAGGATCATGGCAGAGAGCCATTGTCCAAGTAATGACAGAAGAATACAAAGTGTCATCTTCAAGGAGTTTATATCTGGAGTATTTTCACCGTCTGGTCTATTGTCTCCATACAATAGACGCTCAAAACTCCAACTCATACCATAAGAAGAACCAGCTCCTCTGAAATAGGCCCAAAATTCAACAAAGCGATTTCTGGAACTTTACCATATCATATTTTATATGATAACCCTTCACAAGGTCATACTAGTTTAAAGGGCACTTTGCAAAGATCTGGTTGTATTCTGGGATAGTGATCGTGATAATTAGCCAGTTACACATATTGCACTCCTCCAGATTTTAAAAGGAAGCAAGAACAGTATTGTGGGAGGGATGCTATGATAAAATTTGCCCTGGGTATATAACCAGTGTGGTGTTATGGATCTTCATTTCCTTTAGGTCATAAAAAAGCTGAGTTACAAAATAAAACATTATCTAAAACTTATACTAAATTCCTTTTGTGAACTCTTAGGAGAACACAATATAATCAATTTTATTTCAGCGGCTTGACATGGAGTAAAGACATAATTTGATTGTTAGCAAATCAGAGCCTGATAGTTAGTATTCTTCCAGGATGGCTGAGATGAACAATTAAATGGCGCCTCAGTAGAATAAAATTATATCAATTCTGGGGATCCTTGTCATATACACATAGTTAAACTCAGGAAGGGTAAGCTTCTGTGAGAAGTACACTACTGGATTCTCAACTCCTCTTCGCCTACATGTAACAAAGCAGCAGCAATAGAGAAAATTGGAAGTGTCGCTGGCCACTATAAATACTTTATTTGGGTCAAAGTGATGAAGTATGCCATGGAGAATAATATGAACTTCATGGCTTAGTAAGTTTCCTCCAATGCAGAATTCCCTCTGAAGGTATCTTGAAACACTGGCTTTTACTAGGGATCAGAAGCCTCTGACAGGTTTGGAGTTTAATTCTGGGAAAGATCATGTCTAAAAATCTATGCAATATCTCCACTAAACTGGCGTTGTTAAGTCACAAATGGCCTTTTCCTTATCAGTTGTTATTAGATTGTCTTTATAAAATACTATGTTGCCCAGAAAATTAACCTAAGACAAGAAAAAATCACATTACCTACATTAGTGTCAAGTCTACCACTCTCAGGTTCTTTAAAATCTGCCACAGGCGTATCTTGTGGGATTTGTGGTCTGGGTGGAAAACTAAGATATCAAACGTGTAGGCCATGGCACATACTGCAGACAAATCTCCCAACGCTGCATTGATATGACGCTAGAAGGTAATTGGTGCATAATTGAGGCCAAAAGTTATAACTTAAAATTTTTAAAGATTTCTTTTCAAGTGCAGAAAGCAGTAAGACATCTATGCTTCTTAATGCAGTTTTGGTTTAGATAGTTTGAGCAATCAAAATTGGAAAAGTCTTTGAGTTTGTTGAAATATATGACATATTGATCTTTCATTATAAAAGGATGTAGAACAGGTATTCTGACAATATTTGGGTTACTATAATCTATACAAGGGCGTAGGGTGATGTTGAAAATAGCACTTAGGCGTCATTTTTAAGGCACAGGTCTTTATACTTAAAGTAACAGGGTATTGTTTAACAACATTAACCTTAAAAGACTTTTAAAAACAAGTTTAAGAAAAAGGATTTTATTATAAAATAAAAAAAGCATAATTTGGTATCTGGTACTGACAAAGGCTCTTCTGCTTGCCAGAATATCTTCTTCAGCAAGGTTTCTTCTAGCAACGTAGGAAAAATTTCCTCTATACCATAGATTCATCCAGGGTATGCCCTTTATTAGCATTTCTAATGGTGAATTTTATGTATAAAAAGCAGCACTCAAAAGTGGTAGACTAGTGCACCAATGATTCAAATTAGACTAATTGAGAAAATCTTTAAGGCTTGGTGTATTTCCATTGAAGTCACAATCAACTGATTGCATGAGAGGATCAAGTGCATTGCCATAATAAAAATAGATACTTGTGCAGAATATTTTACACTTGCATGAGGGAAAAAAATCGAGGACAAAGATATAGGTAATTGGAGTAAAGCTAAAAAGCCAATTCCAGGAGCTAAAGCAATTATTAAATTGAGGGGGTAGAATTTGCACTGACGGGGTTATGGGATTCAATCTTCTGTATCTTTAAATCTATGGCTCCAGGTCGGAGCACCAAAAGTAATTTAACACAATCTTTATGACTTGTTATGAAGTCATAGGACGTGCAATCAAAACTTTTTCATTCCATCAAAACCTATCTCTAATCATTAGTAAACTATAAGTATTGAATAATTCTTGCAGGAGCCAATGTTTGGTCAAACCATCTACAACAGGTACCATATGCTTTCTCCACAATTAGGATTGGTGAACATACTGGATAATTCCGCTAAAAGATATAATTTTTGGCTTCTTGTTCTTTGATTCAAACACTAAACTCTGCCTCTTCTCTCAGTGTTAAGAGTATATGGGGAGGAAATGCAAACCAAAATCACAGTAATCTTGAGATTGCAGTCAAATTTAGTCTTTTCAGGTGAACACTTGTGGTAGCCACATAAAAGGTGCGCTATATCCTTAAAAAAGGAGGCAAGAAAGCATCTGATATGGGTTTGAGCAGATGCTATAGAATAAGATTCTGCATATGGGACCAGTATGGCTTGTGTCAGGAAAACGGCGGATAAAGTTAGACTGGACTTCCAGTCAGGAAGCAAAAACACCCAAAAGGCAATCTAAAATGCAATGTGCACTGCTACTTGAATGACGTTTAAATGGGTTGGGAGATAAGTAACCAATGAGCGCTGATGGGCCACAAATATGAAAAGAGAGCTGGTGAAAAACCAGGCTTTCACAGATTCAGGACTTACGGGCTTGGGCATAGGAAAGTGTAGGATTGGATTGAATGGTTTGGTTTTACCCATGGGGGAACCTGTATTGCAAAATTAGTGAGGGTTCAGATCCTCACCTGGATGGGGATAAATTATCAATAAAATGCTGAGATCCTGATGGCAGATTGCCTCAGCGACAGGGGATAGTTCCAGGAAATTTTTAACATGGCAGTCCCAGTTAATTGTAGAAGACAATAAGGTCACCAACATGACCGTGATGTACAAGTCATTGTGCACCCCATAATTCCACATTAGGGGTGTCTCAGGGTTCTGGCAAAAACAATTCCAAATAAGAAAGGTTTTGAGGCACTGGATTTTATTGAATTTTAAATAAATAGAATTGACTGTCAATCTTTCCATTGTGGTATGAATTTTTAAATTGTCAGTTGATTGGGGAATAGCATATAAATGCATGGGGTCAGGGCCCTCGATTATCAACCTAACCTGCGGAACTTTGAGTGGGGGAGACTGTCCAATTTGAAACTGACTAAAAAAAGTGTCGCGTCATGCTGAGCCATCATCAGTTCTTTCATGGATGCCAAAATTATGGTTTTTCCAAAATTGCACCAAATCAAGTGGCGATGTCATACCTAACAGGTAATAGGAGCCTCCCAGGGTAACACCACTTAGGGACAGGCCAAGAGGTTTGGAAGTGGTATGGGATGCCCAACCCACCAGCGCCTGATCTCTCTGGCATCCATTTGGTCATGCAGGATTTGCCAGATTGAGAATTCAACAAATTGGGAGGGTTCAATGCTGACGTCTAGTTTTTCTGAATATCTGATGCTGGCTAGTTTTACCAAAGGTTCAATACAGTTTGTCTTTAGTTACCAAAAAAACAAGGCCGTCAGTCATTATTGCCAATGGTTTGATGCTGTCATCCATTGCTGCCAAAGGCTCATTGCTGTCAGACACATTCATACCCTTTGCCTCATGCTGGCCCCAATTCTCTGAAACCTTGACACAAATTTTCAAGATCCACCGTACTTGTTACTTTTTTGTTAGTACAGGGATGGGTTGCGGAATCCTCAAAGGGTAAGTCATGACCCACTGCTCATCCACCACATTGGCAAAATCGCTCTGGGTGATGAGGGGGACTGCTGGTCTTTTCAGACCTTTTTTGGACGGAAAGGGAACGCCACCCGGTCCAAGCATAAGTGATGCTCCCCTGGAATTGTAACTTGTTTCTAAGGTGTCTTTGGTTGATATGTGGAGCACTATCTCTTTACCTTCTTTCAGAGTAAGCGTCAGATTTTTGGTCATCAGATTGGGTTTAACATTGAGCTTTTGCTACCACTTTACCATAAGATAATTAGGTACAGCAGATGCTTCACTAACAGAAAATGGTCAGGTAGCTTATATTTTCCTACTAGAAAGTCAACTAGACTCTGAACTTCCAACGAATAAATAGCCTGAGATGCACGTTGTTTAAACATAGCACCAGGTAAGTTGTTTATTCCAGGTAATCAGCTAGACCTTAATCAATAAATTTATCAGAGGCTATATGTCCATTAATATGGAAGTTATGAATTTACCCTGGGGGAAGGGAGAGTTGCAGTTAGAAAAAATAGCCTAGTAGTTTTTTAATGCTGAAAGATTTGAAATCATATAAAAGCGGTGCTTCAATAAGGTCTATATACTAATTAGATACTTAATTTATCATAAATGAGATTGGATATTTTTCCATTATTACTATTGAGGGGACATATCCTGGATCATTTTCAGCAATAGCAGTATCAAACCCTATAAGGAAAAGATGCTGTTTTTCAGCCTGCTAAGTTCAGAAATTATAATATTGGTCAAACAAGAGTTCTCAGATGTGAATCTAAAAGCAGAAGTTGTTTCAGGATCTTTAGCCAATTGATTTATATAGAAATAGTTACATTATAATTCGTAAAATCAAGTGAAAGGATTGTAAATTCTGAGGCATGGTTTTCTGACATAATTGGAGCTTGGCCATCAATTGTAAAAGCATAGTGAAAAGATATTAACATTTGCACAGGTATGGGAAATCACCTGAGCATTAATGAAATTACCTTTATTGCTAATGGTCTTACTAGGAGGCGTGAGTATAATTCCTGGGGCCCAGAATCCCTTTAGGAGCAACTGGGGTGTCAAGGCCCAAATGGACCACCTATCACAATTAAGTGACTCGGGTCATGTGGTGGATGAGCGCTTGGTCACTGCACTGCCCCCCAAGGATTCCCCATCCCTGCCTCACCCCCTCCTCATCCCTGTTAGAAATATTAGAGAGAGTCTGCAGAAAGGTTGCCCAGTCCAGGAGCCACAGGTTGGCCCTGAGACTCACCCCACCCCTGGCGATTTTTGCCAAAATTTAACAAATATAGGTTAGGCTGACTTTAAGGCCCATTTTGCCACTTCTGGGCCAGGGTAGCCATTCTGGGCTACCCAGGATGAAAAACCAAATTGGGACACTATATGGGCACCTGAACAATTGTAAAATGAGCAGCAAAAAGTCCCAACCTTCCATAACAGATTTGGGCAGTTTAGGAAGCATGTTTAATGTCAGGATTCCTAACTGAACGGTGATACAGATGCTTCAGATGATGGGAATTGATCCCAATCTGACCAAAAAGATCAAATTTCTGTTGGGGATAATCTGACAAAAGTTGCATATTATTTAAGTCAGAGATCAACCCTGACTGACACAGTCATATCATGCTCCCTCAGAGCTACCCAATCTTGGGGTTCAAACCTGAGCTATGAAAAGAGCACAAGCAACTCAACTGAGATAATTGGGCTTCCACTGAATCCCTGATTAATTTATTTTATATATCTAGGCTTGGGCTGCTTATATTTTCTCCAAAACACCTCCCTTATTACACTTATAAAGCTAGTATTAAGTTAATAAACTTTACGCCGTTTCTCCTTTTCACAATTTTATGTAAAAATAATGTATTCATATTAGTAATTGCCTCTCCAGATGTAGTATCTGTAAAAAAAACTTTTCGACCAAGTGAATCAAAAACAGGCAATCCACCACCCTGAAACTTCAGGTCCCCTGGCCTTAAAATATTGATGGATACAAGGTATATTACCCGTGGTCCTGACAAAACTGGTGCTCCCTTCTATGTTCACCTCAAGTTACAGTGAGAAATAATAATAAAAACCCTAACTATGAACAATAATTATCTGTCGTCTGATCTCATTTTAAAACAGAAACGCTTTAAACTCTTGGTTAATTTCCCCACTATGATGTGCAGGATGGAGCAACGAATTCCCACCCTTGAACAACACCAACTCGAACAATGGTATATGGCTACTGAGCTCAAAAGCAAAATTTAGTAGTTATCCCCTCTGGTTGCCACCGAATTGGCCCTTCATGCCACCCACAATCAGGTAGACTCAATAATTGAGGGTACCAACACTTTATAAAATATAGTGGAAGCCCTTCATCCTTACAAAACGCCAGCAATAACAGTTCCCCTTTAGGTGAAAATGGACCCCATATCGATAAACGTTGTTCAACCATTAACTCTCTCAGTGGCATGTTCAAACTGTCGTTCAAAGATAAGTACGTCCCGGGTGAAGGAAGTATCTTCTCCTTCTTATTTTGTTATGAAAATGCTATGGAAGAAGCCACTGACACCCAGCGACTTAAACACTTGGCTAACTGTCTTAGCTATATGGCTCAAGACATTATGGTCCCCCATCTGATGCATTGCCATACTTGGACTGATGCCTGGCTGCCTTGCTTCAGGAATTTGGGAGCAACTTAAACTTAACCAACCAAAAACGGACCTTAATGGGTATCAGCCTTAATTGGGGGGAAACTATCAGCAAATTCACCCTCCATTTTTACCCCAAAGCACAGACTATGGTTGCAGGGAATCATCTGCCGTTAGATGATGCCATTAAAGCTGCGTTTTTGGTGTTTAAAAAATATGCCTTTTATCTTACTTTATTCTAATTCAGTGAAGTCTAACTTAACGTCCCTCCTCCATATTAAAGAGGCTATATTGGAAACCCAGCTGAACTACATAAACTCATCAGGCCACCTCTTTTTAACACCGGTAAGCCCCAGTCCCAAGTATTGGCCATTACACCCCCCCCCAATTCGCCTACACCTGAAATATACTGCACTCATTGCAGAAGAAAAAATCACACTATAGCTGACTGCCACATCCTTCAACTTAAATCAGCAAAGTTTAGTTGGTATAGGGCAAGAGGCTCCCCTAGGCTGATGGAAAACAAGTGCCTCAAGACCCTTGTTCTAGTTCTAGCTGTATCCCCAGTTCTTCTGGTTGCTTTATGTTACTTGCCCTGTCAGAAGTTGAAGTACCTCTGTCTATTCAAGGAAAAAAACCTCCAGCTTTCTTACTTCTATGTTGGTTAGTTACCCAAATAAAACTTGGTGGTCAGCTCTTCTATAGAAAGCCAAGCCTTGGCAGATAAAACTTTTAAAACGCATTAACAACCCTGGGCTTGTCCACAGCAGAATCCTATGCTTGCTTTACTAAAATCCCTAATGACAGCCTATTAGCTATTAACTCCCAATTTGGATCGTCAGTGGTTTAGTTTAAGTAGTAGTCCATAAGGTTAAAGTCCTGGCAATAATCAACACTGGTTCTCTAGCTAACGTTATTTCCTCCTGATTTAACCAAAGGATAAATATGGCTCCAGACTTCATTCACAAAGCTGAATATGGGACGGCAGGTAGTCAATCTGCTAGGGAGATAAAAGCCTATTCTTCTTTACCTCTTCGTTTTGGGAAGTTATTAATTACTGCCCCTGTCATTGCACTAGAAAACAATAACTACAACTTGCTTTTTGGGGTCCAACTGATGCGGTAGTTAAACTGCATCATCAACCACAAGGAAAAATACCTATCCCTACTAGGATATTAGATTCCGTTGATATTTGTACCCCCCATAAAAAAAGGAGTCTCTAAAAAATGGGCATGCCTGCTCAAATATTCATCCTCTATTTGTAAAGTCAAATATAAAATCTTTTTAGGCAAAACTAAGTTACCCCTTGAGGCTGTGGACGCTGAAGATGGGATCCCTTTGTAGGGCCCTCATTCTATTACAATAATCTCAGGCTCACAAGTTATTATAAATATGAGGATCATGATTCACATCTCTCCTGACCAAGTTTTGGAGCTAAGTGGCCACCCAAAACTTTCATTCAAATAAGCGTTGACCTACCCTAGGATTTTGGATCCCGTTTATGGGAAATCTATATCTATATCAGTAGGGAATATAACGGATCAAACCATCCAAGTCCTTTGGTATGCCCCTATTGCTTACATAAAACTATGCCCTATAAAAAATATCGCAATGTGAGTTGTTTTGGCTCGTTACAAGATTTATGGTTTGACCCCCTACCCACCATAGCTTTAGTTGACAGTAGAATTGGGGATATTCTTACCCCAACCAAATGCAAAACCGCTGAAGACCTCTTTGAAGAGTACGGCGATATTTTTTTCCTCAGAACCAAGTGATTATGGAAAAATGCCTGAGGTAATTCACCAAATTGAGTCTGAGACTCACCCTCCATTTAAATCTCGGCCATATAGAAAATCTAAAGTTGAGAAATCTCAAGTGGCCCTAGAGCTACAGCAACTGTTGGAAGCCAGGTTACTCATTCCTTCTAAAAGCCTGTGGGCTTCCCCGCTTCTATTAATTTGGAAGAAGGATGTTGGTCATCATGTTGTCATGAATTATCGCTGCCTCAATTCAATAACCAGAAAGGACAACTATTTATTGCCGCATATAGATGACTCCTTACATTCAATGTTGGTTTCCACTATTTTTCAGCTATGGATCTCGCCAGCAGGTACTGGCGAGTTGATTTATCACTGGAGGATCAGGAAAATTGTGCCCTCATCTCAAGTAAGGATTGTTTGAGCCCACTAAATGCCGCAGGGGTTATTTAACACCCCTGCTACCTTCCAAAGCGCTATGGACGGACTTTTAGGTGATTTAAAACGTTCTTGTGTGTTGGTTTTATCTCGATGATATTACCATTTTTTGCAAATTCTTACCAAACACATAGATCAACTCAAACATGTTTTTCAGCAGTTAAGGCAAGCCCCATTAAAACTAAGCTGTCAAAATGCTCCTTCTTTCAGAATAAAATGGATTTCTTAGGCCATAAGGTAGGTAAATCTGGGATATCCCTGATGGATGGCAAAGTTCTAGCCATTTCCAAAATGTCCCCCCTAAATCCCTACGAGACGTACAAGTTTTCTTAGGGATGGTGGGATATTATCACCATTTCATCCCTCACTTTGCTGATACCTCTAAGCCTTCTGTATATTTATTGAAGAATGAAATACTCTTTCAGTGGAAAGAAGAGCAATAGCAGGCCTTTGACCTATTATGCGTCACCTTCTAACAATCTCTAGTACTTATACATCCCAAATTTTATAAGCCCTTTCTCCATTTTACTGGTGCTAGTGATATAGCCATCAGAGCGATCCTATCGCAGCATTATGAAAACTTAGTAGACCATCCTATCGCCTACTATAACAAAACTCTAACCAGAGCTGAACGCAAATATATCATTATGAAACATGAATGTTTGGCGGTACTATTGGCTATTAAGCATTTCTGACCTTATCTATATAAAGTGGAAACATTTCTCTATAAATACCATCCATGCTTCTCTGTGATGGCTACAGCAAATGAAGGACCCCAATGGAAGGTTAGCCTTATGGGCGTTAAAACTTTAAAACTACGGCTTTTCTATCATCCATTGACCAGGGCTCATACACCAAAACGAAGGTTTCCTATCCTGGTTGCCCATATTAACTTTAACTGCTCCTGGGGAGGATTGACTTTATGACCTCTCCAACTCAACTGCACTTATGGAAAGACAAATCCCTGACCTTTCAAAAGGAATTAGCAAAAAAATCGGTGGGTCTTTAAATCAAAAATGGCCAACTGTGCAAACTTGTATCCTGAAAATGGGTGCCCTATGTACAACCTTCAGAGCGAACTGGCGTCATATAGGGGGACATTTATAAGTCAGCCATGGAGGAGTTCAGAAAACTTACTAGTGGCTCAAGACTTATGTTACTGGTAAGGAATTATTGTCACAATCCAAGTTGTATTGGAGTCCTGTCTGATATGCCAGAGTCAAGATGGACCTAATCCCCAGTCACAACATCCAGTGGTTCCACCCTGTGAACCCTTTCATACTATAATCATTGATGTTGTGGGACCTTTCCCTTGAGCCCCTAATGGTCAATGGTTCCTCCTCCTGGCCATGAATCATTCAACTAAGCGGATTGAAACTGTATCTCTACCTTCCACTTCAGGAAAAGCTACCACCACCTTCTTATATAATTAGATTATCACCCAGCATGGTGCCCTCACATAATACTCTCTAATAATGGCAAAATTTTCTAATCAACACTGGTGAATGACTTAGCCGAGCTGATGAGATCCACCAAGGTATTTTCCAATCCCTACCATCCTGCCACCAATGGAATGTGGAGTGGGTGAATAGTACCTTAATGGCCACTTTTCAGAAAATGGTCACAACTGACACTCTTCACTGGCCCCAATATTTGCCTAGTGCAATTCTGGCCTATCAAATAAGCTATCACTAAATCATTAAGATGTCGCCCTTCCATGCTTTGTATGGACGAAATCCCCAGTTGCCCTTCAGGGTGCAGGTCATATAATATCAGACCTCCCCTGATGCACATAAAGTTACTATGCGAAGTATTGCAAATAAAATAATAAGACTTCAAGCCCTGGCTGCCAAAACCTGTCCGCCACACCCAGTAGAGAAACTGCTCAATTTAACGATAAGCATGATCCCCTACACACCTTCCAACCAGATGACCTCGTCTTATTCTACCATCACCAGCCTGGAGGTCATGATCACAAACTGGGCACCAACTTGTCAGGGCCTTATTGAGTCATATATAGATGGTTCAACTAACAATGTATTGTAGAGTTTGTTCAGGGCACAGTCATAAATCGCATACATAGTCAATTTCTCCATCCGTTTTCCCCACTGTGCCAAGATTTGGAGTGGGTATTGTCAGGATTCCTACCCAACTGGTGGATATGGATGCATCAGATGATGGTAATCATTCCCAATCTAACCAAAAAGCCCAAACTTCTGTAAGAGTTAATCCCTGACAAAAGTTATTTATTATCAAATTTAAAGATCAACCCAACCAATACTCTAAATCATGCTCCCTCGGAGCTACCCAATCTCAGGGTTCAATTCCAATCCATGAGACAAGCACAAGCAATTCAACTAAGATAATTGGGCTGCCATCAATTTCGAATTCATTTATTTTATAGATCTAGACTTTGGATGCTTAGAAATACCCCAAATCATCTCCTGAATACCCTTTTTAGCAAGTATTAAGTTAATAAACTTTACGCCGTTTCTCCTTTTCACAATTTTATGTAAAAATTAATATATTCATATTAGTTATTGCCTCTCCAGTTGTAGTATCTGTAAAAAAAACTTCTCGACCAAGTGAAGCAAAAACAGGAAATCCACCACCTTGAAGCTTCAGGTCCCCTGGCCTTTAATTATTGAGGATATGAGGTATTAAATCCGTGGTCCTGAAAGTCAGCCTGACTCAAATGGTCAGATCCCAGGTCAACAATGTCAACCTGACTTGGCCCCAAACTTTAGGAAGAAGTTATAAAAAGTTTTTTTATTAGGGTCTTGAATGCCCCCTGCTCACCACTCCCCAGACAATCAAAGCTCACCGCTGAATCTCAAGGGACCAATCCCTTAACCTCTACTAATGTTCCCCAAATTCACAATATGATAGCCCCTCCAAGGGGAAGTTATCAGTTCATTTTTACTCCCTTGCCTAGTTGTGAAAAATAAACCTCTGCGTTCTTGCCCAGCCTGTTGTGGTCTTTGTCCTAAATCTTCTTAGTAAAAACTTTGCCTATCAATCCAGTGAAGCGCAACGCTGCTCAAGTACTTATCCCAATTATCGTTGACTGTGTTGTTTGGTCTATTGCCCCCAACACCCAGTAGATCATCATGATTTTCCTAGAAATTTTCTTTGGACATATGCACTCTCCTCCTCCACTATTAAACATCAGTTTTCTTTGACCTCAGCTATCCATACTGCCGCTCATTCACCTGAATTTGCTCTCTGGGTGAGACAGCATTAGAGTGACCCCATTTTTGGTGTTGGCGGTATCTAGGCCCCCACCCAACCCTCATACCAAGGAGTTTTTTCACCCAAGTGGCCTGGACCACCCTTCTCAGGGAGAGCTCAGCCCTGAAACTCTGCACGGGCCCCACCTGCACCCTATTTATGCCACCAATATCATAGTGGAACTAAAAACGCCTTATGTCAATCAGTGACACCCCTTTTATAAAATCAAAGGCCCATAACTATGAGACCACAAGGAGTTGTCATCTTCCTGCCTCCCCCGCCCTTAGGGTTCCCCTGTGAGACCCGTGGTTGCCACATCACAGCCATTTAGTTTGTTTTGGGATATTCATTAAGTTACTGAACTTCTATTTTCCTCAAAACCACGCTAGAACCCTGCTTCCCTTAGTCATTTATTCTACTGTGCCGCTTTTTATGCGCCTTCCATTGGGTGTTTATGCACCCTGATTGGGAGCTCAGTCTAATCTTTCTCTCTGCGTTCTTGACAGTGAGGGCCCAAGTTGGTAATAAACAGATACAGATTTACCTTCTGAAGTTGATTTTATCAATACTTTTCTGTTTTTGGCATAAAGCCAAAACATATAGAAATTGAAAAGAGGTAGGTTCATTTAAGGTTAATGAGGCAAAGTATGCTGTAGTATGGCAGCTGTGATAATTAACCAATAGAACTAATGAACTCTAAAGACAAGCCCTACACAAATTAGTACCAAAAAGTTTCATTAAGTAGAGGATTTCTTGTTTCAAGAGAGCCTCTGTAGTTCTCCTTATGTCAAAATAATCTTGGAAGCTGTACTTCAGGTGTTTAGGGATTACCTCTTTAAAAAAAGCAAAGGTGTTGTTTTTGGGGATAAATCCTGAATGTAGTTTAATAACTACTAATAATTAAATGAAAGGTGGAGCTGGAAACTCATCGATAGAACCAGAAGTCTAGACTGAACTAGGGATCATGAGATCTCATAGTTATGTATAATATTGCTTTTTTAACAAAAATCTTTATTTTATTAAAACAAACAGTGGAGTTAATTAGTAATGATGCTACTTAAACTGGTTATTGATAATATGTTGACTAAACTACAAAGCTAATAATATTGTCAGGAATGAGGACCAATTCATTTTGTTGGTAATTATGAGACAATGAGGCCTAATTAGCGTTTTATACTAAGCTGAATTTATACAACAAATGATAATGCCATTATGAGCCATGTAATATTGGGTAGAAGTTAGAACCAAATGTTGCTATTTTTAGAAAACTTTCACAATTTTTCAATTGCATAAACAGATTGATTATCAAATCTTGCGCATATTTAACCTAATAGTCTATTGCACTGTTGAGATTTCAATATGACTGGGCAATAAGCTTGTGTTCCGGTGAACTGTAAATTAGAGGTGAAGCAAGCTCCAAAGGCGAGCAATAGGCTAGAGCAATGTGAGGTGAATCGATTGAATCAATTAGGATTCAGTAATTATGGTAATTCCATTAAAGCCTCAAAGATCAAAAAAAATTCTACATTGATAGAGAATCAAGATTGACTAAGTGAAATGTGTCAAATCTGTTGAGGAATACCGAGGGTTAAGGATTGAGCGAGAGAGAGAAGTAGAGGAGATTTTAGAAGAATAAAAGAAGAAGAAGAAAGAAGAAGTGAACAGTAGTATATAGAGAGTGTAAGCAGAGACAGTCTGCGGTTAACTTCATATAAAACAAAAGTAGCAAAACTGAGGTGATTGCCTTATATTTTATATAAGTTTATTACGTTTATTTGAGGGACCAACGATCTCCATATCGTTTGGCTGTTGCTCAGTGGGCTAAACCCTGTGCAACTCAAAATCGGAAATAAGTTGTATCTGCCAAAAGTTAACAGTGGTTCTCACTACAGGGGGCTCTTGATCAACTATCAACACCTTCATCATTGCACCTATGGCGCCACCAGCTTGCTTTGATGGGGTACTACCCCCAGTAATCAATTTATCTCAATATGGGGAGCTGAAGCTTGCTATGTATACCTTACTTTGGGCGCAAACAGTTCTTTTTCAAGAAAATAAGAATATCACTGAGCAGCTCATCTATGCCTTCTGCCAACTGCTCCTGGTAGGTGACCACACCAACCAACTTGCCAAACTCTTGGGCAGCACAACGGAGTGGCTAGACTGTGCAGAGTATAAATTAAAAAAGGTTGTCAGGTAGGGGAAATCTGCAGTGACAGGATGCCCCCATTTAACCGTGATGGTAACATACATATGTTTTTCAAGCGGTTTGAGATCTCCATAGAGGGGGCTTCTGATCAGCAGAAAGCTAAACTGTTGCTATCCACATTAGATGTTTCAAGTGCTGATCAAGTTACATGTTATCTTAAAAGAAGTACTGTAGCTTACCAAGAGGTGGAGGAGACTGTAATTCACCTGTTTGGGGGCAAAGCGAAAATGGCTCAGCGCAAGGCAAATTTTTTAACAATATCATTTAAAAAAAATGTCTCTTTAATACAGTTTTTGGAGTGGTTCACTAATGAGGCTCATGTGTTGTTGGGTGCAAATGTCTTATCTAACGAGGAGGTGGGCATAGCAATGACGGCGGATATCAAGCCCTATCACAAATTGCATCATGCTATGGCATACACCCTTCAGGAGGATGCGGAGTTACTCAAAATTATCCATCATTTATGACATCTATCCATCATCTTCAGTGCTCCCAACGTGGAGCAGAAGGATCCTGAATCTGCCACTAAAATTCCGCTAAATGAAGGATCCCAACAATATGGGGCAATCTGTGGGTTTCTCCTCGGTCACTTTACTCATGGGCGGGTCCTTTCCATCCCTATTATGATCAACCCGCTCATCTTCAGGCCCATAATAACCCGTAATTTAATAGTAGATCTAGACCTTCAGGGGTGATTTAGAGATGAGTGCCAGTTCCAAACGCTTGTTTCTTGTGTGGCCAGATAGGCCATTATGCGGTTAGTTGTCAGGCCAAACTAAAGGTCCACTCAGTATCCATTGTCCCAAATGAACAGGGAAAAGGGCAAGCGGAGTAGAGATGGGACGCTCTTCTTCCACTTATTCAAATGTAGTTGTCCCTGCTTTTTATCATGAGTCACTTTGTGTTAGGCATGGGGCACACTCTGAGGATTTACTATATCAACAGATCCCTTACCATATCTTGGCCTCCAGCCGGGGAAGAGATCCCAATAATGCAGACATGAGGTTCCACCAAGATGTTCATAAGCCGTACGCTTGGCAAATCCTTGAGCGGAATGGTACAGTCGACAGTGAATCCTCCGCATATGTTTCCGCTTTGAAGGGGTGGAGATGGCGATTCCTGTAGTAAAAATTGCCCAAGAGTATCTTCATGTCAGAGCCAGTATGCTCACTTTTCTGGATAATCAAACACCCTTGGATGTTTATGTAACATTCACCAAGGGTTCTTCTTATTTGGAATGCACATATTGTGACATATTCATACAGAACACCAAAGGTCGGGCAATTATTGATATAGGCGCTCCTGTCAATATAATATCCACCAAGCTTGTGGCTAAGCTTCCACTGAAGCCAGATGTGGACCACCATTTAGTGTATGGGACTGCAGGGGGAACATAGTACTGTGTCAAAAGGCGCATATAGCTCATTGCCTTTGAGGTTCAGGTCAGCTGACGCATCCACTCCAGTGGTGGTGTTTCCTAATGACCACTATGACATGTTGATTGGTGCTGCATTTATGTGGCACTTTGGGACTGTGGTTAATATAATGGATGAAATCATCAGTATCCTGGGACAACGGATCCCCATCTATTTTACTTCCAGTGGAGTCCCAGATGACCCCATCCGCTCTGGTCAATTAATCTTGCCTATAGTGATGGTGTGATTCCTGTGAAATATTGGCGGATGAAATAAAAGGCCCAAACGCTTCCAAACCATATTTATGAGTACAAAAGGATTCCGCTATGAGCCATGCATGCTTTGACTATCCCTTCTGGGCACCAGGTCATAATTGGGACAGAACTCAAAATGGATATACTGGGAGGTCTGTATGGAGAGGTCATGGGGCCCTATCAACAATTGCAGCTTGAACCTTATATGGCTCCTGGGTTAATGTTACCAGGGCAGGGGGAAGTGAAGGTGTTGGTAGCAAATCTGCATAAGGAGGTGATGAAGGTTCAGAGGCACCAAGTGGAGGCTTACCTGCACCTGTTCCCTATTGATGAGGTCCACCAGGTACACGACTTTGGTTCTTAGGAATTTCTTGGCTTGCCTTGACATACCACCTTTGGTGTAATGACGGTGGTTGCATGGGAGGTGCTGAATGGTCTATCGGAGGATCAGAAGGACAGGGTGATGGATCTGTTTGAGAAGTATCACAGCATTTTTGCAACTGATGATCACAACTTGGGTTGCGCTCGCAGGGTCATGCATTGGGTGGACACAGGAGACCACCCCCTATCAGGTCATGACCTATCCAATGCTCAAAGATGGCAGAAGAAGTTGTATCTGCAGAAATAAATACATTGGTGGAACAGGGAATGTTGGAGCCGTCAAAGAGTCCTTGGGCATCTCCAGTGCTAATTATTAAAAGAAAGATGGCTCAATCAAGTAGTAATCAATTATTGGAAGCTTAACAGCATTATGAAAAAAAGATTCATACCTGCTTCCACAAATCTATGAAACTTTAGATCAGTTAGGTGGGGCCAAGTATTTCTCTGCTATTGACTTGATATTGAGGTACTGACAGAATGAGCTGCCAGCGGCGGAACAAAAAAAGTGCACAATCATCACCTCAAAAGGACTGTTTCAGCTTACACATATGCCACAGGGTTTGTACAATGTCCCCGCTACATTCCAGCGGGCTATGGACACTATTTTGGGTGACTTAAAGCTGTCGTGAGTTCTTGTCTATCTTGATGATATCAACGTATTTTCGCGAACATTCACAGAGCATCTTGGACACCTGGAGCAAGTATTCCGCCGCCTAGCTGAAGCTAATATCAAGATAAAGCCCCGAAAGTGCCACTTTTTTAAGGAACAGTTGGAATACTTCAGCTTTGTGGTAGACTCCAAAGGGCTTAGTCCTCAGCCAGCCAAGATGGAAGCCATCTTCAAGATGTCTCAGCCGTGCAATAAGCGGGATTTTTCAGGTGTTCTTTGTGATGTTTGGTTACTACTGGCGGTTCATTCCCAACTTCAGCTGTATTGGGGCTCCACTCTTTGAGCTACTAAAAGAAAAATGCTGCCTTTCACTGGATGGATCAATGTCAAACCACTTTTGATGTAATTTGAACCGTGTTGGCTAGCGCGCCTGTTTTACAATACCTCAATTTTGAAAAAGAGTTTATTGTGCAAACGGATGCTTTGCTTTCTGCTGTAGGGGCTGTGTTATTCCAAAAAGACGATGACAGTGTGGAGCACCTCATTGCATATTGCAGCCGCAGCTTAACTGGCCCTGAACAGAATTACACTGTGACCAAGCAGTGTTTAGCGGTAATTTATGCATATAAACAATTCTGGGTATACCTCCATGGGTGAAATTCAAAGTGGTAATGGATCATGCCTCCTTGAACTGGCTACAGAAACTGCGGAAACCTGAAAGGGCAGCTCACGTGATGGGCTTTGAAGCTCCAAGCGTATGATTTTGAGATCATTCATTGACCTGGGGCGAAGCATCAGAATGTGGACTGTCTTTCCAGATTACCCACAGTCGCTATTACAGTGGATGTGGCTGACATAATGTATGAAAATATGATTGTGGTAAAATATCAAGATGAGCCGCTACCATTGATCAAAGTGTTCTATGGGCTTAGGCAGGATACCTTCTTGCGCAATGGGGAATTATATAAGCGGGTGGGGAACTGACGCTGAGTTTCCCAAAACCCTCTGGTTGGCCTGCAATAATTATAAGTGCCCATAAAGCGGTAGATCATGGAGGGTTGAAAAATACGCTGGAGTTCTTATGACCCCACTACTATTGGGAGAGTATGCACTACAATGTGCTTGAGATGGTTGGTTGTTGCCATCAGTGCCAAGTGGAGAAACATTCTACAAGAAGACCACCTACCTGCTAGTCAATCCTCAGTTTGCATGGCATACAGTTTTTTTAGATGTGGTGGGGCCACTGCCAACTGGAGAAAACCACTCCAAATATATAATAGTAGACATTGACCATTTGACAAGATGGGTGGAAGCAAGGGCTATCAAGGATCTGGGGGCTGTCACTACCACCAAGTTCATCATATAGTGTGTCATATAGCACCATGGTTGTCCACAATTTATTCTAATGGACAACAGAATCAGAAATCACATTACATCACATATATTGGCCAAGTTGAATGAGCTCATGGCAATCTGTGGGGTCTTAACTACCACTACCACCCTGAATCTAATTGTATGGTGGAATGGGTCAATGGGACCTTGGTAAATATTCTATGCAAGCTTGTAAATGAGCGGCTGTCAGACTGGAGTACCCTTTTATCCACTGCTGTCTTTGCATACAATATCAGCTACCACTCAGCAACTGGTAAGAGTCCATTCCAATTGCTCTGTGGATGATTTATTTTGCTACCTGCATTGCTTTACCCCTTTGTAGAGGATACTGGCAGAGTCAAGCCCCACCGCTATTTGTCTACCTTAATGAACATACTGATTAAGCTCCAAACTGAGGCATATTCCGCTATTCTTGCCAAGAAGATTCAGGATCATGCGGCTAAATCAATGTAGACGCAGCAGTCTTCCACAGTTTGAGGTAGGGGAATTGGTCCTGTTTCACGACTAACATGGGTTCAGAAGAAGGAACAAGCTTGCCAGCATATGGAGCGGACCATTTGAGATCATTGAGAATACTGGGGCTGATGCCTACACCATTAAGGAACTTGCAGGTGGTTGGATAATCAACCATTTACATGCAAAGTTCCTTCAGCCCTACAAGCAATAGGCGCTTATGGTCAGTCAAGGGGGGGTAATGTTGAGGTTTTAATATGACTGGGCAATAAGCTAGTGTTAGGTGAACTGTAAATTAGAGGTGAAGCGAGCTCTGAAGGCGAGTAATAGGCTAGAGAAATGCGAGGTGAATTGATTGAATCAATTATGATTTGAAAAAAAGGAAATTCCGTTGAAGCCCTAATGATCAAACAAATTCTACATTGATAGCAAATTAAGATTGACTAAGTGAAATGTGTCAAATCTGTTGAGGAATGCCGAGGGTTAAGGATTGAGTGGAGAGAGAAGTAGATGAGGTTTTTAGAAGAAGAAAAGAAGAGGAAGAAAGAAGAAGTGAACAGGAGTAAATAGAGAGCATAAGTAGAGAGAGTCTGTGGTTAGATCATATAAATAAATGTAGCAAAACTGAGGCGATAGCCTTATATTTTATATAAGTTTATCACGTTTATTTGAGGGACCAACGATCTCCATATCATTTGGCCGTTGCTCAGTGGGCTAAACCCTGTACAACTCATTCATCGGAAAAAAGTTGTATCTGCCAAAAGTAACAGTCATTTTTATATATGCAGTTATCATGGTTGAAGTATCTGGCTTACTGATAATGTTTAAAATTGAACCTTGGACCCAATCTTAGCAACCTTGGACATAATATATCTCTGGTCAATGGTATCTTTAATTTGGGGATTTAGGCGAATTTTGTACAGTTATCTTCAGCCTTGACTCCTTCTTAGTTTGTTGTACTTTCCAGTTATAGCATTAATTATAATAGTTTTGATATAATTTTTGACTAATTAACTGTAAATAGAATTCTAAAAATAGATTTTATTAAAAGGGTACATATAATAGGTTATTCCCTTTAATTGTTTATAGTGAGCCCCTATTAACAAGGATATATTTATAAATATAAAGTACCCTTTATAGGCTAAGATATAAGTTTTCACTTTTTTCAAGATATTACATATCTTTTTTTAGTACTAGATGGTCCCATATTACATATCTTTTACTATATCATATTCTTTTTTCTCTTCAAGTACTTTTTTAGTAATTTTATATACTCTTTTACTATTTTCATATTATCTTTTCTAAATTTGCTGAAATAAGGAAACATGGTGTTGAAATTTATAGGGTTCTTGGTTATTCTCAGCTGATGAACCATAATTTAATGAACTGCACAGGTTCATTGTTGTGCATTTTTCCGCGTTGTCTTATAGTAATATGTATTCATTTGATAACAGTATGATAATATTATCTGTAGTTGAATAAAGTACAAGTATTGGACTTTTCTTTCTCATTGCAATCACTTTTGCAACCTATTCAATTTAAGACTGAATCTAGTTTGATAATCTCACAGAGGAGATTAGTCTGCGCCCATGTCAGGGAGCAGTTGGGCAAGTAAGGTAAGAGGAGCAGGTGGAAGGCCCGCGGCCTCCAACATTCAAAAACGCACCAGAGAATCTGGCGGAATAGACAAAAATCTTAATAAAACTGGCGGTCACAATTTCCCCGGAGATAATTGCATGGCAAGCATGATGCAAACAGTACATCAACACGCCACACTCCCAACCACTTTCATTGGTGGAATTCGAGTCCACGTGTATCTGGACATCCAAAAATGGCCTTATGGGAAAAATTTTGTGAAGATGTACACAAAATTTTCCTGACCGCGGTGTATGTTGCACCTCACTCCATGTCATGTGGTTGGCTGTACCTAGGTTTCGAAAGCAAAAAAGCAGCAGATGAGGCTGCAGTGGTGCACATAGTGGTCGACCTCCCCAAAGGGCAATGGGTCATTGAAACCAAATGCACCAGATGGACAAAATCAAACCAAATTTTCCTCACGTTTGACTTTTTGCCTACTACGGTAAAACGTGACATTTTGGAACAACACTTGAAAGATGGTCTCGCCATATATGGCAAGATACAATCTTTTGAAATGCAACATTTCACGCTGATGCCACACCTGTGCACTGGCAAAGCCATTGCAGTTCTGACCCCAACTGAGGAGATTGCAAAGGACCTAACCCAGATCCCGCACTCCACTTTTATTGATATCACAGGGCATACCACACACCCATTCCGGGTGACCATGGACAGCGCGCCCCACATTGGCACCCACTGTGACGCGTTTGGCCATAAGGCGCACGCATGCCCCATCAAGGAGGGCGTCACATTCCAAGAGCACCCCTCAGCGGCCATGGCCAATGGAGAGGCGCACTATGAACCAACCGCAAGCACCAAGGAGGCTTTCCCATGGGGAGCACAAGGCTGCTACCTATTGGTAAAGCCTATCTCCCCGCAAGAATGGAAGAAGGCCAAGCAGGCCCATAGGGCTGCAGCCAAGGAAACGGCCAAGGCCACCACCACTATCCCACACTCACAACGCCAGGAGGACATGGAAACCTTCGCGGCGGAAGCAACTCAGGAATCCATCAACCAATCAGATTGGGAAGCCCATGCTGAGCGGGCTACTCAATCTGAGGATCCAATAGGAGACTTAATCTTACCCAATCATTGCACCCAAGCCCCGGTCAAAACTGACTTGGGACCTATCCCAACTGAAAAAAAAAAATTTTGACCCGCTCAATGGTGCACTGAACTCATCCACACTGCAAAAATTCGTCTGATGTCGGGAAAACAAAAAGCAAAGGCCAAAGCCAACGCGACTCTTTCTGCAAAAATCAACAAAAACTCTGATAGCGTTGCTGCTAACACCCGCGCTGCTGTGAAAGCCTGTGGGGACCTTGAAGAGCTGGTGGCCCGGGGCCCACCCCCTCGCACCTAAGGTATGATGGGGGAAACCTTCACTTTAGGGACGTTGAATATTGCTGGACTCAAGGCCTCCCCATCCCGGGCTAGGAAACTGAGTTTTTTACAAACCAATTTACCCGTGGATATCCTGGCCATCCAGGAGTCCCACTGTCCACGAGGTTCCGAGGAAACTTGGAAAACAATGCTCCTCCCATCACTATCCTTTTGGTTGAAGCACTGTGGGGTGCTAATTCAGAAAATAATTTTTTTCAAATTCGTATCCTCAGAAACATTCCTAAATGGCTGAGTGCTCGTCATCACCTTCTTGTGGGCTGATGTAGCGCACGCAAATGTCAACATCTATGCCCCAAACGGTGCACATGAGCGTTGGGAATCTTTCTCATTGGTCAAATCCCTCCTGCTACCCCCTGATTCTTTCCTAGTCGGTGACATGAACTGTTGGCTAACCTCACCAACGGACTGGTGGCCTCCCCTCACCCCATGCCCCACAGGGTCACGTAGAACTATGAGTTCTAAAGGCCACCCTTGGGTTAATGGATGCACTGCCGCGACATGCCCCACTGCTCAAAAACATGACGTGTCCCCACGTCCACAACAGCCAATTAAGGTCCATGACCTGCATCGACCTTATTCTAACACCAGCAAAATTCCAACCCCAAATCTCCCACTTCAAAACAACGAAAATGGAATTCTCTGACCACCGACTGGTCTTGATAACCTACCACCTACCTGTCACAGTTGCTAAGGCCCCACATTGGTGAAAAATCCGCCCCCCCCGAGCTCGTGTCACCAGGATTTTCCACGTGGGTGGAAGAGGCAACTTTGGCAAAAAAGTTTGTTGCACCGTTTTGCACAGACCCCATTTCCACATGGGCAACTTTCAAAGAGGACACCATCCGCCACTCTCGCCATCTCTCCTCCAGATGCTCACAAGCCACATTGGCAGTTATCTCGCATGCTCTGGCAGAATTGGCACACTTGGAGTCCAACATTCCAGCTACAAGATACAGCCCTGCATGGGGCTGGAAGTGATGGAGGCAGCTGCCCACCTCAACGCACTCGAAAGGCAACACAAACATTGGGTTTGTGTTCAATACAGGGCCACACGCATCACAATATGTGAAAAGTGCACCACTTATTTCTTTAAAAAATTTCGCACCACACCAAAGTGTGGCCTGCACACAGGTGCGAAGATCAGATAATTCTATTGTGGATACACCAGCCGAAGTGGCAATCAAAATGCAAAAATATTACTCCGAGTTGTACTGAGACAAACCAATTCAGCCAGCTGAAGTGGCGGAATTTCTTGACTGAGCTCATATCTGCACCATTTTCTGATACCCAGAAATAATGAATTTGATTACTCTGAACAAATTATGGGCAGCCATTCGAGGTGCGCCAAACCAAAAATGCCCAGGCCCAGATGGCATTCCATATGAGTTCTACATAAAATATTTCAAATATATATCCCCACTTCTGCTTGCCTCACTTAACCAAAGCCTGTTGGAAACGCGCCTCCTACCAGGAGGAAAAGAGGCCTTTACTGTCACACTCTTTAAGAAGGGGATAGGCTTGACTTAGCCAACTGGCGCCCCATTTCTCTAACAAACACAGACACCAAAATTTTAACAAAAATTATGGCTAACTGATTAGGGACTATAGCATCTGCCATCATCTCCCCAGAACAATTCGGTTTCATCCCCAGAAGGTTGATTTGGGATAACGTGCACTCTGTGACTAACGTATGTCAGTCCACAGCCTCTGGGGCACTTGTATTCTTGGACCAACAAAAGGCCTATGATAGAGTAAACTGGGAATACCTAAGGGCCTGCCTCCATCAATTCTGCCTACCCCCTCGCTTCATCAACTGGGTGATGCTGCTCACGGAATCTGCAACAATGGCAGTATGTGGCCCTGGCTTCCTAATGGAAGTAGTCCGCCCTCAAAGGGGCTTGCGACAAGGGGACCCCCTCAGCCCACTCTTATACAACTTCAGCCTTGACCCACTACTGCGAAGTGTGAATGCCCAACTCACTGGGGTCCATGTTCCAGGCCAAGCCCCAGTCAAGATATTGGCGTTTGCAGATGATTGTGTGGTTGGGGTGTCTAATAATCAAGATGCACGCGTGCTTGAAGCTCACATCCAGGAATATTCCCGGGTAAGCAACGCGGCACTGAACGCCTCCAAAACCGAAATCATCCTCCTTGGTCAGTTTCAGAACTGCTAGGCCCCAGCAATTAGTTCCCAACCCGGCCCATCTGCTCGCCCACATCCACGCCTTACTAACTCAACACACACCGCTCCACTGGTGCTCCCCTTCGTGCCAAGTCCTACCATAGGACTGGTGCGCCATCTGGGCGTGTGGATGGAGGCAGGCGGATACGCATCAGCAGTAATGAAGTGCCGTATTCTGGACAATGTGATGAAGCGAATCGCCTCTCTCAGAGCCCACTCTACTTCCCTTACTGGCAGGGTTGTTTTAGCCAACTCTATGCTCTTATCCAAAGTCTGGTTCGGAGCCCACGCCATCCCCTTCTCCCCAAGCTTCTTCAAATCCTTGTATGCCTTGCTGCAAGGATGACTTTGGTCAGGCCGCCCTCCACCAGTGTGGCTAGAGGTCATGTTTGGCCCTCATCATCATGGTGGCATGGGCCTGCTTGACTTTAAAGCCCATGCTGCCAAGATCCTGGGCACCTGGATCACGGCTGTCACCGCTCCTACACTCCCATCCCAACACTGGTCCCGCGCAGCCCGCTCCAACTTCTCCTGAGCCTTGGGCCTCAACAATCCATCGAACCCCCACTCCCTGATGAAATACCTCGCATCACACACATTGGCCACAGGTCCTCACAGGACAAAAACCCACTACAAACGAATCCTACTCTCCATGCGGAGCGCAGAGTGGAGAATTCATATTAGTGGACATACAATCCAAAGAGGCCGCCCCTCTCCTCAGTTCACACAAGAGGTACAGGGGCTACCCATCCATGATGGCGTGATCCCCATTTGGCCCCAATTCCTATCAGGGTGGACTACCTGGACATGATGGACATCCCTTATTCCATTGAGACCCAAAAAACAATCTGTAATTATGTACATCACCCTCTGTTGCAGCCTCAAGTCCGCTCCCATGTGTGGCGCTGCCTGAGGCGGGTGTATCATACAGCTGAGTGCTCTAACGCTTTACACTCATCCTGTGTCGTGTGTGTCCAGTATGGAACGCTGTTCCACTGCCTGGAGAAGTGCCCCACCTCTAAAGTGATATGGCGCGAAGTTCAACGTCTGCTGGGCCAGGATCAAACGCATCCCTTCAGTCTGTCAAGAGATATGTTTGCTCTATCAATGGCCTCCTCCCTTCCACCCTCCCTCCGTGCTCTGGTGGTTGCAATCGCCATGTGGACCATCCACACGATTGTCTTAGATGCTATCGCAGGCTCCACCCCCACCCTCCCAGAAACTGTCCACAGATTCCGGTCTCATTTGGTGGACCACTTTCAAGCGTGGATGTTTGGATACCTCCCACTGCGTCGCCAACAGCTGGTCTCCTCCTGGTTCCCAGTCTGGTTCATCAAATCAGACCCCTTCCTCCACACGGGCGCAATAGTGGCTACGGCCCCTTCACACGTTCCCTCCCCTCCCCATAAGTGGCGTTCCGCTGGCAACAAGAGATAGCATCGCTTCTCTGGGGTGCCTCCCCCGGTACTAAGTTTATCTGTCCTGAGTCATATTTGGAAGTGTCCATCCCATGGTCAGCCTTCCTCGCAATAAATTTAAATTTAAAAATAAAGTACAAGTATTGGGTCCAACGCTTGATCAGTATTTCCTCTCAAAATACTTAGTGTGTCTTTAATAGGGATTCATTCCCTTATACCGCCTAACTTGATCTAAACTCAGATCCTCATTTATGGCTTCTCTCTGGTGACACAGTTAGCAGCAATACCTGATTCAGCTTCTCTTCTCTGGATCCACGCTCAGATCCTTACTCTTTATCCTAAAGGGTCTCCTAATTAAAGCTCACAGCAATAATTTCCTAGAGAAAAATAGAACTCAAATTGGATTTTGGTATGATACTAATCACTGGTAAAAGTAAATATTTCAGTGTATATGTGTATGTGTGTGTTTTTAATAAGTTTTTTCTTAGGGGAATTTATAGTGGGAATTTGGCGCCCAACCCACAATTGGCACCTCATTGATGAAACAGCAGCTGTTGCTGTTGAATTACTATCATTATCTCATCAGAAATGGTCTTCCCCATCCTGGCTAGGATTCCATCGTTGGGCATCCTTGAGACCTAAAATGTAAAAATTCATAAAAGTTGTCCCTAAAGTTTTCCTCTCAATCCCAGCAAACCAACCATATTTAGCAAGTGACCTGCTTTGGTAATGGGACTAGTTACCAATCAAGGCAGGTCATAAACCAACTGATCAATTCGCTATTTGTAGGTAGCATCACTCGCCTTGCAACTTGATCCTTTAATTTCCAATTGGTCAGTTAAGAGACCTGACTGATCCCAATTGGTACACCTGATAGTTAATCATCAATTAACTATCAGATGCTCCTATTTTCTCATCAACTCTTCCCAATGAGATCTTAAGCATTCACCCAGATCAATCCCTGATGGATCTTACCCAGGCGAATTACTTAAAATCCCCCAAAGGTTGTTACCCCAAAATCAGGGTCAAACAATATCCAATTCACTTCACAATAGGGGATTATCCCCTAGCACCCCTGGTAATCTAATCAGCTGGGTTTATATGCAAAAATCCCAACACATGTTACTTTTTATAAGAATCTTTGTAGCTATAGCTTAGTTGCAATTATTTCTAGTATATTTATGATATTTTTCTAGATCATCATTAGTTACTTCTATAATTTTGTTAAGTATAAGATGCATAAGTTCACCAATATAAAAATCCACCAAGTTTCTATTAAATATATTCTTAATTATTAAAAAACTATACCAAATTGAAATTATCATATAGATATTTGGTGATAAAAAATAGCAAAGTTTTTGACAAATAATCTTCTAAACTATCAGCATGATAAATTATTGTATTATCCAAAAATTGAGCTTTCTAAATTATTTAATCATTGTACATTAAGTAAAATAAGTCTGCATTCACTAATTTATTATATACTCTGCATATCACTTCCTGATCTATTTAAAAGCAGAGATTAAAAGACACCTATGTACCTTTTTAGTTGATAATAATGTACTAAACGACTGACTTTTTGAGATCTCCCGTTAGTTTGTCATTTCTAGTACTAGTGGTGCCCAACCCAAGATGGGGTTCCTCCACGCATCTTTATTAGCTGTGTGCCAAGTAAAGGGATGATAAGATAAATACTTCTGACATGGTGCTCAGCATTAGCCTAAGAATCCATATTAGAAGGAGAAGTGGGGTAAGGGGGATTTTTGTCCAGCTCCAGTTCTTTCAGGTGGTAGGTAAAGGCAGATAAAAATGGGGTGAAGCATCAGCAGTGTGGTACAGAAGGAGAAAAAGTTGAGGGTTCTCTTCATTAATGAGGCCAACAATGTGCATCGCCTTAATTTATTGGGGTAGTTGGTGTTTGGGAAGGGTAACAAGTTTTGACACACAAGTGAATGACTTGATGCTTAGGCAGGTTTGAGAAAATTGGAATTGAACAGTGATAATCTCACTGCGTTGACGCACTTGTGGCCAGCTGCAAGTGTTAATCTTTCAATTTTGAATTTTGCTTTCTGAGGAAATCTATAGGGAATTTAAGGATGGTGATACCCTAAAAAAGTGGCTCAATTGCCGTGTGGAAGGCTTGGAATAGGAGGGAGTTGGTGGGGACAGCAGCTCCTTAAAAAACTTTTTAATGAATATTTTTGTTTATTAAGAATATATTGTGAGGATGAAAAGGCAGCAGCAGTGAGTCAAATTAGGGGTGTGTGAAGAATTCTGACCAGTTGAATTCAGATTTACTTCCATATACACTTTCATCATTGTTTATCCATTTGTAGGCATCAAAAAGGATTTGATACTGCCATTGCTGGGCCAGCAACAGGAGTTAGTTGGGTGACAAATGCTGATTGGCTGCGCACAGTTAATCGCAAAAAATCTGCCTGCACATGAGCTGCAATCTGCACCATAATGGTTCTGGTGGTCAAGCCTTGGCTGGCTGGAGCGGCGGGTGCAGCATCCTCTTCAGATGATGATGGAAGGGGAGAACTGATCCCCATGCAAAATATTTCTTAAACTGGTAGCAGGGCTGACGCCAAAGAGAGGAGTGGAGGAAGCAGCTTTAGCTGAAAACGCTGGGCACTTGGGCTTTTAAAGGTCAAGGTCAAAGCTTAATGGACAAATGGCGAGGCCATTTTCAACGCATACCTAGAAGTGATGTTCAGGGGCAGATCTGATCACAGCGCAGGGAGGTATTATGAGGTGGGTGTCTTAACAGAAGGGGCAGATTGTTACAATTGCATGAGGCCCAGTGAGATAATCAGCGCCACCTGGAACCATGAACTGCGACATGAGGTCAGTGCCATAGGCAGTCAAGCCCTCTGTGAGCTCATAGCAGAGGCGTTTGGGGGAGAGGTGGGAGGGAAAGCCAGCTAACTGGACCACCAGTGTGTGTCTCATCTAACAAATTGAATTTGGATGGTTGGAATGGGGTATTTTTATATATTTATGGTAGCTTTGCTGCTGCCATGGCATGAGCTTCACATGAGAAGCCAAGATGAAATTATCTCCTAAAGGGGCGGAATTCTATAAATACAGTGGGTTTGTAAACTGCCGGTGGCCATCTTGATGATGGCCACACTCACATAGGGGAAGAAGTTCCAATAACTGCCCCAAAGACCAAAATGCAGGTTTCTCTGTGGGAGCACCAAAGGATTATGAGCACCGCCTGGGAGTGTGCAAGGTAGTGGGTTAGGTCCCAAGGTGGGACATAGCAACTAGAAGTATCTTTAGGGCTAGCTGGGCTATCCTGGGGGCGTTTAAGGCAGCCAATAAATACCAAGATTGGCACACCGCCGCCCCACATGGGGCAGCAGGTGTCAATTGAAGCAACATAGGGTAATAGTGACATGGGTTAAAGGCAGTTTTGTGTAAGGACCAAATTATATATATTTTAAATTTTATCAAATATGTGATCAAAGCGAAAGAGGAATTTTGTTAGTTTTTTAAATATAGATTAAAACCACCTGTCAATAAAAATAAAGTATTTGCAATTTCTTTAGAGATGAATTCATGAGCATACAGTGTCTTTACTATTTATTACTATATGATATAACTATATTTCTTATAATATAGACTATCTTTGTATGACCAATTAGCGCTTTTAAGCTGTTATAATCGTTTTATAGAATAGGATAATATTTGCTCATAAACTTTCTTCTCAAAATCAGAATTATTGTAAAATTATTTTCTAATATATTTTGTACAATTTCACTTACCTCTGGTGT
Organism: Massospora cicadina; assembly: GCA_022478985.1. Classification (NCBI taxonomy): domain Eukaryota; kingdom Fungi; phylum Entomophthoromycota; class Entomophthoromycetes; order Entomophthorales; family Entomophthoraceae; genus Massospora; species Massospora cicadina. Next base: position 36,171 of record JAKSZP010013236.1, read on the forward strand.
CACTTTTTACTTCCAGGACTACCTATAGTTTTCTTCAAAACTCATTCTGTCTTTTTAAAATAATTCCAGTAATTTCCTAGAAAATAATAATTTATACTAAGTTAATAGCTGTTACTTTATTGAAAATATATTTCATTTACTTTTATAATTAGTAGTTACCTGGTTTTAGTTCCCACCATTTTATTTTCAGCACTCTTTTGCTCATGCAGATGGGTATATTTTTAAAAATTATTTATAAATAATCATTGTGCAAATTCTAAGGATTATACTTTTACATGAAACCACATTTGATTAAATTTACAAATTAAAGTAGATCTAAATGACTTTGAAGTACCAAAACACAGCAAAATACTGATTCCCTCAGCCCCACTGCCCTCTCACAAACTGGTTTATAAATTTGAGACTAGCCTGCTTCTTATAGTGAGTAATTACCAAAACATAAAACAGAATGCTGGAGGCATAGACGTCCATATGACCTGATATCATACAGGAAAGGAAAAATTAAGGGATGGCAACTAACAATCACTTTTATCAACATACCTACCAACAACCAGCCTTTTGCAAAAGTGGCGGCCACATATTCCACTGCAGTTGCTACTTTAGGACCCATAGGGATCCTTAAATCCTCTATGGCAACATAGGTTGTCAACTATGAAGAAAGACTACAAAACTTCGCCCACTGTAGAGAAAGAATATCCAAAAAAAGTCATATCCTGACACCAGATGGCATCTAAAATGGGGGACAACCCCAGGATGCCTTTATAATGGTATCCTCACTTGAGGAGGGAGGGCAGCAGCGTTGTAATTATGGCCATTATTGCCCAGTCATTGTGTATATTGGTAAACATGGCACCTATTGGGCAGTGGCTAGCAGAGAAAAATTGTTATTTTAAATGTAAAAGTTCTTCCAAGAAGTTCTTTTATTGAAACAAATAGTAGATATTAACTGACAACTGTATCTGTGGGGCACATTTGTTTTAAGTGATAGGACTAAGGGAATAAATTAATTTTTTATTGACCAAGAGTAATGATCACATTTAATTTTGAAAGATTGACCTTTCAAGAATTTCATGACGCCAGATCAATATCATCCTGGCCAAAGATTTTCACTCAAATTTTTATAAAAACTTTCTTAACCAGTGTGATTCCGCTTGGTGGATTTAGATGCGTCAAGTAGGTGACTGATTGTGCCCATGGCCATACCACATATGGAATGTCCCATTGAGTATTGAAAAGGATTAGATTACCTGAACCTGATGGGTTTGGGCTTGCCTTTTCCGGTGGAAGGGAACACAATGATGGTGATTTAAAGAACTGAGCATAATTTATAGGACTCAATTACACTGGACCTTAATTTATCAATGTTAGCAGCTCCTATTGGAACTCAATATTGTCAAAGGAGATGGATGACCACAACTTTCCCTCTGGTTTTGGATTCTTACCGCTGCCACCTCTAAACACATTTCCCCGGTCTGCTGCACCAACTTGAGTGGTGAGGAAAAGAGGAAATGGGGAAATATTGAGGGGTAAGCTGTCATCCACCTCTCATCCACCACATGGGCTAAAACGTCTTGAGACATGAGAGGGATGGCGGCTGTTAAAATTTCAGTATACCCACATAATCTAGCTTAATTAATTATATTATTATCTACTTTAAAAACTGGGTAGTGAATTACCATAGCAGATGTGGGAGTTATCATATGATAAGATGGCTATTGCTGGTTGTTATTCCTTATGAGATATTGCTTAATTCATTGAGATACAATCCTGTTGGATTACTGATGTTCTGCTGAGGAGAATTCCTGGCAATGTTCTAAAAAATGATTCAACTATTGATTAAATATTTGATAATTTATTTATATTGTATGAGTCACTTTGAGCTTATTGCTGATCAGCTAAAGGTTTATTGCAGCTGCTGGTCGTTGACAACGCGATTTTGAAACAAAATGTGGGTCAATCTTTTAGGTAAAGCAACCTGCTGTTTATGGGTAAAGAGTCCCATTACCTAAGCAGGTTGCTAAATTAATTTGGAATATTTGCTGTGGTTGAGTGAAGATGGTGAGACACATTATTCATATATTAAATTAGGAGTGGTCATGTTCCTAGCAGTGGTGGAATTTAACTGGTCAGATGAAGTAATCATTGTTTTTGTATGACTTCTGAAAGCTGTTTCATTGGTGACAGCTTCTGTTCCTATTGGGGTGCCACAGAAGATTTTGGTGTCAGATTTCCCTTTATAAATCTCTTGGTTATTAGATAAAGCAGTATTGATAAGTCTAATATATATTTAGACTGTTACACTTCTGTTTTTACTCTTAAAATTAGAGTTGAAAATTATCCTTTGTTTACATACTGTTTTCAAGTTCTTGAGATCTCATGTGGTAAGAGAAGATGGGAGAAGTTCCCTTGGTCCAAAAGTAGCCAACTCTAGAGAAAGAATTAAGGGGATATGATTTTTCTTATCTGGAAGCTTTCAATTACCATCAAGTATCATAAGGAAGAGCGTTAGCACCTGTCTAGCATTAAAGATATACTCCTTTTGGTTGTGGAGAGCTCAACAAGGACTTTAGTCTTCATACTATTGTCAAAAATCCCTTTCTTATCAATAATCTATTCTGTGCACACATTGAACCTGTGCAATAAACCTAGAACAGTTTAAATCCACCTTTTTTACCTCCCTAATTTTGGGACAGAAATACCTTGCAGTTGAGATGCAGGGAGTGCTCCCTCAGAACTTACACGCCCACTACTTTAATATAAGGCAGCGGCAAGACCTATAGCATTTTTCACTCATTGGGAAAACGTATTAGAAATAAATTGACCAGCCACCAACTCCTCATGTTAATAAATTCCTCCAAGGATCTTTCCCTCCACTTTGCATAAACCCAATCAGTGCCTCATAGCCCCATTGTGCTTCCCTGAAGCAATATGAGATTCACACTTCAGGGTGAATATTTAAATTGTTTACATAAAATTGACAAATAAATAATCGAACTAGCCCAGGTGTTTATGCAGCCTGCAGGCTCCATTGACTCCACCCCTATAAGGTGTATTTGATCTCAGCTTTTCTTGTGAAGCTGATGCTGCAACTTCAGCTACCATTAACCTTATTATTTCAGGCACCTACCTCCCAACCACTCACACCCAGTTGCCTGATAATACCACTCTTGTAGTTCAATTCGTTGGCCTCACTACCCGCCTCCCACCTGATACCTTATATAAAGAACTGATTGCCAGATTGTTGACATATACCTCCTACCCCATTCTGCAAACTTTTTTCCAAAAAGAGCCAACTAACTCATGGGCCCTGCGCTTTTGTGACCATACACCCAAATTCAACTTAATTTCCATTTTTCTCCATTGCAGCCATTGTCTCTTCTGCCTAGACCATCCTTTCTGGGCCTGAGTGGATGGAGGGTACACCATCTGCACCATCTGTTTTGACCTGTACTATTAAAAACAGTGCTGCCCCTCCGTAGCTTATGCAACATCCCACATGCCTGACCCCTCCCATTATGATCCCATTGTTGACTCCTCAACTTTCTTCAAATGGGGTACAATCCTCTCTCCTCCTCCCACCAAGGTGGTAGCTGCTACTGCAATTGATTCAGCTGATCAGCAACCTACCCATTGAACTAACACTCCTACACCAACCAATTGGGAGCCATCATAGATCCCATTAAATTCTTAAAAGCGTACCCAACCACCTAACCCAGTCCACCCATATGCTGATCAACAAATCCTTTTAAACAAAAAACCCCTGGAATTACTTAGAGGAAGTTTATGAATCAGGAAATCTAGTCCATGGCTCAGATGAGGACCCAAGCCTCAAAATATATCTCAACGCCAAATATGCAGCTCAGTTCCCACCTAGGCATTATGCTCCATTCCCAAAGCTGACAAGTTTCTAAGTGAATACCAACTCATTGAAGAGGCTGTTGCCTCCCCTGAGTGCCACCCCCTCTGAAATGCTGTAGCAAAATCAGTTTAAGTCTTAGCTGAGGGTCTGACCCCTCCTGAACTTCCCACCTTGCACCTAACATATAAAAAAGAGCAACTCCAATTCTATTAAGTTGCCAGTAAAGCCATACAAAAAGTTGCAGTGGTCACAAAATTTGGCTTTAAGACCCACATCACCAACAACAGCATTGCCACTTTCCCATCCTCCCCATATTTTCCTCAAGGATGAGAAAGCCCTCTCCAAATACATCACCACCCTACTCATAGCAAAGACTGAGTTGCAAGCCCCACTTTGCCATATCATTATCCACTTCAAGGATGCATGTCCATGATCTAGGCTCTATACCAAACCCTGCTAACCATATTAGGATGATAAGCCTTCCAATCCATCTTCACCCTCTGCCATGGATGGATAGTTGCTTACCACCTCTGACCTGGTTGAATCATTTTAAATTTGTCATAATGAGTGATCCATTCAACTTGTTCTAATCTATTTTATATTATTTTTATTTAACTGAGGTAAGCTGACCAGGGGACAGACATTACCAAATATATGTAAAACTAAGAGAAAAACTAAGAAATATAAAAATTGGGCACCCCAGGGTACTCAAGTTACCCCTGTTGCCAGCGGGACTGCCAGGTATGGGGGTTGGTGCACTACTCCGAGGGGGTTTCCCCTGCTATGGAGCAGGTGTGAAGGAAAGGGTCTGTGTGGAGGAACCAGAGTGGGAACCATGATTCTATGAGCGCTTTTTGTCTTGGTCTCATATATCCATAGAGCCAGGCTTGGAAGTGCTCTAGTAAGTGGACATGGAATCTGTTAATAATCCCATGAATGGTTGGGACCGTGCCCTTGAACGCATCTAATGCAATTGTGTGTATTGTCCACATTGCGATGGGTATTATTAGGGAGCGGAGTGTAGATGGGATTGGTGACTCGATCTGGAGCACGAAGATGCTCTTTGACATTGAGAATTCCTGTTCATTTTAGATCTTGGGCAGGCGTGCGACTTCCTGCCATATAGCTTTGGTTGGGGGGCATGTTTCTAGGCGGTGATGTAGGGATCCCTCCCCTCCACATACTGCACATGTTTTGTATAGGGAGTTGGAGCGGTCCGCCGTCCTATAGGTCCTTCTCAAACAGCGCCAGGCGTTTGCTCTTATCCTTGGTTGTAGAAGTGGGTGGTGTGTCATTTTCCACATTGCTTTCTGTGTGGTTAAATCATAGGGAATGTCCAGCATATCTAGGTATTCTATCCTAGCTATGCTTGGGGTTGTTGCGAGCATATCCCTCTGGGGGTGGCTTTCTGGGTTTCTTAATTTGAATTGGGGGCTGGGTCATCCCCTTCCCTGTATAGTAACCATGTTCTCTATGGTCCATCCCATATGGTGGATAGTTTGGAGGATATGTTTGAAATGAGGGGAGGTTCCATGTGGACCCGTTGCAGTAGGGTGCTTGGCAAGGTATGAAAGTAGTCTGGGTGGACTATGTGGGTTGGTTAATCTGAGCGCCTGTGCAAAGTTAGTCCTTGCTGCTCTGGACCAATGTTGATGCAGGAGGTCTGGAGCAAGGATTTCCTTTATCCAGGTACCTAGGATGTGATTGGCATGGCTCTCAAAATCTATTAGTTCCATGCCTCCGCTTGAGCGTGGGCCAAATAGTGTTTCCATCTGTATAGGAGGGTGAGAGCCAGGCCACAGCCAGCCCTGGATAAGCGCGCGAATTGAGGTTATAAAGGTAGGTGAGAAGGCTATCGCATGGGCCTGGTACCACAGTATTGGGAGGATGAGCGAGTTAGCAACTGTAACTCGTCCTGTTAGTCCTGGGGTTCTTCCCTTGAGGGAGGCGACGCGTTTGGATACCCGTTGTAACAGGTTACTTTCCATTGTCTCATTAGCATATCCCCCTGATTCTAGCCAGATTCCAAGGTGTCGGACAGGAGTGGTGGTGGGAGGTGTTGCAAAGGGTAATATAATTGGGTTTTTTCTTTGAGTGTTGGTGTGAGGTTCTGATGTTGTGGCCCAATTGTTTGTGTATTTGCCTAAGAGGATTATTTCTGTCTTCCTTTTGTTGAGCGATGAATTGCTCACCTTGGAGTATTCCTCTAGAGTGTGTTCCAGCTGTCGGGCATCTTCATTGTTTGCTATACCTGCTACGCAGTCATTTGCAAAGGCCAGTATCTTGACTGTTGGTTGTCCTTGTGCGGTTATCCCCATGAGACGTGAGTCAGTTACTCAGAGGAGCGGGTCAAAGCTGAAATTGTATAGCAGTGGGCTGAGGGGATCCCCTTGTTTGAGCCCTCTGTGTGGTTTTAACTTGTTTGTTAGGAATCCAGGGCCGCATACAGCCAAGGTTGCAGATTCTGTTAGGAGCATCGCCCATTTTATGAATCTTGGTGGGAGTTTGAAGGCATGTAGACATTCTTTTAGGTATGGCCAGCTAACACGGTCATACGCCTTTTCCTGATCCAAGAAGACCAGGGCACCAGTTGCTTTGGATTGGCAAATATTTGCAACAGGGTGATTGTTGTCCCATATTGAACGCCCTGGTATAAACCCAAACTGGTTGGGTGATAGGACGTCGGATGCAATCGCGCCTAATCTAGCTGCTAGAATTTTAGTTAGAATTTTTGTGTCAGTGTTGGAGAGTGCAATTGGGCGCCAGTTGGCCAGGTCCAACTTGTAACACTTTTTATAAAAGGTTATAACGTAGGATTCATGGCCTCCTGGTAATAGGCGTGTTTCCAACAAACTCTGGTTCATTGACGCCAATAGGAGGGGGGCGATTTGTTGAAAATATTTTTTGTAAAATTCGTAGGGTATCCCATCAGGCCCTGGGCATATCCTACGTGGTGCACCGCGAATTGTTTCCCAAAGCTCCTCCCGTGTGACAAGGGATAGTATATTGTAATTTGGTGGTGTACTTTATATCTTAGCAGTTTGAATAAATTCTTTAATTTTTTGTGGATCTGTTGGCATATCGCGATATAATTCGGTGTAATAGCAGTGTACTTCCGCCTTGACCTCCTCAGGGTCAGTTGCCACAGTGCCATTGGTCTTGCGGACCTGTGTGCACGTGGGCTGGTTTCTGCAGGAGTGGAATTGGTGGAAAAAGTATGTCAAACAGGTTTCGCCTTCCTTTATGAACTTACCTTTGTTCAATACTTTGATTCTGTGTTGGTGTTCAAAGATGAGATTGTTAAGTCAGGCTGAAATTTCTGCCCATTTACATCTCCGATTAGGGCTATAGCCAGATCTCAGAGTATTTATTTCCAGGTGGTCTAGTTCTGCCAAGGTACGCTTGATTGTGGCTGTGTCTGCGGTTTACTTGCGTGATGCAATATGTCAGGTTTTGTTGATTAAATCTTTTTTGAAATTTTCCCATGTTCTGATGGGATCCAAAGTTAATGGGGCTGTGAATTCTGGGTTTGTAGCCTTGTTTTCAACCCAGTCAGATATCTCAGGCAATCTTATATTTTCTGGGTGAAGTTTTCTCTAAGGCGACACCTGTGTGTGGTATTGGGTTGGCGCTAACTGCACCATAACTAATTGGTGATCAGAAAAATTGATCTTTTTTGTTTTAAATTTAGAGATTCTTGAGTGGTGGGATTGTGGGATGAGGATGTGGTCAATATGACTCATTGATATGAGCAGTCCCTCACGTATGTTGGGTCTTGTCATATGGGGAAGGATTAGTGAATTGGGAGGAAGAGCATCCTGTAAGCCAAGAGATGCCTTCATTGTGCGATATTCAATGTGTCCAGGTGGGTATCCCCTGGGATTAGGCCATCGATCTGTATTGGGGTTATCCCAGCAGTTGAAATCGCCTAACATGATGATATCTGGTGGGAGGGTGAGGGTAGAAATTTTTCAAAAAAAATTTTCTCTCAGTTGCAGTGCACGGTGCATAGATACATGCTGACAAAATTATTTCATCTTGGCATGTGATTGTTGCTACCAGGACTCAACCGTGCAAGTGTGATGATGAATTTGTAATTTTAAATTTTTTGTTGTTTTGGACTATCACCCCACAGTGAGATGTCCATACTGATTGTGATGGTGCGACCCTGGTTGACCAGTATTCTTCTTCCCCTTGTAGGCAGTGGGTTTCTTGGATGGCCAAGATGTCTACAGGAGGTTTTTGCAGGAATGCCAGCTTTTTGGCTTGTGACGTATGAGCCCTGGCTCCCGCGATATTTAACATCCCTATTGACACTGAGGTGCTCGTGGCGCCTCAGGAGCAGTTGGGAGGACCCTCTGGTCCTATCCCACTGCGGCTCATTTTGGCCATGCTCTGCGTCTGTACTCCAACTCTTTCACTGCCATTGTTGGTTCCCTTGATCTGACTCAATGATTCAAGGAAATTGCGGTTTTTTGCATTTGCATCAACTTTTCCTGCACAGGTCTCATGTTGATTTGATGCGGGTTGTTGATTGGATTTTATATTTTTTTGGTTCAACTTTGTTGCATTGTGCACCGCATTTTCACCCAAATTGCAGTTGCATTGTTCCTCAGTATGTGCATGACTGATGACGCTTTGTGGTTCAGTCTGGTTACTGTGAAAATTTTTGACCTGGTCATATTGTTCTGATTGGTTGGTTCGGTGAATATCTGAAATATCCTCCTGAATTTGTCCGTGGTTAATGGCGGATTCCGCATGTGCTGCCGCTTCAGCCGCTGCTCTCTTGCGGGCTTTTTGTGCTGCTTTACGCTGTTTACTTGTAACTGGGTCCACGATGGAGTATATTCCATCTTCACCCCAGTGGAATGGGTGGTGGCCATCAGTCATTTTGGCGAAGTTTTCATTATCTTCATCCATAGCTTCTTCACAAAAATCATTTTCCATTAAGCCCTCTTTTACAGGGCATGCATGTTCCTTGTGGCCCAGTGAGCCACAGTGGTTGCAAATGGGTGGTGCGCATTCCAGTGTAACTCAGAATGCAGCCAACTGGCCCCCATCTGCAAAGTGAAATTCTGCTGCACGGGGAATTCTAGATAAATCCTCTTCCACTTCTGGGAAGGGGTTGATTACAGCGATAGCTTTGCCCGTGCACAGGTCAGGCATTAATCGAAATTGCTGTAATTCAAGTTGTTGGATTTCTCCATAGGCCACAAGACCTTTGCGGAGCTCCTCCTCGATTACCTTATGAGGAAGGTTGGTGGGGAGCGAGTCAAAGGAGATGAACAAAGTTTTTGCTTTGTTCCATCTGGTGCGCGCGGTGTGCACAATTTTTTTGCCCTCAGGGAGGTCAATTTCCACGCAGATTTTTGCTGCGGCATCGGCTTCATCAGCTGTTTAAAAACCAATATCAATCCAGCTGCATCCCATGTTGTTGGTGGCTACATACACCACGTGAGGGGAAAAGTGAGGGCTGTGCCTCACATGTTTTCTCCCACAGGGTTGGTGACTCATCCCCAAGGAAGAGTCTGATCCCATGTTCCACCTTTGATAAAGGTTGGTTGAATTGAATGTACATGTATTGCGCGTGCTTTACAGTAAATACCATAAACCCAGATGGTGTCTGAGTTTGCGATTTCTTTGCAGATTGGGTTCCTGGTCCCCCTCCAGGGCGTTTCTTGCCCTTAGTTGCACCATTAAGCGCACTGCTTGCCGCGACGCTTGCCCATGTTGTATTATTTTTGTTATTCAAGTCACCCATCTTTCCTGTGTGTGATTATCCAAATTTGCTATTCAAATTGAATTGTAGTAACTAAAGTGATTGTTACGAGAAAGAAAAGTGACAGTTTATTTTATATCATTTTAGCTTAAGTTTACTTGCTCCTCTGAGCTTTGTAATGTCCATCCTCTAGTCATCTTGCCTCAGATAAATAAGTAATGTGCATATTTTGAATTTTATAAATTTTTATTTGTGGAGGGCGACCTTGGGATAGGCACTTCAGATAAACTCAACTACAAAGCGCCAAGAAAGTAATGAGTGTCATCCCAGAGGAGCCGTAGCTACCTCCTGTTGCCAGCGGAGCTACCAGTGGAAGGAAGAGGGTGAGTGACAGGGGTATCCTGGGCCAAAACATAAAACATGAATGAAGGAAAGGATCTGACAAGAGGAACCAGATGGGAAACCAGGATGACATCAACTGGCGTTGTCAGGATGGCAGGTGGCCAACAGCTAAGCTTGAAAGTGGTCCATAAGGTGTAATGGAAGCGATGTACAGCTTCACGTGGGGTTGGGGTAGTTCCAGAAAGTGCATCAATGACAATGGTGTGTATCATCCATAGTGCTATTTCAACAATTAAGGTGCGGAGTGATGGGTGGATAGGAGAGGACATGGAAAAGTCAAAGATGTTTTGGACAGGCTGAAAGCCTGCTCAATCTTCTGGAAAAAGAGGCGCATAACATCTCACCAAATCGCCTGCAGTGGCGGTCAATCTTCCAAGCAGTGGGTAGAAATCTTTATTTACCACATACTACGCATGAAGTTTGAGAGGTATTGGACTGCTTAGACATGTGATACACTTTTCTCAGGCATCTCCACACATGGGCGCAAATTTTGGGTTGTAAAAGAGGATGGTGTGTGTACCGCCAAATGTCCTTATGAGTCTCCAAAGATTTGGGATGTCAAGCTTGTCAAGATAGTTCACACAGGCAATGAGGTGGGGACGTTGGGGTACCAGGTTGCTTAATATGACTTGCTCATGGACTTCTTGTTTATAACGGGGAGTAGGGCGACCCCTCTAGGCGGTGTGCCCACTGATGCTGATTCTCAATTCAGCGCTCTGCATGGAGAGGAGAATTCATTTGAAGTGGGTCGACGTCCCATGCATCCAGCAGCAGAGGGATATAAGGCAAGATAGTTTAGCAGAGGATGAGGGTGGGTAGGATTGCTGAGGCCTAGGGCGTAGGAATAAAGCGCATATTTTAGTTTTTTAAAAAATATAATATTATATTAAAAATATTTGAAAACTATAAAAATTATGAGAAGATGTAAAAAGATGTGAAAATAGTAAAAATTGATGTGAAACACTATATTATGATGTGACTGTCAGTACAAGTCCTTATATAGATAATTTCTGGCCCAAATTAAGAGAAATTTCGGTGTCACCCACACCACCCCATGAAAAGTTTGCAAACCTTAAACATATTTGATTAATTGATCTATTGCAATGGGATTGATTGGTTAATAAGATAATGATAACTTATTGATTTCAATTTTCATAATGGATTGTATTCTCAAAAAAAGGAAAAAAAGAACCTTCTTCAAGAAAGTCACTAAAAAGTATAAAATAATCTGAAATAATTAATACTCAATAACACCCATATTGAAGTCAGTCATATTTAAACTGCATTAAAATAGCCATTTATAATATGTATACTCAGCACTGTATTTTCTAAGTTGCTTATATTTTACATTTGGACCCTGTCATGAAACCTGCTGATTAAAGTAATACTGGGCTTTCAATCTGGGTGTGTAACAACCCAGTGAGATGCTCAGAATCCCAATGTCATAGCAGTTCTGATCACTTGTAGGAGGGATGCTCTATGATTCTTGTGAGGGTAATAAAAATCCAAGAACATAATAAAGGCCTTCATAGCAAACCAAATGGCTGCAATGGGGGCAACCATAGATTCTGCAGGGGCATCTCCCAAGGGTGGGAGATAAGGAGGATGACATATCCTCCTGGTTTTAAAGTTGGTGACCTTTGGGCTCTTTTTCCCAACATTCTGGTACTGCTTCATCATAGTAAAATCTCTGAGTATATAAATTCTCAAAGTATTGAAAATGTGGATTGTGTTCACAAATCAAATTGATTTGACAGTCAGAAGGTCTTGGGCTTCACCTTGCACTTGTTGAGGGGTTTCACAATGGGTTGAGGGGCCAGGGACGTCGCTGGGATGGCGGATCAATTATATAAACTGGTTTGGGCTGGATTGGCCCTCAGCGAGGTGCCCAGATAGTCTGGTGCCATGTTACCACCTTGTGGTTGCAGGACAACTGTTTCACACCCCAAAACAGATAATTGCAATTTGTGGAGATGGCCTCATTTTGTTCAAACTGCGCCAAACTGAGCAACTTGGCAGGGAAAATTAGTCTGAATTCTCTGAATATGTTGTGCAGAGGGAGGTGAACCTATAGCTTGTCCACTAGGTGCCAAAGGAGGAGAAGATTGTTGTGAAGAGTTCAGAGGATTTGAAAGCTCTTTGGAAGTGGCATATTAGCATTACATGCTGTTGAGATTCTGATATGACTGGATGGTAATCCCAAAATAGCTATGGCGGATTATTTAGAATTTGCTGACAATAATTATAGAGTATGTTTATTTGATTTCCTTGGGATGGGTCGATATTGGTTAATAATGGATGGTTATTGGATCAGTTGCAAAATAAGGAAATTAGTAAATGTTGATGCATGACAAAAAATTGGTAAATTGTCTCAAACTAAGGCAATCGCGAATTTAAATAATGTAGACTCTGTCAGAGACAATGAGAATATGGCGGAATGAATAGTCTAAGCAAAAAGGGTTGGTATTGACCAAAGTCACTAACATACAAGTGAGAGGATAAGTATGAAGGAGGAGGATTGTTAATAGGAAGAAGTGAGTGGAGCAGGAGGAATCTGCTGTTTATATTAAATAAATAAAAATAGTGTGGCTGAAGTGATTGCTTCATATTATATTATAATCTTTACAGTTGTCTCATAGGCTGTAAATCTCCATATTGTCCGTCCATTACTCAGTGGCTTGACCCTGCACAAAAACCTTATGGCATATCTCACCAATTCCACCAAATTTATAACATGTGCCCATGACAAAAATTTTGATCATTTCAAAAACCATTTGGTGGGCCGCCGGATCAATGGCTTAGAGGGCCCACTCAGAGATTATCAGCCCTAAAATGCAGACCATTGTGTACTACGCTGGGTTAAGTGAAAGTATATTGAAAAAGAGATGGAGTCTGTGGAGTAGGTTTGGGTAAAAGATCAGATTTATTTAAACTTAAGAGTGAATTGGACCAACAACTGCCTCTGGAAGAGGCAGTTGTCTTATACAAAATAGGGAAAAAGGGGTTCATGGGCGTTCCTAGACAGGGGCATATGACATATTCATGGGTACCCAACAGGGCTTGAGGCGTCATCCGCTAGCCTATGCACTAGGTCATAAAAGCTCTGGCAACATATTTCCTGATCTGCCAGGGAGAGACCCTTACTGATCCAAAATTGAGAGGTTTTGCTTGGATTAAAGAGATGGCAGAATTGGATTCCGCCATGGTCAATTTTGACAAATTTTTAAAAGATTCTTTAAAATTTTCCAAAAACGGATTCTTGACCCAGTTTGGCATTCCCATACCCAGAATTTTGGGTTCTGTGTTCTGGACCAGTTTTTCTGAGTCATGAACCATTTCCTGAGTTTTATGGTCAATTTTCTTCCTTTCCTAGGAAGTGAGGGAAGGTGAGGTGGAGGCTAGGGGAGGGTGGAGGTGCTGTTGGTAGCTTCTGGCCTTAATTGCCTCCCTGCAAACCTCTTTTATCCTTTCAACAAGGGAAGAAGCAGCCAAGGGGGATACTGTGGAGGAATCCTTTGGGACCAATGCTGTTACCCAATGTTCATCAATCACATGTTCCAAGTCCTCCAGTTGAGCCAAAGGTTCCACGGGGACATTAGGTCCCTTCTTCCTATAAGGGACCTTTTCCTGGTCCAACCCAAGAGTTTGAGTCTCCAGATTTACAGACTTAATCCAATATAAACTTTAATTTTTATTTGTAAGCAAAACTCTATAAGTCAGGTTAAAATACAGCACCAACTTCAAAAAGGTTTATTGATCTTTATTGGAATTTTGTGAGAAATTACTATAAGCAGGCGCGACAAAGGCTACAAAATTATTAGTTCCATGGCTCTAGTGAAGATCAACTTAAGTGCAACGAAGTTATTAGTTCCATTGCATTGGATAATGCCAATATAATATACAGAATCCTGTATGAAAATAGACCAAAATTAAACTATGCGAGACAAGAATTGAGGTACTTCATTAATTAAAACCTAGAGATATTTATAGGGAAAATTTAGTGGTTCTTCATGAGGATTTCCTTTATTCACCCGAGGTAAGATCTTTCCTATTAGAGGACCAATATTATTGATTATCATTATTATTATAATATTTGTGATGATCATATCTAATAGAGCTCTAATTAGATGTGATCAACCTTCTTAATGAGGCCTAGCCCCCTTAAAAATAATTAGTCATTTTTAATTGCTTGCCATCTCGAATTACTGAGTTTCTATGAGTTCATTAGATTCACCCATTGTAGGAGGTCAACAACTCCAAAGAGTCTTTCTTTGGTCAAATTGAGAATCAGAAATATTCGTTTTAGATTTCTCCATCTTATTAGACTGAGATATCAAATCTTGGTCTAGAGTACTCTTGGTCATCCTAGTTGTATCTCCAACAATGCCCCCCTCAAGATCTTGCCTAGGGGGCACATACTTGCGATGAAACCTACTATGCACCCTTATGATAACAGTACCAGTATCAATAGAGGCAATGGAGTATTCAACGCCCCAACAATAGATAATACAGTAAGGACCAGCCCATAATGGGTCCAGTTTATGAATTCTTCCTCCTGGCCTATGGTGGTAGAAGATTACAAGGTCTCCAACTTAATATTCTGGTAATGTAGGTCTACTAGTGTTGGTCCAGGTTCCTTCCTTAAAGGTGGTAGCGGCAAGGGAACTTGAAGCTAATGCTTGTAATTGGATTAAATCATCAGCCAGTCTCATCATCGCTAAATCAGTGGTTTTTGGGGTAGCCTCTTCAAGTATAGGTTGTACACTTGAAGGGAGGATAGTTTCTTAACCATATAAAGCTTTAAACGGAGACATTCCAATAACACAAAGGTAGCTAACTCTATAAGCTAATATCGCACTGGGTAAGTAAAGGTTCCACCTACTAGGATCATTGGAAGCCATCTTTCAAAGAATGGCTATGAGGGTACCATTTGCTCATTCGATGGCACCATTAGTGGAATGATTATATGGGGACGTGAATGACTGGTAGGCACCCAATAATTTGGTAAGCTCAGCTACCACCTGAGATATGAAATTGGTCCCATTATCCAATAACAGGACTTTCGGGTTGTCATGCCTGGTGAAAACTTGTTTAAAAAGGAAAGACGCCGTAGCCTTGGTGGTGACTGTGGAGACTGAGATAGCTTCAATCCATTTAGAGAAATGATCAATAGCTAATAGAATAAATTGATGTCCATAGGTGGCCATAGGGAGAGGACTTACCACGTCAATACTCACAGTAGAGAAGGGTTCAGAAGGTCCTATAATTTGGTGTTGGAACATCGGATTTCCTCCACGTTGTTGTTGGCATTTAAGGCACAACTCAAGTACATCATGTACAGATTCCAGCATGTTAACCCAGTAACAATAATTTTTAACCATTGGAGGGTCTTAGCGACATCTCCATGGCCTACAGTTTGGTGGTCCTCCATGGTAGTGTCAGTCCTCGCAGAAGGCCAAATAAAGGGCAACCACTTAGATCCTGACTTTTTATATAGTGAACCTTCTTTAACTGTGTGTCTTCAGTTAAGGATTGTAACTTCGAGACAACATCCTTAAATTCATGGAACCAGAGCTCAGGTCTACCAATCAGTTCATAAATGCGATCCTCCTCTGCATAGAATAATTTTAAGATAGGCAATCAAAAAAGGCCATCAGCGTTTTGATGTATAGCCCCAGCGCGATGTTGAATGGTAAAATCGTAATTTTGGAGCTTTAAAGCCTATCTGGCTAAGCACCCATCAGGATCCTTCATTTGTTGCAACCACTTCAGGGAAGCTTGATCCATCACAATAGTGAAATGCTTGCCATATAGATAGGGGCGTAAATGCTTGATAGCGGCCAAAGCAGCAAGGCATTCTTTTAGTAACACTATAATTGCATTCAGCCTTATACAGGGTTTTACTATAGTATGCAATGGGGTGATCGACCAGATTGGTATCATGTTGAGCCAGAATGGCTCCAATAGCAATATCACTGGCATTGGTAAATAGAATAAAGGGTTTGGAAAATTCAGGATGGGATAAGATAGGTGCACTCATTAGGGCTTTGAGCAACAGATCGAAGGATTGCTGTTGGGATTTTTCCCATACAAAGGGAACTTCCTTATGCAAAAGGTAGACTGGCGGCTCTGCAATTTCTGCAAAATGGGGGATGAATTGTCAGTAATAAACGACCATTAATAAAAATACTTGGATATTGTGCAAGCTTTTGGTAACAGGCATTTCCAAAATAGCTTGTACCTTATTATATAAGGGTAAAATACCCTTGCAATTAACCTTATTCCCTAAAAGTTCAATCTCAGTCTTAAAAAAGCACACTTCGATGGTTTAAGCTTAAGAGAAGCATGACGCAGTCGGCCAAAAACTTCCTTCAAATGAGCCAAATGCTCGTTAAAAGTGTGGGAAAAAACAGTAACATCATCTAGATAAACTAAAATACAAGAAGCCTCAAATCCCCAAACAAGCCATCCATGGCTTGTTAAAACGTAGCAGGGGCATTGCAAAGCCCCTGTAGCATATGAGTAGGCTTAAATAGCCCCTCACTAGAGATCAAAGCACATTTTTGACGGTCTTCTGGGGAAAGATCAATTTGCCAATAACTGATCGCAAGGTCCATAGCTGAGAAATATTGGGACCCAGATAATAGCCTCAAGGAATTGTCTATATGAGGAATAGGATAAGAATTCTTCTGAGTAACAGCATTAAGTCAAAGATAGTCCATAACCAAACAGTGGCCAGCATCTTTTTTTTTTTCAGGATGAGTAGTAGAGGGGAAGCCCAGGTACTTTTAGAAGGCGTTAATAGTCCAGCATTGAGAAGTTGCTTCAGCTCCACTGAGACCTGAGCCTCCTCGACTTTGGATTTGCAATATGGTCGAGCTCAGATAGGGTGAGTATCCCCAGTTTTAACCTGATGCTATACTACTTTCATTGGGCCAAAATCTCCAAGACCTTGAGCAAAGATATCCGCATATTCTTCAATCAGAGCCTCAGCTTCCAGCTGTTGTTCTGAAGTGAGTGAATCCCCAAATTCGAAATCAATTCTAGCAATGATAGGGGGATCTTCCAGCCCTTATTCGCGTAGATCTCCACATCCCAAGATGGACAATAAGTCACCACAGGAGTAGGCCTCACATAGGCGATGATTATTGTGATTCAATCGCATTGGTTGAGAATTGAGATTAGCCAATAGAACTAAAACAGTTCCACCATAGGCAGGATCAAGTATACCAGGGCAAGGTAAAGCCTCCAAATGAGAAGGATTTGGATTACCAAAGATCTCTAACACATGATAACTGGGTACAAATACTCGAACTCCCATAAAAATGATGACTTGAGCTCTAGGGGGAATGGTAATCGGAGAGTTAGAATATAGCGGCATTCCCTCAGTGGCACAAACTGACGGAGGTGGAAGTATATTCCTTGGACCCAGGATTTGGTATTTGAGACATGATATAGAAGTGGGGTATTCCAGTAAGCAGACACGTCACTTAAGTTTGCCTTTGGTATTGGGAATATCATGTAGAATTAAAGGTACCCGATACCCAATTAAAGATAGGTATTTGTCCTTAAGACTGATTATTGCATCAAAATTGGTGAGAAACTTAGTTCCCAAGAGCAGATCATAGTAGCTGTTATCCAATACCACTGCAGGGGCCAACACAACCAGCATCCCAAAGTACATCGGAAGAGAAGATTAGGCTCCTATATATTTAGTGTAGGAAGGTCCAGTGGTTCCATAGTCTTGAAAATTGTTCAAGTCTGGCACCAATTTGATCTTCTTTTAAGTTTGGACGAGATTACATTGATTGGCGATCCTGTATCAATGATAGCCAAAACTTTTACTTTATGCACGATGACTTCCACCTGGGTCAATCAGTGCCAAAGTTTGGGATAGAAAACACCGAGGGATTAATCAAATGAATAGATTAGAAGTAGAAGAAGAAGCATAAGCAGACCATCTAGTGCTAAAAAAAGCATAAGCAAAAATAGTGTCTTTTTTGGATAGTTCATTAGGGATATCAAGCTCACCAGGAGCGGATACCACATAACAATCGGTAGAAGAATCAATAGGATTTGACTGAGGCACCTGAGGTAGGTCAGCACAGGAGCCTCATGCCCTATGCTGACTCCTTTTTTCGATTCCTCCGCAAGCTTTTTCCAACATTGAGATACCACATGGCCCACGAGACCACAATAAGTGCACGGCTCCTTCTTTGGTTGGGGTTTAGGTTTAGGTGGCATCGCATGAATATAAGTACAAGGTTTATTAGAGGAGCTCGGCTGTACCACCCCATTGGGAATCTCCATAAGTGCTTCCTTAATGTCAATAATGGAGTTGAAGTTTCATTTTAGGGACTTCAGATGTAATAATAACTGAGAGCGAGAAGCAAATGCATTCATTATGGCTGATATAGCATCATCAATGGTAATCCAGTCACAAGTGGCAAGTGTTTGGGCCTTATAGTAGAATTTTTTTGTGAAATCCTGGATAGACTCTCCTCATTTTGATTTGAATATTCATAAAGGCCTGCTTTTGGTTGAAGAGGATTTGGTCACTTCCTAATTCCTTGATGAGGGCGGTTTTCACTTGAGCCCAAGTAGTACAGACCTTGAGATAAGGAACCATGATCTCTTGCGCAAACTGACTTAGACAAGAGGTGATGTGGCGGAACTTCTGCTGATCAGTAGCTCCATCCATGGCGCGTTCATATACGAAAAGGAAAGAATGGAAGCTACCTTCAGCCAGTTCAAACTTATCTTTGAAGGTAGGTTTGAAGAGAGTGGATTCCATATTCAAAATGTGTACACATTATACCATGACAGGTTCAGCCTCAGAGGGTTCAGACTCTGTAAAATGGGCTTGAAGGGGAACTTATCAACCTGTTGTCTTAAGTGGTTCACGTCATCTTGTAAATTGTGGACCCATTGGTTGAGATGGTCATTTGTAGGAGCTCAGGTTAAGTTGGAAATTGCAGCAACCATCTCCATTTGCTTAGTCTCAAGTACTTCACATTTAGCAGCCAACTGTTCAATGGATGCTGTCAATGAGGCAAACCGGGTTTCTTGAGTAGTTTGATTTACATTTCATAGCCAGTGTGCATTATCAACACCATCCAATAGATTGATTAAAGAATAGTCCGGATTGGTTGGAAGACCTTCCAAGGATAATAAACACCCTTGAGCTGTGGCTCATATTTGGGGTTCTAATGCTTGTACTCGAGATACTAAGAGCATTGAAGGTTCAGAATTGGACGTTGGAAGCGAGGAGCCAGGGGGACCAGGAGGTCCTGAGGGTCCTTGTGACCCATCTCTTCCTGAAGGACCCGGAGGGCTTTTGTTGACCCATTGGACCATGGGGACCACGTTACCCAGGTGGTCCCAGAGTTACCGACAGAGAACTAGGTGAGCCCAGAGGTCCTTGAGGACCAGCAGGGCTGGATCTGCCTTCTCTGATTGTATCCACAACTCAGATCAGCTGTTGAAGGAGCACATCGAGTTCCTTGAAGTGGTCATCATTTTGGGCTTGCAGTATTCCCAGCTGTCTCATAATCTCAGCTTTGAGGGTAGACATTTGGTTTTGGATGGGGGTAGCAGCATCACTAACCTGTTGTGAGATTTCTTGGCTTATGTAGGCCACAACGCCATTGTCAATTCTCACCAAATGGTTGTGAAGTTCGTTGATTTCTCTTCTATTATTGAGAATTGCTTCCCAATTATCCCATCCAAAGTTAAATGCTGTCTCATAGAACGAGGATAGTTGAGAGTGAAATTGTTGCGCCAGAGTCAACTGGTGCTGAATCTCGAGGTGATGCAACCCCAAGATTTAGAGTACATGGTATATAGCGGGATGTACGTAATACCAGAGGTACTGTTCAGTTCTAGCCACACCAACTTTGGTAGGCTGTAACACTGCTCGGTTGTATAAAAACATCATTTTGTCAGCAACTTTGGATGCTTGGTCACAATTAGGATAAGTACCAGGCTGGATAGCCCTTCTTATCAAGACTTTGACTGTTTCCTCTACATTAGCGGCTTGAATCTGATAATTAGTTTGGTCAGGGCCCTCAATGGCCAAGTCCATAGAAGCTTGAAATTGAATATGGCTGATATTAGCTGAAGGCAAATCTTGCCAGTTTAAGTGTACCCATTGGAGATACTCATAGATTCCTCAGAAGAGGGACTTGCTTTGCTAGATGAATTCATCATTGTGAAAGTATGTTTTCACCAGGTAGCCTCAAAAGACCTGGCAGGGAGTGTCAGACATTCTCCTTCTCAACTTTTGGAAAACAATGTTGGAGTCTGATCTTTTAATAATATTGTGGTTATTAATGATATTAATACCAATGGCAAAAAGACCTTGGCAGATTCTCGATGGAATCTTATCTATTGGGAAAATGTGATTTATACCCAAAATTGGCGTAATAAGGTAAGAACTAATAATAGGATTGCTAAAACTTCTCAGCTAAAATTGAGGTGTTCAATATTGCACAAATCTGAACCTTCTTGAGGTGAGAAGATTTTACCCGCTGGTGATTGGATACAATTTATCAAATCATTACCACACGGGTTGGCTTTGCCACAAAATATTTATCTTTGATCTGATAGGCCAAAAGCCTATATTTCCTAATTTGGATGACTCAGCTTTATAATACTTTAGCCCCAAATTCCCATGGCCCCAAGGATCAGAATTAGTTAAATATGATATACTAGTATCGAGAAAAGGGCCTTTTCCTGGTTTGCTCTGCATAAACAATAAAAAACATAAAAAACTTTAATAAAAAAGTAAAAACTTAGTTTTCTTAAGAGTTTATTATTTATTTAAAATAATCCATTGTGAAATCCAGTAGCACATAGCACCAGCAAGCATAACCCTTGCTGGATTCTGACAATTTGGTGCTCACTACAGAGGCACGCCTGTACACTAAACCGTGGTTATTAACATGAAGGCTGTAAACGTGAGCAGCTCTTCTGGATCTTCTTTAACTGAATCACTATTAGTTGCTCTTGAGAAGCAACTAGCCAGCTCTTTCTTCTGTCTCAAAAAGCTAGAGCAACGGTCATTCAAATTACCTATAAAGGACAGATACACCCCGGGTGAAGGGAGCATTGCTTCCCTTTTTGTACGTTTATGAAGCTGCGATGGATGGCGCCACTGATAAACAAAAAGTTCAGTACATTCTTCCCTGTTTAATTTGATAAGCTCAAGAGTTGATTGTTCCTTACCTGGATCCTCAGCACACCTGGCCAGATGTTAAGAAGGCCCTCTTAGCTGAATTTGGATAAAGCAGAGCTTATACAGGGAAAAACAGGCTTTCATGCGCCTTACCATGTATGAGGGTGAAACCCTCATTAGTTTTGCTGAGCGTTTCTATCTCACTGCTCAAAGGCTGGCTACATCTAACCTGCTTACCCTGGATGATGCTATCGCCGCCATATTAACAGGGTTAGCTTTACAACCCTCTCTTGCCAGGCATATCATATCAGTGAAATGCCATTTTACAACCTTCTGTGATATAAAAGAGGCTTTGTTAGATGTCGCCCATATTCCTTTAGGTGAGCTGCGGCCTATTGAATCATTGGAAGTGAGGCCACCTGTGCCTATTCTCCCTGCAAAACCTGCTGCTTCAGTGCGACTTAAAATGGACATCCCTCATTCATGCAAAGTGTAGATCCCTACTGTAGTTTCTCTTTCAGCTCAGCCAATAGGTGCGCGCCCTAAGGGTATATCCTCCAGAACTACTGGGGTTGTGAAAATGCCAGTTAAAGCAAAGCTAATTACCTCACCTCTCGTGGCTGTCTCCCCCACTTCAATTGCAACCTTGCCCATGGTTGAGAATACCCCTGAGGCCAACTCTGAGGGGGTTACGATGATGTTGGGTACTACTTATTGGGAGCTCCCGCGGAAGTGGAGGTCCCTGATCGCCTAAACATCGAAGGAGTAGATGAAACCACCATACCTGAGGATACTTACCTCCGCCAAGTTATAGGTTGTATGGAAACTATTGACACATCCAGCGACGCTGATCAGCTCCTATCGATCTTAATTCGCCCTTTACAGTGAGGGCATACCATGAAGTCTATTCTGGAGACTCACCCTGAGACTGCACGCAAATTAACCTCCACTTTTCATCTCAAGGAGGTCTTAGCGCTGTCAGCCAACTTTGGAAGCACACTTACCAAGGTTGAAGTAGTTGTTCACAAAGTCTGGGTGATGGCTATCCTGGATACAGAACACCCAGTGAATGTAATCTCATCTCAACTGATAAAAAGAATTAAACTGATGCTTGACCTGGATTATGCCAAGGAGTTTGGAACTGCGGGCCCAAACAATACCCGCGCCCTTGGCGCTTACTCCTCTCTTCCCATTTTCATTGGGAAGCTTATCCTATCGGCCCCCACTGTGGCCTTAGATAATAACTCCTATGATATGCTCATAGGTACTCAGTTTATGATCGAGTATAAAGGTATCATCAACATGAAGCAAGGGTTCCTATCTTTAATGAACTACAAAGTTCCATTAGTCTTATCCAACAAAGAACTTATCAAGAATGACTACACCTGCCTGGTTGAATACCCCTTTTCCGCTTTGCCTTTACATTATGTCACCTCTGGGCGCAACACTAAGAAATTGCCCAATTCAGTGGAGGCTAGTGATGGTATTCCATTTTATGCAGCAGATGAGGTAGTGACTAAGTCGGGTGAACAACGAGTGGTTGATACAAAAATCACGCTCCAAATCCCACGCCACTGTTTGTTGCACCTCATAAGGTTGAGGGCCTTAGTCCTTTGTAGCCTCGTGTATTACCTGGGCTACTAGACCCTGCCTATCAGCGAACTATTACTCTACTGTTGGGAAACCTCACTACAAAGGACATGATCATACGGAAACACCAAGAGGTTGGCCGAGGATTTTTAATCCTTGTGGAGGATGTTGAACAGATCCACTCCATTGGCTCAATGACAGATTTGAGCCTGCCAACGGACAACCTGGTGTGTACCTTACCAAACGTCCATATTTCAGATGAGCTGACCCCAAATGAGCTGGAGAAAGTTCATAATCTCCTTGATGGCTATAGCGACATATTCTCCAAGTCAGCTCACGACTATGGCCATATGAAGGGCTGGTGCCACTCCATTGATGTGGGTGATGCCCATCCCATTCAGTCAAAACCATATCGCAAGTCAAAGGTGGAGGAACAGCATATGAGGATGGAACTCACACAGTTACTGGATGCGGGGTTGCTAGTTCCCTCTCAAAGCCCTTGGTCTTCCCCACTGTTATTAATTAAAAAGAAAGATGGAGGTCACCGGTTAGTCATGGACTATCGCAAGCTAAATAACCTCACAAAGAAGGATAGCTATCCTATCCCTCTTATTGTTGATGCCCTGGCCAACCATCCAGCTTGAATTTCTTCTCAGCCATGGACTTGGCCAGTGGCTATTAGCAAATGGACCTTTCTCCACAGGACCAGGAGAAATGCGCTTTGATATGCAGTGAAGATCTTTTCCGACCCACGTGATTACCCCAAGGGTTGTGCAATGCACCTGCCTCTTTCCATCATGCGATGGATCACATCTTGCAAGACTTAAAGCTAACCTGCATTATTGTTTATCTCGACAATATTACTGTGTTCTCAAGAACCTTCAACGACCACCTGGATCATATGAAGGAGGTGTTTGGAAGGCTACGTAAGTCAAATATCAAGTTGAAACCATCAAAGTGCACTTTCTTTCAGCAAAAATTGGATTTCCTTGGCCACACCATTTCGCAAAAAGGAAAACAACCACTACAGAACAAGGTCGAAGCCATTGAAAATATGCCTCCCCCTAAGAATTTTCAGGATATACAGGTGTTTCTAGGGATGATGGAGTATTACCACCAGTTCATCCCTAAGTTCTCACAACTCAGTGAGCCCCTTGTTCGCTTACTGAAGAAGAATATCCCCTTCCAATGGGGCGCTGAACAAAAAGCCGCTTTTGAGACCCTGAAGCAGCTACTACAACGACGCCCTATCCTACAGCACCCAGATTACAAAAAACCCTTTATTTTGTTTATGGACGCCTTGGACTACGCCGTTGGGGCCATCTTAGGCCAACTAGATGAAAAGGTATAGATCATCCGGTATCTTATTTCAGTAAGATGCTTTCAAAGCCCAAACGCAACTACAGTGTAACAGAAAAGGAGTTCCTAGCTGTTTTGTTGGCTGTAAAGCACTTTCGCCCTTTCCTCTATGGGACCACCTTTACTGTAGTTACTGACCATGCTTCATTGAAGTGGTTACAAAATATGAAGGACCCACTGGGCGGTTAGCTCGCTGGGCTCTAAAGCTCCAGCCTTATGATATGAAAATTAAACATTGTGCCAGAACTCATCATATGAATGTGGATGGGTTGTCTCATCTGCCAGTCCTCCACTTGGATAATAGCGAGGCAGAAAGGTTGCATGATCTATTAATGACTCCCAATGAATGGGAGGATGAAGATGATCCAGTTCAGAAGATGTTAGCCCGCCACTCGTGCAACACCAAAGCGGAAAATGGGAAGTTGTATAAGCAGGTGGGGGCGAAGTGGCTGCCTTACCTCCAGCCCTCAGAACGCGTACCTGCCGTCCTCAAAGCTCACTCCATTTTAGGCCATGGAGGGACAAAGAAAACTTATGAGTGGCTTAAGGATCGATACTATTGGGATGGAATGATGGAAGCTATAGTTGATGTCTTGGAAGCCTGCCTTACGTGCAAGAAACAATCCGTTTTCAAGACTAGATACCAGTATCAACCAACTACCCCGCAACAACCTTTTCACACTATTAGTTTGGATGTCGTAAGTCCCCTTCCACAGTCTACCAGTGGCAACTGTTTTATCTTAGTAGCCATCAACCACTTCACTAAGTGGGTTGAAGCTGTGGCGCTTCCTGCCAAAACAGCTAAGGCGACTGCCACTTTTATACATCAACACATTTTCGCTAGGCATGGCTGCCCCCAAGTACTACTCTGTGATAATGGCAAGAATTTTACCTCCAGAGTAGTCAAACTCCTGGCTACCTCCATGGGAGCCCAACAACTCTTTTCAGCTCCATACAATCCATCTACCAATGGGGCAGTGGAAAGAGCCAATTAAGACTTAGTTTCTATCATCTGCAAAATGGCCTCTTCTGATCCACTTCACTGGGATCAATTTTTATTCAGTGCCCTTATGGCCTATCAGATTAGTTATCACCAGATTCTGAAAATGTCCCCTTTCCGAGTTTTGTATAGCAGGGAACCAGGCATACCTGCTCTTCTGGCTAAGGATGTCTTCTCTAAAGGAGAAGAGCCTGAGAAAGCCATGCAAAGGTTAGCTAAACAAATTATTCAACTCCAAGCTGAAGCTATGACCAACTTAGCAAAAACAGTGACTAAAGAAGGGCAGGCTGCCAATGAGCTCCACAACCCCCTTCCTACATTTCAAGTGGCTGATAAGGTGTTATACTACCATAACTGCATCACCCCAAGAAGCGGTAAGCTTGGTTCAATTTGGGAGGGACCCTTCTCTATCAGCTACAAAAGAGGCAATGAATAATCCATCAAATCATTAGCCATGGGAGTTACCATAAAATGGGTACATGGCTGTTTCCTACAATCCTACACTCCTTCCAACATTCTTGAGGGGGCAATGTTGGATATTCTCCTTCTCAACTTTTGGAAAAGAATGTTGGAGTCTGATCTTTGAATAATATTGTGGTTATTAATGATATGAATACCAACAGCAAAAAGACCTTAGCAGATTCTTGGTAGAATCCTATCTATTGGGAAAATATGATTTATACCCAAAATTGGCATAATAAGGTAAGAACTAATAATAGGATTGCTCCAACTTCTTGGACAAATTTGAGGTGCTCTTTATTGCACAGATCTGAACCTCCTCAAGGTGAGAAGATTTTACCTGTCAATGATTGGGTGCAAATTAACAAATCATTACCACTCAGATCTGAACCTCCCTGAGGTGAGAAGATTTTACCTACTGGTGATTGGATACAATTTATCAAATCATTACCACACAGGTTGGTTTTGCCACAAAATATTTATCTTTGATCTGATAGGCTGAAACCCTATATTTCCTAATTTGGATGACTCAGCTTTATAATACTTTAGCCCCAAATTTCCAGGGCCTTGAGGATTGGAACTAGTTTAAATATGATATACTAGTATCAAGAAAAGGGCCTTTTCTTGGTTTGCCACGCATAAACAATAAAAAACATAAAAAACTTTAATAAGAAAGTAAAAACTTAGTTTTCTTAAGAGTTTATTATTTATTTAAAATAATCCATTGTGGGATCTAGCAGCATATAGCACCAGTGAGCATAACCTTTTCTGGATTCCAACAGGGAGCACCAGTATTAGAATTTTATGAGAAATTACTATAAGCAGGTGCAACAAAGGCTACAAAATTATTAGTTCTGTGGCTCTAACAAAGATTGACTTAAGTGCAACAAAGTTATTAGTTCTATTGCATTGGATAATACCAATATAATATATAGAATTCTGTATAAAAATAGACCAAAATTAAACTATACAAGACTAGAATTGAGGTACACTATTAATTAAAACCTTAGAGATATTTATAAGAGAAATAAAGTGGTTCTTCATGAGGATTTCCTTTATTCACCCGAGGTAAGATCTTTCCTATTAGAGGACCAATATTATAGATTATCATTATTATTATAATATTTGTGATGATCATATCTAATAGAGCTCTAGTTAGATGTGATTGACCTTCTTAATGAGGCCTAGCCCCTTTGAAATGATTAGTCATTTTTAATTGCTTGGCTATCTCAAATTACTGAGTTTCTTTGGGTTCATTAGATGCACCCATTGTAGGAGGTTGATAACTCTGAAGAGTCTTTCTTTAGTCAAATTGAGAATTGGAAATATTCATTTTAGATTTCTCCATACTATTAGACCAAGATATTGAATCTTGATCTAGAGTACTTTCAGTCATCCTAGTTATATCTCCAATAATTATTCATACTTTTTGAAGTTAATTTTGAAATTTTTTAATTTTAAATTTTATTTGAGATGGGCTGACCTGGGGACAATACCACACTAATTAAAGGGAAATCAAATGAATGGGAAAGGAGGATAAAACCCAGTAAACCTCCTTGCACAGCATATGATAGGCATGAACTCCATGGAACATTTTTGCTAATCGCTATCTCAATTTGGGACATTGGTGTGTAATGCCAACACAGTCATAATTGTCCTCTACCCAAAGTTCATCAACCAGGGTCAAACTCGGGGAGGCAGTGGTAGAGGGTCTATATTCTACCACTGGGGTATCCTCCCATCTACTTTTATCAATTTATTTCATACCTTTTTAGGATTCTTTAAAGGTGGTTCTTTTTTTCTAAAAATTTAATGCACTTTCCAAAGTCAGTTCTTTTTCCCTAATTTTATTTACTGAAAATCACTATCTATACTATTTTTGAAAATCTATTCTCCATATAAAAATAAATATTGTTATATGTATATATTATATATCATCTCATAAACAAATATACCAAAAATAGCCAAACTTGGCACAAATATTTATGAATAATGGGAACCATATTAGGCTGTTTTTCATTTTCTTAATTATAAAAAGATAAATAAAAGTTATTGGTAGAATATATTACTGATATCCAAAGTATAAAGGTAATCTTTATATCATTTTGGGTGAGTGGTTTGTTGATATTTGGTCAAATTGATAGGCTCAATAATTTTGATCAAGCAGATGGTAAGTTAAATCAATTAATTAGCCTCATTGGTTTTGGTAAGCGGTGGGTAGTTTGGTTAATTCAATACTCAATGGTTTCTATATACAGTTGGTGATTGGTTGATGTGATGGGTTCAATTAGTTTTGGTTGAGTGGTTAGTGGTTTTTAGTTGACTCGACAAATTCAATGGTTTTACTATGCAGTTTGGTATTTACTTATTTATGTTTATAGGTTTAATTACTGTAAACCTATCAAGGTCAAACTAGCAAAAATGACGGCAGATATAATAATAATAAAAAAAGACGGTAAGATTAAAAACTATCAAATCGATCGAATACCCACTAATCGCTCTGCCAAAAGATATATCAATCCATTGTAATAGATATAGATTTTGACTTCTTATAAATAAAGCTTTTTCGTTTTGATAATAATCCTTATAAAATTAGAATGGGACCCAAGCGGGAGCATACTTTTCATCTAAAAGTTCATTTAAATTGGTCCAGTTGTTTCGGAGTAATGCGCAAACACGCAAAAAACATACATACAGGTCGAATTGAGAACCTCCCCTTTTTCGAAGTTGGTTAAAAAGAACCTTAATTTCTATAGGATTTCTAAATTTGGAATAACTCATACTATTGACAATTACGTACTGCGCGTTTGAAATCCCACCCTAATCACTCAGCAGAATAAAGCGGGTTGACAGGTGCATATAGAACCGATATGTTGACTGTCATGCTGTGAACTTGGAATCCGCTATTGTCTACCTTTACGTGCTACTCTTTGCACAATTCATATCAAAAATTTGCTTCTGCGACTTATACTAGAGTTAAATAATAGCGTAGAATGTTTGGAAAGAAGAAGGGCGACCCTTTGCAAGTTTCGAAAAACCATGTAGACTTTGAAGAAAAGGTACTGGTTACGCCTGATGAGCAAGTGCTAAAAGGTATTGTTCTTTTTAAATACTGCTCAATTTTCATTTCATTAAAGATGAGGATGCTTTGAATGCGGTAAATATGCTTATTAGGGTTAAGTTTTTAAAGCGTTTTATTAGGTTCATCTTTTTTTCAATAATCAGTTTGACGAGGCACAAAAATCTTTGCGACCCTAAGGTTTCTCAAGACGCCCTTTACGCTTTAGTCTCTTCCGCGCTAAAGTTTTTCAAGTGTAAGCCAAAAGGAATTTATATTTTTATATCGAAAAATATTTAGCGCTCTTGACTTTTGGTGACGAAGACATTAAGGTCGCCATAGCCGAGTTGGATAAAACCCATGATTTGGCTCAAGCCGATATAGACATGGTTTGTCCTTCAGCAGGAATATTAGGGTCCATGTCAAAACTGTGGTCTTCTGGAGTAGGGCTTTTTTCACATTCCGGTAGTACTGATCACAACGTCGCTCGGGATTCAAAAGTTCAGAGCAGCCAAAAAACAACCCCAAAGAAAAGGACAAGATACAAATGTCGAGTTTAGGGCTCGGATTCTTCGATCGGAAAGTTTGCTTTTAAATGCGTTGACGCAATTTTTTCAAGAGAGCATAGTTAGCTATGTAAAGGCAGGGCTTAATCTAAGGAAAGGTATTTTGTTTTTGTCTCACTTATCCAACCATCAGGCTATCTTGATTACCAATGGTGCAT
Organism: Massospora cicadina; assembly: GCA_022478985.1. Lineage (NCBI taxonomy): Eukaryota > Fungi > Entomophthoromycota > Entomophthoromycetes > Entomophthorales > Entomophthoraceae > Massospora > Massospora cicadina. The sequence goes on from JAKSZP010013236.1 coordinate 65,517, forward strand.
ACTGAGTTCAAGAAGGCAGTGGCCAACGGTCAGCTTCAGAGTTACGATAAAAATTCCGTTAGTGGCGTTTATTTCGGGTAAGAATTTTAGGTGCTTGCTTATTCACTGAGTAGAGTTGGGGCATCAAATGTGGTTCTTTCTATCCTACCTGCCAAAATTTTGAAGTTCATTTCAGTATTAGGCATTAAAGGGGATCGTCAGCTTGGGTTTGAGTATTTAGAAAAGTGCATCAGCGGCGAAGGACTTCGAGCACCTCTAGGGACGCTGTTTGTACTCTTGTATCATTCTCTCCTTTTATCGTTTGCGCCAAGCTTTTCTCAAGATAGTTTGCTCCAAATGAAGACTCTATTAGATACTGCGCTCTCCAAATATCCTGATAGCTCATTTTTCCACCTCTTTTCAGGCCGATATTTACGAGCCAACAGAAACCTTAAAGACTCAATTGAGGCTTTTGTCAAGTCGGGCATTTGTCCTGAAAGCTGGCCAGAGCTCAAATTTATTACAACTTATGAGATCGGGTTTACGCTTTTACTCTCACTTGACTGGAATGGCGCTGCAAAAGCATTTAAGGAGCTTGCAGACGCCAATTATTGGTCAAAGGCTCTTTTTCTTTATTTACAAGCTGCCTGCTACTATGAACTGGGCCAAGCATCTAAAGCCATAGAACTTTTCAGTGAGGTTGAAGCTGCTTCGCAGCGAAAATTTGGCGGGAAAACTATTTCGGTTGAGCAGTTTATTCTTCGCAAGGTTCGAAAAATAGCAGCTGACCCCCAGAAGAGCTTACTTCTCCCTGGGCTTGAAATTATTGCCATCTGGAACGGCTTTTCTTGCACGCCTCCCGAGATTCTACAAACAGCCAAAGCACGTGTGGATAATAAAATTTTAGCCGTGAAGGATAAACATTTGACGGAAGATCAGGACCAAGCCTTATGCTTCCTCCATTTCATCCGTGGTGCCATCTCCAAAGAGATACCCTCTGAGAGAGATGCTGCCGCGGAATCTTTAAAATGGATTTTGGAACACCCTAAGGCAGCCGGGGAAGATATCTATATTGTTCCCTTTTCGCATTACGAGTCTGGGGTTTTGGCTTACGAGTTGGGCGATTTTGAAAAATGCCGACAACAGCTTTTGTGTGCTAGAGACTACGCTGGCGGATACAACTTCGAATACAGGTACCAACTTTTTATTTATCAGCTGATCTTTGTCTAGGCTCGCTTTACGTATCCATCTGGCTATGCTCAACCTTGATAGCTATAATTCTTAGTTTGAGGTTAGAACGATTTTATTTAACCACCAGTTGCATCCTGTTGGGCTCTCCTGTTTTGGTTTAGAGGTCATAATTTACCCTATACATTATTGTTAGAATATTGGCTCCTTCTTTTGCGAATGGTACAACGATTAGAGATATATATTAAAAATTTAAGCTTGTAGGGCTGTTTTGATCAGCATCTATATTAGGGGTTTCCTTCCTAAGTTTTTTAGAGCAATAAATAAATTTTATTGAATATATAACATCTAATTTTGATGTATCCATTTTGAGTTGGACCTTCTAGTTTTAAATTATAGTATCTATGGCATCTCACGACAAGACATTCAATGATTGCATATAGCAAGCAGATACGTTTGCGGTTGATTAGATCGGGAGTAGATTAGACGTGCTCATTACTTTTTACATCTTTGAGGTAGCCAACAATTAGCCTTTTAAAGTTCTATAGTAGCATGCAGATATTTGTATCCTTTATAAAATAAACTTTACACCCGATATAAAAGCCAAGGGTTGGCAGTTAAGCGTTTACCTTACATGTCAACGTTTGGTATAAATTTAAGTGCGCTACATCTACAATTATATTGCAAGGGTCTATCTTTTGGAGTAGGGAGCAGATAAATTAACTCATTCCTTCAATCTGAAGGGTTAAGTTTTTAAACTATATGAATGCTAGATACCTTTTAAGAAACCTTTCAACCCATATTCTCAAATATATAAGTATGGGCAATTATACAAGGTACTCGCTAGATAGTATATGATGGTTTTATGTATGATTTCAGGCTTATAGTTTCCTAAAATGGCTGCTGTAAAATAGTCTAACCTCAGTTAGAGTTATACTCTGCTAAATCTTTTATAGCTCAGTCTTATTCATAGTGTGGAGTTTGAGGTTAAAACATTAATCTTTGTGTAGAGCATATAATCTACCAGTGTATTTTTTAATCTATGGAAGCAAATGAGATAGGCTGATTTTTAGATTTGAACCACTTAATATACCCACCCTTTTGACTGCCTTTACTGTACATTATAAGATTTATTTTTTTAAATTATATTTGGGAAAGGCCAACCTAGGGATGGATACTTCCAGTAAACAACAACGGAACACCAAGGTATGTTAGAGGCACCCCAGAGGAGCTGAAGCTACCTCCTGTTGCCAGCAGGACCACCAATGGAAGGAAGAAGGGGGAGGAAGAAGAGGCCTGAGCCAATACTGAGCATGAATGAAGGAAATGGTCCAAGATGAGAAACCAGACAGAGAACCAGAATCAAACCAACCGTCATTGCTGGGATGGCAAATGGCCAAACAACCAGGCTTGGAAGTGATTTGTAAGGTAAGAATGGAAGTGAAGCACAGATTCTTGGAGTGTGGGAGTAGAGTCAGAAAGAGTGTCAAACAAATGTGTATCATTCACATAGCAATAGCTACTACTAAGGCATGGAGAGAAAGGTGAATTGGGGTGGTCATGAAATATGAAGGTATTCTTAGGCTGAAAGCCTGTCCTTGCTCCTAGCAAAAGAGATGCATAACATCACGCCAGATTACCTGTGAGAGAAGGTAATCTGTCATGTTTACATGACCTGATTGAAGGCACCAACATCAATGATAAGGCTAGGTGGAAGGAGGTCCAAAGGGTCAAGTTGCAGGACCTTTCTGACCTAAAGCACGCCTTGTATCAACGCTGGGTACAGACCAAATATGCCTAGGTTGGTCCATGCGAGGCGCTTAACACTCAGCCCCTTGTTTCAGCTTTAGCATTGAAATGGACAGGTTAGTAATAAATGATGATGGCTCAGTTCATGTACTTGGTGAATGGGGTTTGAAACCCATTATGTTTACAAAATTTCTAACTTGGGTCATCCTCAACTTCAATCAATTACTCAAGTTTGGACAATTTTGAAGTATATTACTCTGTTGGATGGAAGTGTGCACTTATTGGTGCACCTCAGCTTGGTACCACTTTATCTAATAGACAATTTCCCCAGTTTGGCTTAAATATGATTCTTTGAAACCAACTTTTCTTATTGGTTGTCTTCCTGCTTACAATAAACCTTTAGTCAGGGTAACTTTTTTTCAAGTTCACTTGGGCATAACTGTGCGTGGACCTCTTCATGGAGGCCTCATGTCATGTTAGACAATTCATTTGTTTTAAAAATACTACAGCATCAGGTACACCTTTGGCCACCTAGGTTCCCTCCAAACCAGGACATCCGTGCACTCTAGTCCTGTTAAAAGCTTTTTTATGAACTGCCCTTTGGGGCACAGCAAAGTTTTGCTGTTTGCTCAATCCCTATTTATGAGTACTGTGCTAACCACCCTTAGCCTGTCAATTTAGCTCAAACTCCCTCTGCTGGGTTATCTTTATTCTAACACTGACAACTAGTTCCTTGTGTTGGTCTAGTGCTCAAGCACCACCATGATGAGAACAGGAGAGTTATAGATACTCACCTGAAATACAACCAACCTCTTTTCCTTAGTGCACAAACTTTTCTGTGTGGGACTTTCATGAAGTGCAAATGGGGGGCTCCAGCTGTTGGCAATGGCTGTGGTGGGGCTCACCTCCATTTTCTCATTTTTCCGATGGTTGAAGCATCTTGGCGTTATCATTGCTGCCTCCAACTGGGAAATACCCACCCTTCTTGCTCATACCTGGTAGATACAGTCACTTCACAATATGAGAGTTGTGATTCCCCAACTTTCCACCAAATTTTGTAAAAGCAACACAAATAAACTGGTTTTTCTTTGGCGCCACGTTCAAATGGTGCAGGTGGTATCCTTGATGGAGGGCATGGTGGTGATGGCCTTGGATAACGTCATACAATCTGTCAGGAAGTTGATATGACTGGATGATACGCTAACCATATGGTGGATTGGAGGGGGGATTGGAACAAGTATTGAGACTAATGAAAAGAAGTATACAAATAATAGTCAATTGAAATGTCAACCAATTGGTGAGAATGGGGATTACACTGATATTGATATAAATGAGAGTTTCAAATAAAAGGGGGAAACGAATAGAAGACACCAAGCCAAGGATGCATCCAGCTTGGGGAATCAAGATATAAAGAGTTACACAGAGGATTTGAAGGGGTCATTCAAAAATTAGGTTGTTGCAGAAAGGTCTGCATATTAGTAAAATAATAAAGGTTGAAATAAGGGGTGATAGCTCCATGTGAAAAGCTTATTAGTTTTTATTAAGGATCAGCAATCTTCATATCATCTGATTTTGTTACCCAGTGGCTAATACCCTGTGCAAACTGACTCAAAGGAATCAAGACTCTACGCTGAGAATTAACAGTGTTGCTCACTACAGGGGGCCATTGGTCAGCTGTAGTTATTTGACGCTATGAAACAATGATGAGCCCTCATTTGTTATGTCATCATTCTATCAGATTCCGGGCGCATCATGCGGAAGAAACACAGGAGGCATCTAATAATGATCCAATATTATTCACTGTGACTGAACCGGGTAATGATGAAGTTATGATCAATCTGCAACTAGAAAACTGCCCTGAGCTGAAAGCTGACCAACTAGGGCGCTCCACAAATGTGACCCCTAAGCAGCTGCGGAATATTATGGAGTGGTTGTTACACAGATATTGATTATACAAAGATGAGGTGGGGGAGTATGCCTTGAGTCTGTCTTATAACCAACACGATCAAGAAGATTGCTACGCCATATACATGTCTTATTTGGATGCAACAACAATGGGGTTGACTCACCGCCTTGGTACTTGCAGAATTGAGGAGTATCTAGTCGCGTATGTGCAACTGTCTATTTGACAACTACTGCAAGTATTGGCTCATCACAATATAGAAATTGGAGATGTGATGCAATTTGCTTGAGCACAGCAAAATAATATTTGCTTCTTGCTTGACTGCCTCAATTGTTCTTTTTTGGAGGTACAAGGGGCACTTGGGCAAATGGACCACCATGTTGAGAACATCCTCCATCGATTAGGCATGTTGGTACCCCAGTTGAATATTGATTTATCTCAGGTAATTGAAAAACTGTTGGATCAGCATGGCCTATCTACAGAATGGATTCAGGACGTCACAACATTGGGACACAATACTGAGCGTTTTATGATGGATTTAACTGAATGGGCAGAAGCACTCGAAGCTGTGGTTGCCCAGCTTAAAGAAAAAATAACACTGGTGGAACAGCAAGTGGTGGATCAAGTCAGATTCATATTAGCCAAAGTAAACCAACTTTGTATTGAATAGAGTAGCCAAACATGGCTGATAATGAGCTTAACCCTTGGTCAACTTCCCTCGAGTATCTGCAGCTAGTCTGTCAGGTTACACAATTGAAAGTTGATAGTCAGGCTGAGCAGCGTCATGTTTTCCCTCTTCCAATTCATGAGACATGGGAGTATGCTGACATACAATAATGACTTAATACCCTTCAATGGGCCAACGAGAGATTGGTATGGGAACAAGCTGCTCTCCTGACCTGGATAAATGATGCTAACCAACAAGTGGATAATGCTAGCCAACAGCATGGTCATATATGGAATACAATTGGAAGTGTCCTCTCATACCTACAATCAGTGGAGCTGAAGTTGCGCGAGGAGAGGGAATATCATTGGGAGTTGCAATATCAATATGCGACACTGCAATGGTAATTCCAGGATGGATGGTGTAGATGTCATTTGGTTAAAGTGGAGCAGATGATCAATGAGAATTTTGTGGAGTATGCCAGAGCTGGGGGGAATGGTGCAGTTAGTGGCAATTTGGGGGAGGAACTCTATGGATCTGCTAACAAATATCCTTCAAGTGCTGGATTGTATACCCTGCACAACTCTACTTCCTTTGAGTTCATCACGCTGGATTAGAGCTCATCTGGTCAGTTGTACAATAATTTACAAGGGGATGGATCCCATAGTCACTATGTAACCAATTCGCCTGATCCTTGCTGCAGAAGTCTGAAGCAAGGCAAAGCTATGTGAATCAAAAATTTACTTCCTTTTAGTTATGACAGTAATCTACACAGTTACTTCAAGTGATTCAAATTCGCCGTGAAAGGAGTTTCTGATCAATGGAAAGCGAAACTGTTGCTGTCTGCTCTCGATGTGGGCATCACCAATCAAGTTACTTGCTACCTTCCAAACAGCTCAGCATCCTACAAAAAAATTATGCGATTGTTCTCTGGCTGTTTGGGGGTGTGACCAAGATGGCCTAACGGAAAGCTGACTTCCTGACTATAAAATTTCACCAAAATGAGACACTGTCAGATTTTGCTGAAGATTTCTCAGTGGAAGCAAATGTACTAATTGGAGCTAACATTTTATCCACCGAGAATGTTGATATCATGATGATGGTGGCTGTCAAACCATACTGGGAACTATTTAATGCTATGTCTCATGTGTTGGACAAAGAGGCAGGACTTATTCAAATTGTGAGTACTTTATGTCATCTCTCCGCCATGAACAGCACCCCTAATATAGCTCGGCAACCCTCTGCTATCCCTGCACCAAAGACTTCAGAGTATGAACTACAACGACTATGCTATCAACTGACGGAATGTGATTGTTCATCATACAGATTTACAAATCCTTTCCAGTCTAGATACGATCTGCCAGCTCATTCCCACCCTTGGAAACATACCATTAATTTTTGCACTGGTCCTTCAGCTGCATGCTATATACATGAAACTTTCATAAATAAGTGCTTCCAGTGCAGCTGATGGGGGCATTATGTGACAAACTGCTTTATCAAAACACAAGTGTATGCGTTACCAACTGAGAAAACCCAGCAGGGAAAAGATCAAGCGGAGTAGAGATGGGACACTCTACCTCTGCTATGTCTAATCCACTTGTCCCTAACGAATCCCCAGCTCCTAATTGGGAAGGATTCAAAACTCAATCGGATGAATTACTATACCAACAGCTTCCCTCAGGTACCCCTGATTCAATTTCCAAAAGTATAAATTCACCCTCAAGCCCTGAGTTTCACCAGGACGCGCAGAAAACCATATGCGTGGCAGATCTTGGAATAGACTGGCACAAGTATCGAGGATCCCCTGATGGCTGCTGCCTCTTTGGTAGGAGTCAACGCAGACATTCTGGTGGGAAAAATCATCAATGAGTATCCTCAGGTTGGCAAGAGCATCTCCTCTTTCTTAAGTAACATTAAGCCCTTGGACATACACGCAATAAACACTGATGGTTCCTCTTACTTGGAATGTACTTATTGTGACATTTTCGTTCAAAATACAAAAATCCGCGCTATCATTGTTATTGGAGCCCCTGTGAACATAGTCTCTACCCGGTTGGTGGCTAAGCTCTGCTCAAACTGGATGTGGACCATCGAATAGTATATGGAACTGTGGGGACACATAGCACTGTGTCTGAAGGTGCATATAGTGTGTTGCCCTTACAATTTAGGTCAGTCCAGGCTTCCACCCCAGTGGTGGTTCTTCCAAAAACAACTATTACATGATAATTGGTGCATCATTTATGAAGAAATTTGGTGTTGTGATAAACATGGCGGAGGAAACACTTAATATTTTAAAACAACAGATTCCTGTTTATTTTACCTCATGTGGAATCCCAACAGAATTATTCCACTCTAGTCAAATCAATCTAGCGTACAGCAACAGAGTAATTCCCATGTGCTATTGATGACTGAAGTGGCAGACCAGGGTCCTCCCCAACCAGATTTATGAATACAAAGGGATCAGCTTTGAGCAGCAAGCGATTGGAGCATACCCTCTGGACACCAATGCATATTAGGGACTGAGCTCAAAATCAATATCCTGAAAGGGCTTTATGGAGAAATTATGACTCCTCACCAACACTCTCAGCTCAAACCACATGTGGCTCCAGGGCTTCTGCTACCTGGGAACGGAGAAGTGAAAGTGCTGCTAGCAAATTTACAGAAGGAGACAATAACAATTCAGTGGCACCAAGTGGTGACTTACTTACACTTTGTTCCTATAGAAGAAGTCCGCCATATTCATGATTTTGGCTCCTGGGAGGATCTCAGATTGCTGACAAGCTCTCCACTTGGCGTATTGACTGTGGTTTCATGGGAAGCAATTACTGGATTATCGGCGGAACAACAAGAACAGGCTATGGCGTTATTTGAAAAGTACTGAGATATTTTCACACATGATGATCACGATTTGGGGTGTGCTCAAGGGGTGGTACATTGGATAGATACCAGGGATCACCCTCATTATTTGATTGCAACCTATTAGATGTTCCAAAGTAGAGGAGGAGGTTGTTTCAGACGAGGTGGATAATCTTATCGTGCAGGGGATGCTAGATCCATCGAATAGTCCATGGGCATCACGTGTGCTCATCATAAAGAAAAAGAATGGCTCAAATAAAGAGGTTATTGACTATCATAAACTCAATAATGTAACAAAGAAGGATTCCTACCCTCTTCTGCGGATTGACAATGTGTTAGACTGATTGGGAGGAGCATACTATTTTTCAGTCATGGATCTGATCTTGGGGTATTGGCAGATTGAATTGCCATCAGTGGAACAGGAAAAATGTGCTATCATCACTTTGAAGGGATTATTCCAGCCAACTCGCATGCCACAAGTGTTGTGCAACGCCCCAGCTACATTCCAGCGTGTCATAAATATAATTCTAGGTGATTTAAAGTTGTCCTGAGTTTTAGTTTATCTTGACAAAATCAATGTGATCTCGCGGACGTTTACTGAACTCCTTGCCCATTTGGAACAAGTGTTTTGATGCCTCTCTGCCACTAATATTAAAATCAAGCCTCAGAAATGCCATTTCTTTAGAGAACAATTGGAATATCTTGGGTTTTTCATGGATTCAAATGGGCATAAACTGCAGCCAGCTAAAGTGGAAGCAATATACAAGATGACCTGCCCAGGTAGTAAGTGGGACATTCAAGTGTTTCTGGGGATGGTCAGGTATTATTGATGGTTCATTCCCAATTTCAGTTGTATTGGGGCCCCACTTTTCGAGTTGTTGAAGAAAAACGCTTCTTTTGATTGGATGGAACGATGTCAGAACGCTTTTGATGTATTGCGCACTGCGTTAGCAAACGCACCCATATTGCAATATCCCAACTTTGACAAACAATTCATAGTGCAAATGGATGCTTCTCTCTCTGCTATAGGGGCAGTATTATCTCAAAAGGACAATGATGGCGTAGAGCATCCTGTCACGTTCTGTAGTCAAAGTTTGAACTGTCACAAATGGAACCACACCATTACTGGAGTAAGAATGTTTAGTGGTAATCTACGCTTATAAACAGTTCCAGGTATATCTGCATGGGGTACGATTCCAAGTAGTGACAGACCATGCTTCCTTGCGTTGGTTGCAGAATCTGCTTGAACCAAAAGGGCAACTCACACGTTGGGCACTGAAGCTTCAAGCATATGATTTTGAGATTGTACACCATCTGGGAGCAAAACACCAAAATGTGGATTGTCTCTCTCAGCTGCCAATGGTCGCTATCACAGCGGTTTAGCTGACATAATGTATGAGAAGATGGTGGTAAACAAATAACAGGATGAGCCGCCACATGTGATCAAGGTATTAGATGGACTCAGGGCAAATACTTTACTATGTTGGGGAGAACTATATAAGCGGATTGGCGACACAACGTTGAGTTTCCCTAAACCTTTGGCCAGATCTGCAATAATTATGGATGCTCATCAGGCTGTAGGTCACGGAGGATCGCAGAAAACACTGGAGATTTTGTGCCCCCAATACTACTAGGAAAGCATGCATTATGACATATTGTAAATGGTTAGCTGTTGCAATCAGTGTAAAGTAGAAAGCCTTTCTGCAAGAAACCCACATACCAGCTAGTGAAACCACGGTTTTCATGGCACACCGTTTCCATTAATGTAGTGGGACCTCTGCCAAATAGCGCCAATCAATCCAAGTATATTGTTGTCACCATAGATCATCTGACTTGATGGGTGGAAGCCAGGGCCATCAATGATTTGGGCGCGGTCACTACTGCCAAGTTCATTATGGAGTGTGTTATACAGCAACACGGCTGCCCGCAATTCATTTTAATGGATAACAGAACCAATCTCACTTCACACATTCTGCCAAATTTGAACAAGTTGATGGCGATCCATGGGGTTTTGACCACCCCATATCATCCAGAACCAAATGGAATGGTGGAGCGGGTTAACAAAACCCTAGTGAACATACTTCATAAATTGGTAAAGGATTGACCCTCAGAATGGAGTGCCCTTCTACCCACAGCTGTGTTCGCATATAATATCAGCTATCATTTGTCCATTGGTAAGAGCCCATTCCAACTGTTGTATGGTTGACATCTGATTTTGCCTGCTTTGCTTTATTTGTGTGTAAAGGATACTGGTGGGGTGGACCCCCAGCGTTACTTGAAGACTATTACAGATACGTTGATCAAGCTGCAAATGGAAGCCTACTCTACAGTTTGGCTAAGAAGATTTTTGATCAGGCAGCCAATTAGAAGAGACAAGCGGAATTCCTCTGTTTGCTCTAGGGGACCATGTTTTATTCCACGATCAGCATGGTTTTAGGAAGAAAAACAAGCTTTCTAGCATCTGGGTTGGTCCATTTGAGATAATTGAGAAGACTGGCACAGATGTCTACACCATCAAAGAACCCATGGGTGGTCAGATTATCAACCAAAATCACGCAAAGTTCCTTTGAGGCTACAAACAGTGAGAGCATATCATCCAGTCAAAGGGGGGGGTAATGTCAGGAAGTTGATATGATTGGATGATACGCTAACCATAAAGTGGATTGGGGGAATCAGGACGAGTCTTGAGGCTAACAAAAAGAAGTATACAAATAATAGTTGATTGAAATGTTGACCAAATGGCAAGAGTGGGGGATCACACTGATATTGATATAAATGAGAGTTTCAAATAAAAGGGGAAAAGGAATAGAAGACACCAAGCAAAGGAAGCATCCAGCTTGGGGAATCAAGATATAAAGAGTTACACAGAGGATTTGAAGGGGTCATTCAAAAATTAGGTTGTTGCAGAAAGGTCTGCATATTAGTAAAATAATAAAGGTTGAAATAAGGGGTGATAGCTCCATGTGAAAAGCTTATTAGTTTTTATTAAGGATCAGCAATCTTCATATCATCTGATTTTGTTACCCAGTGGCTAATACCCTGTGTAAACTGACTCAGCGGAATTAAGACTCTACGCCGAGAATTAACACAACCTGTCACTGAAATGGGTATGGGGTCATTTACGGCCCAAAACGCGTTTTATAAAGACGTTTTCATACACAACCAAGCCATATATCTTCTCTTATGGCTCAGACATGGACCCCATTTAAGTGTATCAAATTACCTTAGAAAACCCACGCTTGACCACCACCATGATTCGCAGAACCTAAGAGGAGGAGAAGGAGTTATTATTACAATATAAAAAAGTTCATGCAGTTGCTGAAGATATGGTTGGAATGTGACATCAGTATTAAGAGTGGCCAGTATACCTCTTCATTCTATGATGCAAAAACGTATTCTGGGGGTATGATAGACCCTGAAGAAGATTTTTGTGGTGAAGTGTTGGCATTTTATGTTATAAATAAAGATCATTCAGGATATTTATTATTGACTGTATCCTTTCATCCACTTTAGAGAAGATCAACACAACTATTTTGGTGGATTTGGAGCCTCTGAGAATTTTATTGACAAAATTTAGCAACTTCTTTGAGATGAGTTACTTGTCAGGTGGTATGATTAAAGAAGAGGAGGGGCTTCTGTAAAATCTGGGCGCTTGGATGGTTGCTCACTTCAGGCCCCAGATTTCAAATGCACAAATTTGTGGATTCTTGCGTTGATTTGATTGAAATTGATTAACTGGAGCAATAATAGTATGAAGACTAGTATAAAAGTTAAATGCCCAAAAGCCATGTTGATTGAATTGTCCAACGCTAGACAGGTGCTTCTTCTCTTAAAGATATTTTGGTACTGGTAGGGAACACTTTCCCTATTCTCTTTTTCGCAGAGCCAAGTGGAGATTTGATAAAACCAACCTGCGGATATCTGATCCTTTCACTCTTAAGAGTAATACTAAACAATCAATGTAAAACAACTAAGTTTTTATCTAATTTGATTAGGGATTATTTAGGGTTTTTATAGTTGAAATTGACACACAACTTTTCAGCTATCCGCTGGTAATTAATTGCGTACCTATGCTGGTTTGTCCCTCAAATGTTAGGCACCAAATCTCTTTGAGTACTGTTGACTTGAGTTTCTTAGGCAGCAGAATCCTCTGCTGTTTGGCGGCCAAAACAATTGTTATTAGGAACTCAAAACCAATTGGTTTCGCTTATGATGATCCTACTCTCTTCCTCTGGCGTTCAAACGCCTTTGTAGTTTCTGACAACTCCCCATATGTTCCGCTCTGAACAATTCCCTATAATTTGACTATCAGATGCTGTTACCTCATCAAATTTGTACTTAATATCATCAGGGATGATGCCCCATGATAATCTCATCCATCAGCAACTATTGCTGATACTTTACAATTGTAACTAATTGTCAAATTTATTAATCACTTAATAGGTTGGATTATGTGGTCATCTCAAATTCCAACATATCCCCCCTCTTGACCAGATTATCCAATGGAAGATTGAACCCTTGGGGGTGGAAGCTGCCTTATCTTGAGCTCATATTTGGTTTTTCATATCTATATGTCCTCAGTGGAGTGCATCTCTATCTGCACTCAACGCCTGTATTCTCTGCTCAGGTTTGATGGCTTCTTATCCATGGTTGCTACCCACTTCCATCTCTTCTCAAGCGCATTTCCCACAAAATCATGCCATGCCAGTCCCATCTTTGCATCCTTGCTAAAAGATCAACTGGTCCACCTGTACAAACCCCAGGACGGGTCCCAATGACATCTTGCCATTCAACATGTACCAACCCCAGGATGGGTTTCCATGACTCCATAGTCAACCTGTACAAACCCAGGATGGGTCTAGTTGGCACCTTGCCACCTGTACCAACCCCAAGACAAGTATTAACATCTCATTAATAGGGACTATTCTGGTGGATCAAGTTTCAGCCCATCCTGATCCTGCCAATCGCTTGGAAATTGTTCCCATCACTATCTTTTCCTTCCTCCACAGGTGGTAGGTGAGAATATTGCTAGATGCATCAAGATCAAAGGAAATAAAAATAATTTTTTAATATATTTTATTAGTTTTTATAGTTTTCAAGCATCTTTTATTTTTTTCCATTATTATTTTTCCTTTAAGTTGAATACCTTAATTATTTTGCATGGACTCTATTGACTATGTGACCATCTTCAATATTCTTGATCATATAGGCATCATTCGCTGATTAGGCAATAATTTTGAACAGTCCCATCCATAGATGTCAAACTCATTTTTCCTTTTTTAAATTTTTCTCCATCATTATTTGTTGACTCAAACATTCAAATTAACTCTGCAATAGATCTGTAATGATCCCTTAGATGCACAGACTAACTTGATATGTTTTTCACAATCCAAATTCGTCAGAATCTTTTCATGGTTAAATGACATCATAGTAGGGACTAACCCTAAGGATAAAGTTGGGCAACAGGGGGCCCAGAAGGTAAAGCTTCAGGCCCTTCCTGACCTCAGGCACGCAGTAGACCAATGCTGGGTACAAGCCAAGTATGCCCAGGTAAGTGCTAGTGAGATGCCTAACGCCCAGCCCCTTAAATCAGACCAGACGTTAAAACGGATGGTTTACTCAATTAACACATATAGTTTGATTCGGGTAGTTGAGGAATGGTATTTTGAAACCTGTTCCATTTACAAAATCACGTATTTGGGTTGGATCCAACTTCAGTTGGTTACTCATGTGAAGTCAGTTTTAATGTTTTCTACCAATTCAGATGGTAGTCTTTGCCTATTGGTGGATCAGTGCTTGGGACCGCTTTTGCAGACTTTAAATTTCCCCAACAAAGTTTAATTATGTATTCTGTGACCAACATTCCTTGTTGGTCGACTTCCTAATAAACCTTTTCCATTTTTCTGTTTTTCCTTATATTATCTCTAGCAAACCTGTGCACGGACATCTTCAAGGAGATCTCACACTACATTAACCAATTTATTCTAAATGCAATTAAAATTTTAAACTTGTGCACCATTGGGTTTCCCAGGTTCCCTCCAACCTGGGACTTTTACCCCTTTTCCCTTTGTGCACTGCATCATTTTTGGTGAGTTGTTTTCTATAATTATCGCACTTTTCTTCATAAGTAATTATTACTTCAGCACCCTCCTAAGGGCTTTAATAACTTTTAAACTAACGGCTAGTTCCCTGGAATTGGCTTTTTGCACTGAGCACTACCACGCTGGGAACAGGAGAGTTATAGACACTCTCTTTGCAGATCTGATCCTATTTCTTGTCAATGGATACATTTTTCTCTATCCAAATTTGTATATATCTGATCCTATTTCTTGGCAATATTTGCCAACTCAACCGTATATATTATATTTGCTGATAAATCTGTAATTGATCCACTACTTGTACAGATTAATTTGGTAAGATCATTCTTTGTCAAATTCATCTGGATATTATCATATTTTTTGGCATTCCTTGCCTTTCTCATTAATTGACTAATTTAAGATCAACTGCCTTCATCCACTACTCTGTGGATTGATTGCCTATTGTTTTGATCTCATCTAATGCCTTGGGACTTCTCATGGCGACCAAGTTGCAACCTGAGCTGATCCTGTCAATGCCTTTATTCCAAATAGATGTCTGGTGGAACAGGTTCTCTTGCAGTGCTAAATAGTTTCACATCTAGACTGTGAAGCCTTTTTCTGAATTTTTGGAAATTTCATCCTCTTTGTCAAAATCTGAGGATCACTCACTTGATTAATTAAATACTGCACGGTGAATCAGGCTGAAATTCAGCTGGTGGATCCTTGATTTGGCCAGTTGCTTATGGTTTTAGAACCGTTTGAAAATGCACTAAGCATACAAAAATGGCTCCAACCTTTCTGGCCAATTTCGGGTTTAATTTTCCCCTCATAATCAGAAACTTCAGCTGAGGCAGGAAAATTGACAAGCTGGGGATCCTGAGATCCCAGCTTGCTGACACTCTCCAAAAGTGACTTCAGATACAAATTAAATAAAGATATAATAAAATAGACTTTATTTAAGACTATATTATTTGATAATAATTCCTCAGGCCAGGCGCCAGTATTTATACCTCTAGGGCATCTCCTGGCCACATCAGAGTACAAAATTTTAACAGATATTTTACCACCTCAGTTCAGCCCTGAACTGATACAACTGAAACCTTTTTTTAGTACTAGATGGTCTACAACTGAAACCTTTTCTAAGGTTTATTGGTGGCAAAATACTCTCAAGATTGAGAGGATTTCAGGTACAAAATTGTGATAAAAGCATGCAAAATTATCCTAAGATTTTTTGATTTGTGTTTTGTCATACTGCTGACAAAATACAACTTCTGTGAAATTCTTGCCTCCATTGAAATAGATGACGTACCCCTAATTGGGACGTCAGCAGGACTCTCTGTTGATAGTACTAGTTACTCCCTTTTGAGAAGTCCATGTGCAAGTACTATTGTGCCAATTACACAGATCAACATACAACTTTTCGCCTAGGGTGGAAAAATTGATTACATTGTTTGTTCATTTGATTGTTCATGGGACTTTTAAACGTAGCTTTGGGTCATCCCTGAATGATTTTGTATACAAATTTCTTAATATTGATTTTGATTAATCAGAACTAGTTGCTGAGGATTGGGGCAGAGATAATTGGCTCAACTGTGCAAATGTATTCAGCCCAAGCTGCTGATAGAATAATTAATTAAATTGACGTTGAGTTGATCAACCCAGCTGAGTAGTTGCAGAGAGGTTAATCTAAATGTGCGGGTATATTTGGCCTGAGCTTTTAGTAATATAATTAAATCCACATAGCAATAATCAGCCTGAGCCATGTTATTGTAATAGGTTCTAATTAGATTACTAGTTCAATCATTAAGTGGGAAAATCAGCCCAATCTTTAGGTTGTTGAAGGGTTTATTTTCGAGTCAACCAAAGAATTTGACACTCCTCTTTAGGAATCACAACATTCACAAATCACTGTGATTCCTTCTCCAAATTCTAGGTGGCAATTTGTTCTGTCACTCCATTTTACCAATATTGGCTAGTTTTTTATCCTTATACTTGGATCCATTGGGGGTTTTCCCCATTATAACTTGATTCTGCTGATTAACAACTTTTCATAATGCTCAATGGAATTTTATCTTCTAATTCCACTATAGAATGACCATCCTCAGTCGTAATTTCATTCTAAAATTGATTGGGTGCATCAAAAGTTGCTCTAACATCTTCAGATGGTCCACCATCTGTGGGGTCATTTTTCTGTTACTAGTGCTGCTGCCATAATCTGATGCAATTTGTGGTAGGACCAAAGTGCTGCCTTCATGGCTATGCGTGCTTCAAAGTCATTAAGCACTTTTGCCCCTGCCAAGATCTTAAATTATTGGTAAAACAGTCGGCAAAACTAGCCAGGGTCTCATCTTTGTGGAACTGTATACCCATGAACTCTTGTTTACGATTTTCCATCTGAATAAAACTTCCAAACTCCAACAAAATTGCTGCTTTTGCTTAAGCATATGACCAGTTGTCCCCATTGAGGTGGGGTAGAACTAGATTCTGAAATCAGTGCTAAGACAGTTCATTATGGTCACCACTTTTTGATGGTCCACATAACTGAACATGGTCATTTTAATTGGGCGGAAAAATGCTGGGGCGTTATCCTAGTAAAAGGTGGGCAATTTTGGCATATTTTGAAATTCCTCAGTTGCTCCACTCTTAGAAGATCCTGGCCCATCTACTTGAGAAGCCATAGAAGTGGCTTTGGGTTTCATTTCTGATGCACCAGCAAATGGTTTAGGCATATTTCAGGGCTGAGATGTCTTCCCAATTTTGCTTTCACATGCTGTTTTGTCACCCTCATTCAACTCAAATTTGTTCACAATTACATTTGTGATTTTCCAATTCCTCTATACACTTTTTCATTTTCACCATCTCCTCATGAAACCGCTGGATGCATTCTCAATCTGCTTCCCATTTGGTTTTTTTAAAATAACATTTCTATAACAATTTTCCCTCTTTTTACTTCAAAGAGGCAACTTTTCCACACAGGTCGTTATTCACCGTTCCTACTTGTTTGAGCATCTCTTCTGCCTTGATTACACGCTCCTCTAGGGTACTAAAATTGGTTTGTGATGCTGAGCTGAGCACATTTTAATTGACAGCCTGTAGTTCTGCCCAGAGCTTCTGAAGCTCTTCCTTATATGACATCAATAATTAAATTGGCCTCTGACAACTCAACTACCCTCTGTAGTGAGCACTAATTATTGAAATCTGGGCGCTTGGATGATTACTCTCTTCTAGCCCTATATTTCAACTGCACAGATTCGTGAGACTTACATTAATTTGATTGAAATTGATTAAATGAAGCAATAATAGTATGAAGACTAGTATAAAAGTTAAATGCCCATAAACCATGTTGATTGAATCATCCAACACTAGACAGGTTCTTCTTATCTTGAAGATATTTTGGTACTAAAACTTTTCTTTCTCATTGCAAACACTTTTGCAACTTATTCAATTCAAGACTAAATCTAGTTTGATAATCTCATAGAGGGGATTAGTCTGCGCCCATGTCTGGGAGAAGTTGGGCAAGCAAGGCAAGAGGAGCAGGCGGAAGGCCCGCGGCCTCTAACATTTTAAAACCCAGAGAATCCGGCGGAATAGAAAAAAATCTAAAAAAACTGGCGGTCACAATTTCCCCAGAGATACTCGCGTGGCAAGCATTATGCAACCAGTACATCAACACGCCACATTCCCAGCCACTTTCGTCGGTGGAATTCGGAGTCCATGTGTATCTGGACATCCAAAAAACGGCCCTATGGGAAAAATTTTGTGAAGATGTACCAAAATTTTCCTGACCTCAGTGTACATTGCACCTCACTCCATGTTGCATCATTGCTGGACCTAGGTTTTGAAATCAAAATAGCAGCAGATGAGGCTGCAGCAGTGCGCATAGTAGTTGACCTCCCTGAAGGGCAACAGGTCGTCAAAACTAAATGCACCAGATGGACAAAATCAAACCAAATTTTCCTCACGTTTGACTTTTTGCCTACTACGGTAAAACGTGATATTTTGGAGCAACACCTGAAAGATGGTCTCGCCATATATGGCGAAATACAACCTTTGAAATACAACGTTTCATGCTGATGCCACACCTGTGCGCTGGCAAAGCCATCGCAGTTCTGACCCCAACTGAGGAGATCACAAAGGACTAACCCAGATCCCGCACTCCACCTTTATTGACATCGCAGGGCATACCACCCACCCATTCTGGGTAACCGTGGACAGCGTGCCCCCCATTTGCACCCACTGTGATGCATTTGGCCATAAGGCGCACGCGTGCCCCATCAAAGTGGGTGTCACATTCCAAGAGCACCCTCAGCAGCCAGGACCAGTGGAGAGGCGCACTACGAACCAACTGCAAGCACCAAGGAGGCTTTCCCGTGGGGAGCACAAGGCTGCTACCTATTGGTAAAGCCCATCTCCCCGCAGGAGCGGAAGAAGGCCAAGCAGGACCATAGGGCCGCGGCCAAGGAAATGGCCAAGGCCAACACCACCATCCCACACTCACAACGCCAGGAGGACATGGAGACCTTCGCGGCGGAAGCAACTTGGGAATCCATCACCCAATCAGATTGGGAGGCCCATGCTGAATGGGCCACTCAATCTGAGGATCTGATGGGAGATTCGATCTCACCCAATCGCTGCACCTAAGCCCTGGTCAAAACCAACTTGGGACCTATTCCAACCGAAAATTTTTTTTGCACCACTCGACGGTGCACTGAACTTATCTGCACTGCAAAAAATTTGTCCAACGTCAGGAAAACAAAAAGTGAAGGCCAAAGCCAATGTGGCTCTTTCCACAAAAATTAACAAAAACCCCAATAGTGTTGCTGCTAATACCCGCGCTGCTGTGAAAGCCCGTGGGGACCTGGAAGAGGCTGGTGGGCCCAGGGGCCCACCCCCTCGCACCTAAGATGCGATGGGGTAAACCTTCACTCTAGGGACGCTGAATATTGCTGGACTCAAGGCCTCCCCGTCCCAGGCTAGGAAACTGAGTTTTTTACAAAACAATTTACCCGTGGATATCCTGGCCATCCAGGAGTCCCACTGTCCACGAGGTTCCGAGGAAGCTTGGAAAACAATGCTCCTACCATCCCTATCCTTTTGGTCGTCACTTTGGGGTGCTAATTTGGAAAAACAATTTTTTCAAATTACATCTTCAGAAATATTCCTAAATGGCTGAGTGCTCGTTGTCACCTTCTCATGGGCTGATGTTGCGCACACAATTGTCAACATTTATGCCCCAAATGGTGCACATGAGCATTGGGAATTTTTCTCATTGGTCAAATCCCTCCCGCTACCCCCCGATTCTTTCCTAGTTGACAACATGAATTGTTGGCTAACCTCACCAACGGACTGGTGGCCACCCTCACCCCACGCCCTACAGGGTCACGTAGAACTACGCGTTCTAAAAGCCACCCTTGGGCTAAGGGATGCGCTGCCGTGACATGCCCCACTGCTCGAAAATATGATGCGTCCCCACGTCCATAATGGCCAATTAAGGTCCATGACCTGCATTGAACTTATTCAAGCACCGGCGAAATTCCAACCCCACATCTCCCACTTCAAAACAACGAAAATGGAATTCTCTGACCACTGACTGGTCTCAATAACATACCACTTACCCGTCACAGTTGCAAAGGCCCCACATTGGTGCAAAATCCACCCCCCGAGCTCGCGTCACCAGGATTTTCTACATGGGTGGAAGAGGCAACTTTGGCAAAATCATTTGTTGCACCGTTTTGCGTGGACTCCATCTCCACATGGGCAACTTTCAAAGAAGACACCATCCGCCACTATCGCCATCTCTCCTCCAGGCGCTCATGAGCCACATCAGCAGTTATATCGTGCGCGCTGGCAGAATTGGCCCACTTGGAGTCCAACATTCCAGCCACAGGATATAGCCCTGCATGGGGCTGGAAGTGGGTGGAGGCAGCTGCCCACCTCAACGCACTCAAAAGACAACACAAACATCGGGTTAGTGTCCAATACAGGGCCACACGCATCACTAAAGGTGACAAGTGCACCGCATACTTCTTCAAAAAAATTTTCGCACCACGCCAGAGCGTGGCCTGCACACAGGTGCAAAGATCAGATAATTCCATTGCGGACACACCGGCCAAAGTGGCAATTGAAATGCAAAGATATTACTCTAAGTTATACTGAGCCAAACCAATTCAGCCGGCCAAAATGGCGGAATTTCTCAACTGAGCTCATATCCACACCATTTTCTGATACTCAGAAATAATGAATTTAATTACTCTGAACGAATTATGGACAGCCATTCGCAGTGCGCCAAACTGAAAATGCCCAGGCCTAGATGGCATTCCATATGAGTTCTACAAAAAATATTTTAAATATATATCCCCATTGCTGCTAGCCTCACTCAACCAAAGCCTGTTGGAAATGCGCCTCCTACCAGGAGGACAAGAGGCCTTTACTGTCACACTCTTTAAGAAAGGGGATAGGCTTGACTTAGCCAACTGGCGCCCCATTTCTCTAACAAACACAGACACCAAGATTTTAACAAAAACTATGGCTAACTGATTAGGGACTGTAGCATCTGCCACCATCTCCTTAGAACAATTCGGTTTCATCCCCAGAAGGTCAATTTGGGATAACGTGCACTCAGTGGCTAATGTGTGTCAGTCCACAGCCTCTGGGGCACTTGTATTCTTGGACCAACAAAAGGCCTATGATAGAGTAAACTGGAAATACCTTAGGGCCTGCCTCCATCAATTCCGCCTACCCCCCGCTTCATTAACTGGGTGATGCTGCTCACGGAATCTGCAACAATGGCAGTGCGTGGACCAGGCTTCCTAACAGAAGTAGTCCGCCCTCAAAGGGGCCTGCGACAAGGGGACCCCCTCAGCCCACTCTTATACAACTTCAGCCTTGACCCACTACTGCGAAATGTGAATGCCCACCTCACTGGGGTCCATGTGCCAGGCCAAACCCCAGTCAAGATGATGGCATTTGCAGATGATTGCGTAGTGGGGGTGTCTAATAACAAAGATGCACGCGCGCTTGAAGCTCTCATCCAGGAATATTCCCGGGTAAGCAACGCAGCACTGAACGCCTCCAAAACCGAAATCATCCTCCTTGGTCGGTTTCAGAACTGCTGGGCCCCATCAAGTAGTTCCCAACCCAGCCCATCTGCTCGCCCACGTCCACGCCTTACTAACTCAACACACACTGCTCCACTGGTGCTCCCCTTTGTGCCACGTCCTACCATAGGACTGGTACGCCATCTGGGCGTGTGGATGGAGGCAGGCGGATACGCGTCAGCAGTAATGGAGTGCTGTATACTGGACAACGTGATGAAGCGAATCGCCTCTCTCAGAGCCCACCCTACTACCCTCACTGGCAGGGTTGTTCTTGCCAACTCTATGCTCCTATCCAAAGTCTGGTTCAGAGCCCACGCCATCCCCTTCTCCCCAAGCTTCTTCAAATCCCTGTATGCTTTGCTACAAGGATGGCTTTGGTCAGGCCATCCTCCACCAGTACGACTAGAGGTCATGTTTGGCCCTCATCATCATGGTGGCATAGCCTGCTTGACTTCAAGGCCCATGCCGCCAAGATCCTGGGCACCTGGATCGCGGCCATCACTGCTCCTACACTCCCATCCCAACACTGGTCCTGCGCGGCCTGCTCCAACTTCTCCCCGAGCCTTGGGCCTCAATAATCCATCAAATCCCCACTCCCTGATGAAATACCTCGCATCACACACATTGGCCACAGGTCCTCACGGGACTAAAACCCACCACAAACGAATCCTACTCTCCATGCGAAGCGCAGAGTGGAGAATTCGTATTAGTGGACATACAACCCAAAGAGGCCGCCCCTCTCCTCAGTTCACACAAGAGGTACAGGGGCTACCCATCCATGATGGCGTGATCCCCATTCGACCCCAAGTCCTATCCAGGGTGGACTACCTGGACATGATGGACATCCCTTATTCCATTGAAACCCAAAAGACTATCTGGAAATATGCACACCATCCTCTGTTGCAGCCTCAAGTCCGCTCTTATGTGTGGCGCTGCCTGAGGTGGGTGTATCGTACAGCTGAGCACTCTAACGCTTTACACTCATCCTGTGTCGTGTGTGGCCAGTATGGAACGCTGTTCCACCGCCTGGAGAAGTGCCCCACCTCTAAAGTGATATGGCGCGAATTCCAACGTCTGCTAGGCCAGGATCAAACGCATCCCTTCAGTCTGTCAAGAGATATGTTTGCTTCATCAATGGCCTCCCCCTCCCACCCTCCCTCCGTGCTCTGGTGGTTGCAATCGCCATGTGGACTATCCACACGATTGTCTTGGATGCCATCGCTGGATCTATCCCCACCCTCCCTGATGCTGTCCACAGATTCCGGTCTCATTTGGTGGACCACTCTTCAAGCGTGGATGTTTGGATATCTCCCACCGCGTCGCCAACAGCTGATCTCCTCCTGGTTCCCAGTCTGGTTCATCAAATCAGACCCCTTTCTCCACACGTGCTCAATAGTGGCTACGGCCCCTTTACACGCTCCCTCCCCCTCCCCATAAGTGGCGTTCCCGCTGGCAACAAGAGAGAGCATCGCTTCTCTGGGGTGCCTCCCCTGGTACTATGTTTTGTCTCATCTGAGTCATATTCGGAAGTGTCCATCCCATGGTTGGCCTTCCCTGCAATAAATTTAAAAAGATATTTTGGTACTGGTAGGGAACACTTCCCTATTCTCTTTTTCGCAGAGCCAAGTGGAGACTTGATAAAACCAACCCAAGGATATCTGATCCTTGCACTCTTCTCTTAAGAGTAATTTAAACACCAATGTAAAACAACCAAATTATTATCAGGTTTTATCTATTTTTAAGGGATTATTTGGGGGTTTTATAGTTGAAATTGACACAAAACATTTCAGCTGTCCTCTGGTGATTAATTGCGCTCCTATGCTGGTTTTTCCCTCAAGTGTTAGCACCAAATCTCGTCAGTTACCATTAAATTATTTTTTCTAGGCAGCAGAGTCCTCTGCTATTTGGCGGCCAAAAAAATTGTTATTAGGAACTCAAAACCAATTGATTTGGCCGATGCTGATCCTACTCTCTACCTCTGGCGTTCAAACGCTTTGGTAGTTTCTGACAACTCCACATTTGTTCCACTATGAACGATTCCCTATAATTTGACTATCAGATGTTGTTCTCTCATCAAATTTGTATTTAATATCATTGAGGATGATCCCTGACGATAATCTTATCCATCAGCGACTGTTGCCAATACTTTATGATTGGAACTAATTGTCATATTTATTAATCGCTTAATAGGTTGGATTATGTGGTCATCCTAAATTCCAACAGCTTCACAAGGTATTCCCACGCTAAAGCTTATGGGGTTAATGGATTGTCAATTTGGCAAATATTATTTGTCTGACCACTTCCAAGATCTTAAAAACCTCTTGTACCCATCATTTTGGGTGTAGAATAGTGGAGAAAGTTTGACGTCAGAACCAACTTGAAAGAAAATACCCTGTACTTAACTTTGAAAAATGGTCACAAGTTGGTTGTTACTTTGGCTGAAGCCAACTTTCAAGGAAAGTTGCCCCATTGGCCCAATGTTCACACACTCAGTCTTGCTCCGTTGCTGAAGCCCACTTTGGAGGTTCCCTTACCTTCCTGTTTGGAGGGGTTGGAATCTTTGTTTGATGAGGCTTCAGCAAATGTACTAAAAGCTCATTCAGAGTTTGATTTAAAGTTCAAGCTCACCGTTGATCTGGTGCATATATCTTCCCCAATTTATCCATTGATGATATGGGAGGAAGCAGCTTGAGATGTTGGGTTAAAGAGCAATTAGCCAAATGCACATTTTTTAAGCAAACTTCCCCTGCATGTTCCACACTTATCTCTGTAGAGAAGGCTGATGGTACCTTACAACCATGCTTTAATTATTGGAATCTCAACAACGTCACAGTACCAGGCTTGCATCCTTTCCTAGTGGACTCACAGATTGCACGCTATGTACAGAAGGCGAGAGTCTTTTCCAAGTTAAATTGTTTAAAAGCGTTCAATCAGATCCATATCAAGAAGGGCCAGTAGTGGCTGACCGCATTCTGTACCAGGAAAGGGATTTTACCATTTTGGGTTATGTCCTTTATGATTAAAAATGCCCCTGATATATTTCAACGCCATATTGATGTGGCTTTGGGGACCTGCTGGGGGTATGCGCGAAAGTTTACATGGATGATATTTGGGTATATTCCCCTGGCAATGAGTCCCATGCTGTACACCTTTGGCAAGTGGTGGAGCGCTTGAGGACAGCCGACCTCACATTAAAAGTAAGTAAGTGCGGATTCTTTAAGTCCTAGGTCACCTTACTAGGCAACGTCATGTTTGACCAAGGGTACATGATAACTCCAGACAAGGAGAAGGCGATTCGTGAGTGGTCCACTCCAACTTCAGTTAAGATATTGAGGAGCTTTTTGAATACGTGTACATTCCTTAAGAAGTTCACACTGAACCTTTCTGAAGTTGCAGCGCCTTTGTATAAGGCAAGTGGGGCAAAAGTACTCCAGCGGTCCCTAACTTTACAGGATGCCTTCTAAGCAGTAAAGTGTAGTTTGCTGCCCACATCCATTCTTCGCCATGTCAACCCCAATAAAGAGTTCATTGTTGCTTCTAATTCCTCCAACTTCACCATAACGGCAGATCTATCACAAGTAGGAGAAGATGGAATAGAGCATCCAATAAAATATATTAACAGAAAGATGTCTCTACCAGAGTTAAACTACGATGTATATGATAAAAAGTTATTAGCAGTGGTTGAGGCGCTGACCTGTTGGCGTCGTCACTTGCATGGCTCATCCCAACCCTTCTGTGCACGTAAAGATCACTGGGCCTTACTGTACTACCGCACACCTCATGTCTTAACCCCACAGCAAACCCGCTGGCATGAGACCCTAGCCCAATTTGCGTTTTTTAAGAGTTCTATAAGGGAAAGTATAATGGTTTGGCAGATGCTTTGATCCACAACCCTGAACCAGCTCCAAATCTTAAGGAGGTAGAGGTGAATAATACTTACTTGATGATTCTACCAAGTAAGATTTGTCTAAACTTCCCTCTCTCTTTTGGACAATGGGCCAGCGCTCACTCCTTTGGGGAAATGTAAAGGAATATGGTATGTTCAGAAAGGTAGTCCTTTCCCAGCCTTTGTCAGCTAAATATGGTATAGTCTTTTCTAAGAGTGCATTTAATCAGGAGATTATTACCAGGGGTTATCACGTGAAGGATGAGATGGTGTGGTTTCAGATGCGCTTATGGGCTCTTGCTGGACCACTTCGCCTGGAAATCATCCAGGACTACTGTGACGGAATCACCGTTGGTCATTCTGGGAAGGCAAAAGCTCTAGAGATAATTCGCCTCACTTTCAATTGGAAGTGGTTAGCTGCACGGCAGGGCAGATATTGTAAAGAATGCCCAATTTGTAACCAAATGAAACTAAATTGCCAGGCTCTAGTGGGGCTGTTGGTACCAGTTCAAAAGGCTGAAGGGCCTTGGACTTATTTATTGTTGGTTTTTTGTGGGATTGCCTGTATCTAATTTCTACAATGCCATCATGGTAGTGGTGGGCTGTTTTATGAAGTTCACCTAATTTATTCCCTGCAGAACCGCAGTTACTGTGGCTAAGATGGCGAGGCTTTTTGCTACTTATGTGCTTGCTCTTCACAGGGTCCCTCAGGAAATAATTAGTGATCATGGACCCCAGTCTACCTCCATTATTTGGGAAGAGTTGTGTAAGACTCTTCAGATTCACTAATGCCGTTCAACTGCCTATCACCCCAATCAGATGGGCATGCTGAACGATTGAACCAGTGCCCCGAACAGTTTTTGCAGTGTTACACCACTGAAGATCATTCAGATTAGGTTTCCCATCTCCACATGGCCCAATTCAGTTATAACAACGCCCAACATGCATCAATCAGCTGTTCCCCCTTCTTTGCCAACTATGGTTTCAATCAAGCCTTCAACATGGATCCCGGTTGTGGATCCAAGGTGGAAGAAGTGGTGGATTTTGCAAAAATGATCAAGAAGTACACCAGGGGGTGAACATAAATTTAGATGCTTCCATGAAGGACTAAAAAGAGAGCTCTGATGGGAAGAGATGAGTTGGACCAGCGTACAAGGAAGGAGATCTCGTGATGCTGGATGATAAAAACATCCCAATCAAGCAACAATGCAAAAAAACTAGGACCTAAGAGGATTGGGCCATATTGCGTCATCAGAAAGTTGGGCCTAGCCTCATACCAGTTGGATCTCCCCCTCGTTTTAAATCTATTCTGTATTCCATGAAAGCAAGCTCACATTGTTTGTAGACCCCATCAGAGACTCCTGAAGCTTATCTTGTGGATGAGGTGCCGGATCAGGAATTAAAGGAGACTGTAGCCTCTTTTCAGGTAAGAAGAAGACCTAATTATTTTGTATCCTGGAAGGGATTTGATGCAGCGAACAGTTGGGTCCCAGAACGTGACTGCGCCCATGCCTAAGATCTAATTGTAGCATTCCACAAGCGTTTCTCTGAGGCTGCAGGATCTAAGTCCAAGCAAACCGTTGCTTCTATGAAGTTTGCCCCTATTCATAAAAACTTTTCCTTGGAGAATGCCCCTGGAGGGGTAGTGGAGACCAAAAAAGAGGAGAGGATAATGTTTGTTTACATGCCCTGATTGAAGGCACCAACCTCAAAGATAAGGCTAGGCGGCAGGAGGTCCAAAAGGTCAAATTACAGGACCTTCCTGACCTAAAGCACACCTTGGATCAACGCTGTGTACGGGCCAGATATGCTTAGGTTGGTCCATGCGAGGCGCTTAACATTCAGCCCCTTGTTTCAGCTTTAGCATTAAAATGAACAGGTTAAATAATAAATGATGATATCTCAATTCATGTAATCAGTGAACGGGGTTTGAAACCCATTCTATTTAAGAAATTTACAACTTGACTTAGCCTCAGCTTCAATCAATTAACCAAGTTTGGACAATTTTGAAGTATAGTACTCTGTTGAATGGAAATGTGCACTTATTGGTGCACCTCGGCTTGGTACCACTTTCTCTGATAGATAATTTCCCTGGTTTGGCATAAATATTTTTCTTCAACACTAACTTTTCTCGTTGTTGTCTTCCTCCTTACAATAAACCCTTACTCAGTCTAACGTTTTTTCTTGTGTTCACTTGGGCGTACCTGTGCACAGAACTCTTTGAGGAGGTCTTACATCACGTTAGCCAATTCATTTGTTTTAAAATTACTACAGCATCAGGTACACCTTTGGGCCGCCTAGCTTCCCTTCAAACCAGGACATCCGTGCACTCTAGACCTATGAAAATATTGGTTATGAACTGCCCTTTGGTGCACAGCCAAGTTTTCTGTTTTCTTAATCCCTATTTATGAGTACCGTGCTAACCACCCTCACCCTATGTCACTTTAGCTTAAGCTCCCTCTGCTAAGCTATCTCTATTCTAACACTGACAACTAGCTTCCTTGTGTTAGTCCAGTGCTCCGGCACCACCACGCTGAAAACTAAAGAGTTATAGACACTCTCCTGACACAATCCTCAAGTGGTGTATTAAAGTCCCATATTGGTCACACACAACGCAAAAAGCCTAATAGGCATTGGGCCGCTCTGCAGTTCAGTATAACCTCTTCAAGTATCTCTATACATGGGTGAGAATTTGAGGATGTAATAGAGGGCGATGGACTTACCTCCAAGTGTTCTTCTGGGTATAGAAAGAGTATGGAATATCCATCATTTCATGATAGTCCACATATGCAATGGTAGGGGGAATTTTAGGTACCAATTTGTGTAAAATGACTTGCTCGCAGACTTCTTGTTTGAAATGGGGGGTGGAGAGACCCCTCTGGGAGGTGTGGCCACTAATTCTGATCCTCCATTTAGCTCTCTACATATTTAGGAGAATCCTTTTGAAGTGGGAAGGGGTCCCATGCGGGCCCATGGCAGAAGGGTGAGAGGCCAAATAGGTAAGTAGAGAGTTAGGGTTTGGGTTGCGAAGGCCAAGGGTGCAGGAAAAGTTGGAGCATGCCACGCGCAACCAGTTTTAAGCAGAGATTGTGGGGTTGGTGACTGTAGCAATTCAGCGCAAAGGATTTTGGAGGCATGGTCCATGTAGTTGAGAAGCCCCATACCACCACTATGGCGTGGGACAAACATGACATCCAGGCGCACAGGGGAGGGAGACCTAGCCAAAACCACCTTTGGAGTAGGGAGGTCAGAGAAGCAAAAAGGAGGGTGAAAATGCGATGGCATAGGAATCAAACTAGACTTTTGACAGGAGCAGAGAGTTGACAAGCACTATCTGGCCTGTTAAACTAGTTTGTTGGGCTCTTATGGAGGCGATGCACTTTGGAATGTTGTTTAAGATGTGGTGCTCTATTAGTGAAGATGCATACCCTCACACCTCCAGCCATACTCCCATGTGGCGCACCAGACCAGCAGATGGTTTAAATACATAAGTGTGAACTAGAGGAGCAAAATGGGGCGACCTCCTGGGCAAGCGAGCAAGAGACCTAGCTGCATGGTCATTCTGATTAAGGGGTGTCAGTAACCATTGGGCTTAGTATCAGCCAAGGAGAGTAACTTCGGTTTTGGAGGTGTTGAAGGTTGCGTTACTAAGCCTAGAGTACCCATGGATAGTTGCCTCCAATGTGCGTGCATCTGGTAGTTAGAAACCCCAACCACAGTCGTCAGAAAACGCAAAAATTCTGACCGGTACCTGGGCATGCAGCTGAACAATGGCAAGATGTGCATTTACACTGTGGAGGAATGGGTCAAGGCTGAAGTTGTTAAAAGTGGGCTCAGAGGGACACTTGATGGATACCCCTTCGAGGGCAATCTGAATCAGTGAGGAAACCTGAGCCACGCACTGCCATTGTGCCAGATTTAGTGAGCAACATTATCCAGCTGATAAACTGGGATGGTTTGGAACCTGTGACGGTAGGCCCTGAGATAATTACAGTTGAATCTATTGTAAGCTTTCTGATTGTCTATGAGCACAAGCGCCACAGTAGCCAGAGATTGGCATACATTGGCCACAGTGTGTATGTTGTCCTATATTGACCGCTTAGGGATAAAACCAGACTATTCAGGGAGATTACCTCAGAGGCAACTTCCCCTAGGAAGTTAGCCCTTATTTTAGTAAATATTTTGGTATCTGTATTAGTGAGAGAGATAGGGCTCCAGTTTGCCAAATTTAGCTTAATCCTCTTCTTAAACAACGTTACAATATATGTATCTTGATCATCAGGAAGAAGGCGTGTCTCTAAGAGATATTTGTTCGTCGAGGCTAGAATTAGGGAGGATATACATTTATAATTTTTTGATAGAACACATAAGGAATCCCATCTGAACTTAGGCTTATACTGTGTGGTGCACTTCAAATGGCATACCAGAGTTTGTTGCATGTTTGTAATTCACTAACAATGTGCACCAATGCCCCAAACCAATATAGCAAATAATGAGGTGGTCCATGGAGTTCCTGGCCTATCATATGCCATGCACGGAGGTTTTCCGGGTTTTATCCTCCTTTCCTATTAATTTGAATCCACTTCATCCTTCAATGGTGTGGTATCGCCCCAGGATTGGCACACCTCAAATAAAACATAAATTCACTAACAACAGGTAGCAGAATTGGTGTGGATATGTGCACCAGTGAGTAATGCAATGATTTTAGCAGGTTTAACTGGGTCAGACCTTTACAACCCGGAGTAATAGCTTTGAATCTCAGCTGACACCTTCTACAGTATATCCAAGATGAAATTGTCCAGCCGTCTCACCTGTGTGCAGGACAAGCACTGTCGTTGGAGAAGATCAGTGGAAGAAGTATATGTAGCAAGTTTTTCCTACCATAATATTTTTTGTTTTATACTGAACACAAACTTGATGCTTATGTTGTCTTAACAGAGAGTTTAGATGGGCGGACACTTATTCCCATTTATGAACCCAAGCAGGGCTGTACCCTGCAGCAGGACGTTACATTCCAGGTGGTCCACCTCCTTTAGGGTGCACTAAATGACTTCTGAGGCAGGCCAACAGTTCCTTGCCAAGATGTGGCATGACTGGGAGATTGTGTTTGCCTTGAAGGTTGACCATGTTGATAGGGGATCGGCACAGAAAGGAGTTTCAAACTCCTGTGTCAAAGTTTTGGTGTCCTTCCAGCAAAAAACATGGACAAAGTGAGTTCAGCTGGGCAAAGTTTGCTCCATTTTGATGCCTGAGCCACCAGGCATGACAGAGTAAAGTACACCGATACCATCATGTGATTGTAGAATCCTATTCCATGGTTGTGAAGTGTGAGATTTGGGGGCAAAAATTCAACGGAGCAAGATTGAAATCTATGAGGGACATAGACATCAGCTGTCCGTTGTGAACGTGGGTATGGGACATGCTGAGTAGCAGATATGCGTGCTTGGGGATGGTATTAAAAAGGCCCAAGGTGGCTTTCAGGATGCAAATTTTGTTGTGCCCCTGAGAGGGGCAAGTGTCAAAGGCCAGAGATCAGTGGTAGGGTTGGCCAAGGAGTCCGGGTCGTCAACCACAAAGGAATTGTGGGGGAGGAAAAGAGAAGCCACAGCCAAGAGAAATTCCTGGAAAACTCATGCACAGGTTGGGGCGCAAATGTTAGGTATTGTGTGCACTTTGGAGCCTTACAAAAAGGACATAACCAGTACATGAATGTCAAGAAAAGTATTCTTATATAAAAATTAAAATTATGGTTCACGTGTATAAGCACCCCCACAGTGCACAGATAAAAATGAGTGGAAGGGAGGAGTATAGTTGCTCATGCATCCTTGGTACCTTGCGGAAAGTGGAATTCCTGTATAGTAAAGATGTTCAGGTAGGTTGTTTTTAAGAAAACTCATTTTTTAGCCCAGGACAGAGAGGTCTTGAGTGCAGCAATGTTCAACGTCCCTATAGTGAAAGAGGCCCACATTGCACCTTAGGAGTGAGGTGAAGGTCCCACTGGTTCTGCCTCTCCACATTGACGTGTTAGCTCTAATGCCTTCTTTTTAGAGAGAATTCCCAAAGAAGGGGAATCGCCAGGAAAATAGTCATCAACTTTGAGAGCAGTTTTGTTTGCTTTTTGCTATTATTATTAAAATATTTATTTTCTAAAAATTTTTCAAGATACTGTGCACTTGTGGTGCACCATCGTGAGACTCCAAGGATTCGTCCTTTTAAACTCTCTTGAGTTTGGGTAGGAGAATTCAGTTTTAGTTGGTGCGCAGGGCCACTGAAAGGGTGTGCCAAACTTGATTTTCTGGTTCAAGGGCTGGATTAACCATTCCAATTGGTTGAGGGGGGTTGGTGTTCCATCAAAGCAGAAAATTCTGTCATGCCATCCTGAGTCTGGGCAAGCAGGATGTTGGATGCCGCTGTAATTGCTGCTTTAGCCTTTGATTTGAGTTACTGTTTGGCTTTTTTGCGTTCTTGTGGGAACATAGGTTTTACCTGGATAAAACAGACCTTTTCACCACATGGTAAGGCAACACCAGAGTCAGTTATGGGCTCATAGTGGCCATCCCCCATTGCCTCTGAAAAAGCCTCAGTCAGAGGTATGCCCTCTCTGCTGGGCATGTGTGTGATTTGTGACCAAAAGCATGACAATGAGTGTAGATGGGCAATGCGCTGTCAACCATGATGCGGTTATGGTAAGTTTATAGCCCGTTAATGATTAGTTTGGCAGTATGGGAAATCTGGGTCAAATCTGTTGTGACCTTAGGGGAAGGGGTGATCACTTTGATTCCCTTACCCATGCTAAGCTCAGGCATAAGAAAAATTCTCTGCATCTCAAGGGAGTTAGTTTCTCCATAGTTTCTAAGCCATTCCATGAGATAACTCTTGAGGACTTTGTGTTATATGATCAAGGGGATTAGTCAAATGTAGAATTTTTTTGGTTTGAATCTATCCAGCACACATGATTTATTTTGACCACACATTGACCATCTGAGATGTCAACCACCACACACGCCTGTGTAGCGGCGTCTGCTTCTTGTGCTGATTCAAATCCTATGTCTAACCAACCGTGGTTCATTGTGTGCAGTGCTACATAAACCACATCTGGGAAATGAATGTGTACGTCGCTGCAGAACTTCTCCCAAAGAGCCATTAAATTTATATACAAGTAATATTGGATCCCAAACTCCACTTGATAACTTTTGCAGACTTGGTTGATTCTGCCAAATGGGTTGCACAGGGTAAAACCTTCTGAGCATCAGATGAGCGATATGAGGATCACTGGCCCTCAATTATTAGTAAAAACTTTTAAGGAGCTATTGCCCTGAAAATACCACTAAATTTAATAATAAACTTAATGGCTACTTCCATTACTCTTTCCTACTACCCTCTTTTTTTTTAAAGACCCCCTATCTCATTCTCACGTTCAACTATTAATTCTTGGTATTCCTAATCAGTCTCAAACCTTCCACTTAGTAATTTTATATTGGCTACAAGTTTTAGGTGTTTCATTCTATCATCAAACTTATGGTGTAAT
This sequence comes from Massospora cicadina, assembly GCA_022478985.1. NCBI lineage: Eukaryota > Fungi > Entomophthoromycota > Entomophthoromycetes > Entomophthorales > Entomophthoraceae > Massospora > Massospora cicadina. Next base: position 98,444 of record JAKSZP010013236.1, read on the forward strand.
TCCCTTAATTTTCCAAACTATGTATACTTTAATTGATTTGAATCATGTCCACAAAACTTCATCTTGATCTCAAGGTTCTCCTCAAATCTAAATTACAATATGCTGGAACTATAGCTTATCCTCCAGTCATATTGGAATCATGACACCATTGATGACAGTAGCTGAGAGTTTGGAGTTTTGATGTACTGATTGCACTTTGCTTCCCACCTCAAAATTCTAATGAGATACTCACTGCAAGTTTTTACTACTTGTTTGGCTACCAGGTTCACTGGGGCATCTGCTACCTTTGGAAAGTGCAAAAACTGAACCTTAACCTCTCACAATGCTTTTCCAAGCCTTTCTAGGCTTTGGATGTGCACTCATCTTTCTTGTACAGATTATCAAACTTACTGTCTTGAATCAAATCAGTTGCAATTAGTGATTGCAATGTCAGAAAAAACTTTAATGTTAGGTTTATACTCTTTATATTTCTTTAACACCAGGTGGTCCCAACCTACAGGGGATACACCAATATTTTATACTCTTAACATTTGAAGGCAGGATATAAAATTTCAATTTATAAATTTTAAGCTTTTAATAGTTTACAAGGTAAAGAAAACAATCTCTAGCAACTATCTAGCTTCAGGAAATTGATTGTGCCTAATCTATAAATTTCATTCTATCTGCTATGCCAAATGTATCTGTAAGTATAACCTACTATAATTTTACAAAATGTATATTTAAAAAGGAGTGTGGCATAGTTGGGATGGGCGTCCCACTTTCACCCTCATGATGCAGGTTCAAATCCTGTCATAGCAGAAATTGTATTTCTGTGCCAAGAGGATATAAAAACATGTGGATTTGTGCACCATGATCTGTCTAACCAAGCAAATTAGTAAAGCTAGATCATGTGATCCCAGCCTATCAGAACACGTGTAGTAAGAGTTTACCACCAATAGTTGGGTTTTGTTCTTCACTCCTATATTTTTGCTCCATACTCCCTATTTCTTCTATTGGTGCAGTATATTTGTTCCAAGTTCAGCCCACCTTGAATATAATATAAAAATGTATAGTTAAGTCTTTAATTTTATTAAATTAAATAAATAATTTAAAAAAATCTAATTTATTTTTAAATCAACTTATCCCATAATATTGCCTGCATGTGTGTCAAATTTAATGCAATAGGCAAGCTCACACATATATATTTTTATGTATAGATAGCATGACTTGAGTAAATATCCCAATCCTTTCTATAATTAAATTTTAATTATTGTTGTCCTATAATAGGACAAACAAGACTTTTAGAATGACAATTTAAATCTAGACAAGTATTGGATAACAATATTTCATCTTGCCATCTATATTAATCATCTAATACTAATTAAGAAAAAATATTAATTTTTACTTTTCTTTCTCGTTGCAATCACTATTGCAACCTATTCAATTCATGACTGAATCTAGTTTGATAATTTCACAGAGGAGATTAGTCTGCGCCCATGTCAGGGAGCAGTTGGGAAAGCAAGATAAGAGGAGCAGGTGGAAGGCCCGCAGCTTCAATGTTCAAAAATGCCCCGGAGAATCTGGCAGAATAGACAAAAATTTTAAAAAACTGGCGGTCACAATTTCCCCAGAGATACTCGCATGGCAAGCACGATGCAACCAGTACATCAACACACCACACTCCCAACCACTTTTGTTGGTGGAATTCAGAGTCCGTGTGTATCTGGACATCCAAAAACGGCCCTATGGGAAAAATTTTGTGAAGATGTACACAAAATTTTCCTGACCGCGGTGTACGTTGCACCTCACTCCATGTCATGCAGTTGGCTGGATCTAGGTTTCAAGAGCAAAAAAGCAGCAGATGAGGCTGCAGCGGTGTGCATAGTGATCGACCTCCCTGAAGGGCAATGGGTCATTGAAACCAAATGCACCAGATGGACAAAATCAAACCAAATTTTCCTCACGTTTGACTTTTTGCCTACTATGGTAAAACGTGACATTTTGGAACAACACCTGAAAGATGGTCTCGCCATATATGCCGAAATACAATCTTTCAAAATGCAATGCTTCACACTGATGCCACACCTGTGCACCGGCAAAGCCATTGCAGTTCAGACCCTAACTGAGGAGATCGCGAAGGACCTAACCCAGATCCTGCACTCCACTTTTATAGATATTGCAGGGCATACCACCCACCCATTTCAGGTGACCGTGGACAGCGCGCCCCCCATTTGCACCCACTGTGACGTGTTCAGCCACAGGGCGCATGCATGCCCCATCAAAGAGGGCGTCACATACCAAGAGCACCCCTCAGCGGCCATGGCCAATGGAGAGGTGCACTATGAACCAACTGCAAGCACCAAGGAGGCTTTCCCGTGGGGAGCACAAGGCTGCTACCTATTGGTAAAGCCTATCTCCCCGCAAGAATGGAAGAAGGCTAAGCAGGCCCATAGGGCCGCGGCCAAGGAAATGGCCAAGGCCACCACTGCCATCCCACACTCACAACGCCAGGAGGACATGGAAACCTTCGCAGTGGAAGCAACTTGGGAATCCATCAACCAATCAGATTGGGAAGCCCATGCTGAGCAGGCCACTCAATCTGAGGATCTGATGGGAGATTTGATCTCACCCAATCATTGCACCCAAGCTCCAGTTGAAACTGACTTGGGACCTATCCCAACTGAAAATTTTTTTTTGACCCGCTCAACGGTGCACCGAACTCATGCGCACCACAAAAAATTCATCCGACGTCAGGAAAACAAAAAGTGAAGGCCAAAGCCAACGTGACTTTTTCCACAAAAATCAACAAAAACTCCGATAGCATTGCTGCTAACACCCACACTGCTGTGAAAGCCCGTGGGGACCTAGAAGAGGCTGGTGGGCCTGGGGGCCCACCCCCTCACACCCAAGGTGCGATGGGGGAAACCTTCACTTTAGGGACGTTGAATATCACCGGACTCAAGGCCTCCCCATCCCAGGCTAGGAAACTGAGTTTTTTACAACATAATTTACCCGTGGATATCCTGGCTATCCAGGAGTCCCACTGTCCACAAGGTTCCAAGGAAACTTGGAAAACAATGCTCCTCCCATCCCTATCCTTTTGGTCGCAGCACTGTGGGGTGCTAATTCAGAAAAATAATCTTTTCAAATTCGTATCCTCAGAAACATTCCTAAATGGTCAAGTGCTCATCATCACCTTCTCGAGGGCCAACGTAGTGCATGCAATCATCAACATCTATGTCCCAAATGGTGCACACAAGCGTCAGGAATTTTTCTCATTGGTCAAATCCCTCCTGCTACCCCCTGATTCCTTCCTAGTCAGCAATATGAACTGTTGGCTAACCTTACTAATGGACTGGTGGCCCCATCACCCTATGCCCCACAGGGTCACATTGAACTATGTGTTCTAAAGGCCACCCTTGGGTTAATGGATTTGCTGCCACAACATGCCCTGCTGCTCAAAAACATGACGCGTCCCCATGTCCACAATGGCCAATTAAGGTCCATGACCCGCATTGACCTTATTCTAACGCTGGCGAAATTCCAACCCCACATCTCCCACTTCAAAACAACGAAAATGGAATTCTCTGACCACTGACTGGTCTCAATAACATACCACTTACCCGTCACAGTTGCAAAGGCCCCACATTGGTGCAAAATCCGCCCCCCCGAGCTCGCGTTGCCAGGATAGCCATGTGGGTGGAAGAGGCAACTTGGCGAAAAAGTTTGTTGCACCGTTTTGCATGGACCCCATTTCCACATGGGCAACTTTCAAAGAGGACACCATCCACCACTCTAACCATCTATCCTCCAGACGCTCATGAGCCACATTGGTGGTTATCTCGCGCACTCTGGCAGAATTGGCACACTTTGAGTCCAACATTCCAGCTACAGGATACAGCCCTGCATGGGGCTGGAAGTGGGTGGAGGCAGCCGCCCACCTCAACGCACTTGAAAGACAACACAAACATCGGGTTTGTGTCCAATACAGGGCCACACGCATCACTAAAGGTGACAAGTGCACCGCATATTTCTTTAAAAAGATTTTGTACCATGCCAGAGCATGGCCTGCACACAGGTGCAAAGATCGGATAATTCTATTGCGGATACACTGGCTGAAGTGGCAATCAAAACGCAAAAATATTACTCTAAGTTGTACCGAGCCAAACCAATTCAGCTGGCTGAAGTGGCAGAATTTCTTGACTGAGCTCATATCCACACCATTTTCCGATACCCAGAAATAATAAATTTAATTACTCCAAACAAATTATGGACAGCCATTTGCGGTTCGCCAAACTGAAAATGCCCAGGCCCAGATGGCATTCCATATGAGTTCTACAAAAAAATAATTCAAATATATATCCCCACTTCTGCTTGCCTCACTTAACCAAAGCCTGTTGGTAACGCGCCTCCTACCAGGAGGACATGAGGCCTTTATGTCATACTTTTCAAGAAAGGGGATAAGCTCAACTTAGCCAACTGGCGCCCCATTTCTCTAACAAACACAGACACCAAGATTTTAACAAAAATCATGGCTAACCGTTTAGGGACTGTAGCATCTGCCACCATCTCCCCAGAACAATTCGGTTTCATCCCCAGAAGGTCGATTTGGGATAACGTGCACACTGTGGCTAATGTATGTCAGTCCACAGCCTCTGGTGCACTTGTATTCTTGGACCAACAAAAGGCCTATGATAGAGTAAACTGGGAATACCTAAGGGCCTGCCTCCATCAATTCCGCCTACCTCCTCGCTTCATCAACTGGGTGATGCTGCTCACGGAATCTGCAACAATGGCAGTGCGTGGCCCTGGCTTCCTAATGGAAGTAGTCCGCCCTCAAAGGGGCTTGCAACAAGGGGAACCCCTCAGCCCACTCTTATACAACTTCAGCCTTGACCCACTACTGCGAAATGTGAATGCCCAACTAACTGGGATCCATGTGCCAGGCCAAGCCCCAGTCAAAATATTGGCGTTTGCAGATGATTGTGTGGTTGGGGTGTCTAACAATCAAGATGCATGCGCGCTTGAAGCTCTCATCCAGGAATATTCCCGGGTAAGCAACGCGGCACTGAACGCCTCCAAAACTGAAATCATCCTCCTTGGTCAGTTTCAGAACTGCTGGGCCCCAGAAATTAGTTCCTAACCCGGCCTATCTGCTCGCCCACGTCCACGCCTTACTAACTCAACACACACCGCTCCACTGATGCTCCCCTTCGTGCCACGCCCTACCATAGGACTGGTGCGCCATCTGGGCGTGTGGATAGAGGCAGGCGGATACGCGTCAGCAGTAATGGAGTTCCATATTCTGGACAACGTGACGAAGCGAATCGCCTCTCTCAGAGCCCACCCTACTTCCCTTACTGGCAGGGTTGTTCTTGCCAACTCTATGCTCCTATCCAAAGTCTGGTTCAGAGCCCACGCCATCCCCTTCTCCCCAAGCTTCTTCAAATCCCTGTATGCCTTGCTGCAAGGATGGCTTTGGTCAGGCCATCCTCCACCAGTGCGGCTAGAGGTCATGTTTGGCCCTCATCATCATGGTGACATTAGCTTGCTTGACTTCAAAGCCCATGCTGCAAAGATCCTGGGCACCTGGATTGCGGCCGTCACTGCTCCTACACTCCCATCCCAACACTGGTCCCGCGCAGCCCGCTCCAACTTCTCCTGAGCCTTGGGCCTCAACAATCCATCAAACCCCCACTCCCTGATGAAATACCTCGCATCACACACATCGGCCACAGGTCCTCACAGGACAAAAACCCACTACAAACGAATCCTACTCTCCATGCAGAGCGCAGAGTGGAGCATTCGAATTAGTGGACATACAACCTAAAGAGGCCGCCCCTCTCCTCAGTTCACACAAGAGGTACAGGGGCTACCCATCCATGATGGTTTGATCCCCATTTGGCCCCATGTCCTATCCAGGGTGGACTACCTGGACATGATGGACATCCCTTATTCCATTGAGACCCAAAAAAGAATCTGGAAATATGTACACCATCCTCTGTTGCAGCCTCAAGTACGCTCCCATGTGTGGCGCTGCCTGAGGCTGGTGTATCATACAGCTGAGCGCTCTAATGCTTTACACTCATCCTGTGTTGTGTGCGGCCAGTATAGAATGCTGTTCCACCGCCTGGAGAAGTGCCCCACCTCTAAAGCGATATGGCGCGAAGTTCAACGTCTGCTGGGCCAGGATCAACCGCATCCCTTCAGTCTGTCAAGAGATATGTTTGCTCTATCAATGGCCTCCTCCCTTCCACCCTCCCTCCATGCTCTGGTGGTTGCAATCGCCATGTGGACTATCCACACGATTGTCTTAGATGCCATTGCAGGCTCCACCCCCACCCTCCCAGAAACTGTCCACAGATTCCAGTCTCATTTGGTGGACCACTTTCAAGCGTGGATGTTTGGATACCTCCCACCGCGTCACTGACAGCTGGTCTCCTCCTGGTTCCCAATCTGGTTCATCAAATCAGACCCCTTCCTCCACACGTGCTCAATAGTGGCTACGGCCCCTTCACACGTTCCCTCCCCTCCCCATAAGTGGCGTTCCCGCTGGCAACAAGAGATAGCATCGCTTCTCTGGGGTGCCTCCCCCAGTACTAAGTTTATCTGTCCTGAGTCATATTCGGAAGTGTCCGTCCCATGGTCAGCCTTCCCCACAATAAATTTAAAATTTAAAAGAAAATATATTAATTTTTAATTAGTCAAAAAAGCAACATCTTTAGGCTCTAATTTCTTAAAAAAGCTGATTATATCTAAAAAAATATTTGATTATATAAAAAGCTAAAACAATCTCATTTTAAAGTTTTAAATTGATCCAAAACAAATACTCTATTATAAGCTTGCCCACATGAAAAGGAGTATTAGCCATTTTAAATGCCTTGCTGTAATCAAGTTTCTTGTCACTTAAATAAAATCTAGTTATCTCATAGTTCATTGACAGAGAATCAGGCAATTTGACAAAATAGATCAATTATTTATAAAGAAGCTTAAAATGGATAAAACTTACATAACTTACTAAACGCTCTTAGATTTATTTCCTAATATATAATGCAATTCTCTTCACAATCTCAAATCTCACATTTAGACTGAAACTTTTAGGGGTCAATTTTTTACAGCTTTAGCATCTCTGCAGTACCTACCATAGTATGCAAAAAACTAGATTCTTATAAAAAGTAAAAAATTTTAGGGTTGTGAGCTTGTAATGATAGAAGAAAAGATTGCTTATAGTCATCTAATAACATTAATATAAAGGTATTTTATGCACACTACAAGAAGTTTTGCCATATAATTTAAGGTTGCTATATTTATAGTTTATAAAAATACAATAGATTATGCTATATTCCAAAACATTTTTAGCATGAAGGCCAGATTATAAATTTTTTTATAATGGCATCATAGCTGTTGAATTCTAGTGGATAACCTCCTAGAGGGGTATACTCCAGTAGACAATTGCACAGAAACCTAACTCACTGATGCAATGGAAGAGTAATATGATGATTGGTGTTCCTTGAATGATTATAATAATTATAAAATAAAAGTAAAGAGCTGCAATCACAACAAAATTTTAATCTATGGCAGGTTCACACTACCATTGACCTGGGGATCTTGCAAAATATATAGTTTCTCCACAGAGTTGCACTATCAACTAAGTAAAGAACTCCCTTTATCACTATTCATCACTACTGTTATCCTCCTCTATGTGGCCGCTAAGCCTAATCCTAACCAAGTTGATATTTTCAATAGCTAATATGCTCAGTGTAATTATCAGTGGAATTATAAAAATGTTACTGTATTTTAGATTTTACCAAATTAAGATTAAGCAGAATCAATATGTTCTATCCTTCCATGTATTAGATCTTTATGCAACTGTATTTTTCATTAGAAATTTTCAGCATTACATCTGCTGGCAAGCCTTAATGAATTGATAATGTGACCTTTCCTCAATTATCCTCAGCTTCAGTAACCATCAATTAAAATATACCAGTTACTATTAAGAATTAATCGTAATACTCCCAAATCTGATGGACTCTTCAAAATCTCAACTTTTAGTGTTGAAACTAGATATTTAGTCAGTCTGTCATTAAACTAGTTGAACCATAATATCAGAAAATATTTGAGAAGTTATTTGGTTTCTTTTCTGACATTTCCCCCTTAGCCAAATAGATTACTCTAGCACAGCTTCTAACTCTTGCTGTTTGGCAACTAGTCCATGGAGGCCTCTTTCCCACCCATTAGCAGAACTCCACCAGATTGGTGCTAATTCCTTCCTTGCTTCCTGCTCATAAAACACTATCAGCTTAATATATATTTCTAAGTTTCCCCCTATTTTGTTTCTCTATATTGTTTATATATGAAATAAGGAACTTGGCGTGCACTCAGTTGTTAATATGACCACTCACCAGTTCCTTGATAATATATGCATAACACATTTCTATATTATCTCAAAGTGTCTAATCCATATAATAGCTAGCTTATTCCGCCTGTAGGAGTCCAGCTTATGGGTGCTCGCTGGTGTTTATGCCGCTGGATCCACAAAGATCTAATAAAAATTTTATAAAAATATACACTAATAAAACTTGGGTTTTTATAAGTTTTTATTAGTAAAATGGGGTAAACTGGAAAGCGATCTCCTTGATATCTGCCCAATCCATATTTAAACTGATTTCAAGGGTGGGGGGAATTTGAGGATAGTTTCAAGTAGCTGCAATACATTCCAAATTAAGAAATGTGTGAAATCCTATCAGATCATGGGAGATGTGAGTTACTGTTTGGGAAATCAATTATTGGGGTTTTGGGGCAAGATGTACCCATGCAGTAAAGTTTTTATGAACTTCAACCAATCACCACTAGTTAAATTATTTTCACCCTGGGGGAGCTCCACCACGCCTACAAAGGGGGTGGCCCCACGTAGGTGTTGTGAAAGACTTGGTGGTGGTTTGGGGAAGTACCTGCCAATGGTTGTCCCAAGGTCTGTCATGTGGTCGGGGAAATCTGACCATTTGAGGTTTCATTAATTTCCTGAGCAGGTTTCATAATGGGGTTACTCCAATTAATGGGACTTAACTGTGAATTGGCCAGAGTCTTTTGGCTAATATTTTTGACATTCTCATTATATTCGCTATTAATAGCATCAGAAAATCACAAATGGCTGACATCTCCCTTTTTCAGCTGAACTCGACCTAAGACATTCTTATTTATCAGCTGCAAAGGCAAATTTCTGACACCACCATCCAAAACTGTGCTGATTGTGGAACAGGATAAACTCCCCTATCTAAAACTGTGGAAGTCCAATATACCGCTGATGATCTGAACTATGACTTTAATTTTTTTTCCCAGGCTTGTTGAGTATGCCTCTTTTGAAGTTTAATTATTTTGGATGCCAGATTTATATGATAGCATTGTGTATTCATTCCTCCGGTGTCCTCTACACAAGAGTAAAGTAGTGGGGGTAGGGCTGGGTGCCTCCCATAAAGCAACCAGAATGGATTCTTCTCCATAACTGATTAATAGCTGATATTATATGCAAAAACTGCGGTAGGGAGGAGGGAGCTCGTTGGGAATCATGAGATTTGGACAGGCCTGAGTGGTCTTTGACCTCCAGCCACTCCAGAGGAAGCATAGCCTACTTAATTACTGTATCAGAAAGAAAAATAATACAATCATAAATGGGCGAAAGGAAACTCTACTTCCAGAAGGACCCACCAATCTTTCTAATAGAGGCACCGAGCCAGCTGATGAAGATTTTGCCATTTGGAGGTCCCTGGATTCAACTACCCTGGTTAAAGAGAGTCAGATTCAAAGGAAAACTATGTCACCTGCCACATCTGAATAGAGATTACCTTACCCTACTTGTTCCCAAAAGTCAGGCCATGGGGGAGCAAATCCAAACTGTTCCCATAATTAATCAGGGCCCAAAGCCCCCAGTGAGTTAATAGGCCATTGATGCCTTAGGTAAAGCTAAAAACGGAAAATAGATATGTGAGAAAAGGTCATTTTATTGAAATAAGCCTCAGGGTATTTATAGGACCTCAAGGCTGAATTGGATTGGGAAAGGGAAATCTAGAATAGGAATTCTTGGCATTGATTGCTAAGGATATTTAATTAAAATAATATAACTGGAGTAGGATCATCCTCAGCTTTAGTTGACAGTGATCTCAAAATGGTATATTAATTGGGTCAGCATCAGATGGTAATTCCCTGCAGCTCAATTGATGTTTTTACATCCTTGGGATATAGTTGCCAGTGTCAAATATATAAATTTTAATATAATTTGATTATCAGGGCTGATCCTTAATACTTTGGATCAGGCTTACCCTAAGTTAATGGTGAGCCCAATTCAGCACCCACCCATAGGCAGGTCGCAACCCCTAGTTGAGACTTCCCCCAATAAAGGATAATCCTGAAACCAATTATCACACAAAGTTCCTCTTAGGTAAACCAGAATATCTCAGCAGCCTATAGATATCTCTAAATTCTGATTAATAAAATTTTTCTCAAATCCTCTAGTAATCTTACTAGTATTTATTCTGCTTATTTACTCAGAAGACCTTATCTGTTCATAGTGAATAGAGTATCCTCAATGATGAACTTCTGTTGAGAGATTGCCTTAGGGAACATGGTCTTTAAGAAATCTTTTTTTCTTCAATAGCTATAATCGAAGCCAAATCCAGATTTTAAAAAAATACAAAACACAGCTGCTCAAATGAGCAATAATAATAAACTGTCAATAGTTTTGAAGCCCTCTGCCCCAACATGGGGCGGTGGTGTGCCACCTGCTGGTGTGTTTTAACCACCACTGAAGCATGCCCAGGCTGGCTCTGCTAGCCCTCCTAATGCTACAGGGCGTTATTTCCCCCCTTGAGACTTGGCTCACCACCTTGCAAGCTCCTAAGTAGTGGTCTGAGCCCTTTTGGTGCTCCCACGATGCATTTGCACTTTGGCCTCTGGGCCAAATATGGGAATCTTTTCCCATATTCAAGTGTGGCCATCATCAAGATGGCCACAGCGGTGTATAAACCCACTGTCTTTATTGAATTTTTCCCTTTTAAGGGGTATTTTGATCTCAGCTTCAGTTCTGAAGCGGATGCAACTGAAACATATAAGCTGCCCTTAATTTTTAAGAATATTCCCCTTCCTACCATTTTCACCCAACTCCTGGATGAGGCCACCTTTGTGGTTCAGTTCACCGGGTTACCCTCCTACCTTTCCCCTGAATGCCTCCGCCATGAGCTCATGGAGGGTTTGGCCATTTATGGCGCAGACCTCTTGCTGTAATTCATGGTTCTGAATGGAGTGGATCATTTGGCAGGGCCATGCGCCTTTGCGACGATCTGCCCATTCCATCATGACACCCATCTCATGATACCCCCTTGCACTGTGATCAGATCCTCCCCTGATCACCCATTCTGGGCATGCTTTAAGAATGGCCACACCATTTTCACCTTGTGTTTTGAGCTTGATCACTCAAAGAACAAGTGCCCTAAAGCTTTCGCCTCCACTGCTTCTGCTGCTCCACCCTCCATCATCAGCTCAGCTGCTGCCACATCCAAAAATTTTTGAGTGGGGCTCAATTCTCCCACCCCCAACCTCAGAAAATTTTGGTGTGGCTTCCAAAGCTACACCCAATCAAAGTTCTAAAAATTTTATAAATTCAAGTTGATTTACATCAACCTGAGCTGATGGCTGAAACAGTTTCAGCTGAGCTGACATGGTTGATGGTTCACAGACAATCAGGTACAGCCATTTTTCCAACTCCGATGGCTAGGCCAGCACTAGCTGAGTCAAACTAATTTAAGTGCCTCAATTGGATTGATGAAAATGACTGATTGTATAACGTTAAACCAGATTTTGCATTGGAGGAGTTTTTTTGTAAATCCTCCCAAATTGCGCCCTCTGTTTTCATCCTAAAAACATTTATCCCATTTATAAAAGTATAAATAAAATGGCAATCATTGCTCCTGCCAACACCCTACTCTGCCAGCAGCTACATGGGGCAATGGAACCCCTATTGTAGGTGTTCCTATCCTCAATTTCCCTCATGATTTTTGAGGAAGATGCAAAATATGAAATTGAGGAGCTCACTTTTGGTGCGAGCCACACTTTCATCAATGAAGCAAAAACTTCTATTTTTAACACCAATTATCCTAAAACCCGCCAGTGCATCAGGTCTTTCACTATTGTGCCAGCTCTCATCACTTTTAGGTGAGCATCAACTTGCTTAATACATTGAGGCGATGGACACTGTCGGCCTCTTAAACGCAGAAATTCCAAAACTATACCTCCTTATGCCACATGTTGCTGATGCTCCCACCCCACTGCTGTCCGCCATGGTCCACCAGCTAAAGCGGGCGCCAGACAAAAGTCTCCCAAAAGCTTCCTCCCCTTCTGATATAACTTCCTGGGCTGTTACCTGAGGTGCCATACTAGAATTTTTTATATTTCTAATAATTTCTATGTTTGAACCATTTGCAAATAAAGATGCATAGGGGCTCCCCTTTTGGGTTGGGCATCACTAGTGCTAAATAAAAGAATCTGGTCACTAAGAGATTCCTCTGGACCTACAATCAACTCATAATCAAACAGCCTTTGAAGGCACTGACCTTCAGAGAGGATGATAAAGTCCTACAAACTGGTGCTCCCTGCCATGTCCTTCCGAGGCTCCTAGTGAAGACCTACCTTCAGTATGAATAAATCCAGCGAAGACAGCCCTCCCCATATTGAAAAAGATATGCGTTTAACCCGCTGGGATGCTATCAATAATCAGAATGTGATGCTACCTCAACCGCAAGAACTTGAGTTCCATGCAACCATGACTTTAACTATCTCAGTTCCTGATGAATCCATCTACCAAATTCAGGCTCCTGATGTTGGCCAAAATGTTCTAGAGCCTCTATGTGAAGCCTAAAACCCTGATGAGAGAACTATACATAGCAGCTCTACCTGGACTATACAAATGCACTAATTTTAGATCTCAGCAGAGCTTTCAAGAAGTTACATAAGAGCAGCTCGCACATAATCATACCTCCAACGATTTGTACATCCCTCCTTACACCAACACATGAAGTTTCTCGCATTCCACCACATGGATATGCAGCGACAGCTAAGATTGACCCACCAGATTCACTTTCATCTCCCTGAGTTATACAACGCCGCCTCCAATTTTGGCTGATTAATTGGGAGGCTATTTTAAGTAACCATTGGGAAATCAACGATACTTTAGCACCACCTTTCTCAAATTGACACTGAAGTCATCCAATACTTGCACAATGAATTTACCCAGCGGATGGATCAGTTAATCACCATTATAGATCAAAAAGTGGAAAGCGCTTTATCCACCCTCCAAACTAATTTACTGAAGATCATGAAGCAACTGATTCTAAACTTGTCAATTTGTTCAGCTTTATCCAGCAGATGAATGAATGATTTGTGACAATGGTAACTTCAGAAGCTACAGTACAACCTGAGGCACCAAGCGGAACAGGATAATTGGGGAAAGGTAACAAGGGCCCCTGGGCCTGGTGGTCCCCAAGGTCCTCCAAGTGCATTCACACCTGCCAGATCCTTCTTCAATGAAGACCACAAAGCCCTGCTTAAGGCCATTGAGTGACAGCTGTTATTGGTGGCCTTAGGTGATGAGATGACTATGGAGGGAGATCATCTGGATGCTGATTTGATATTCCCCACCTTGTAAAACCATTATGCAAAGATTACGGGTACCTGTGACAATCTGGTCTCTTACCAAAGCCAAACAAATCGTCACATCATGCAGATGATTACTAAACTCCAAACAATCAAAGCTAAACAGGATGCACTCTCTGAGCATTTAACCCAACAGTTTGAAGAGATCAAGAGTCTGCGCCAACCTTTAGATTCTAAGGCTTCCCTTAAGCACGTCAATGAAATACTACGCCACTATCCAGGATGACATGGATTTAATCCGCTGTCAGTTTTATAAAACTATCCCACGCACTGATATAGGCACCACAAAACCCACCGACTCAGAGTGCCCACTCACTCCTGTCATTTATGTCCTCCCTGAACCTGTTGGTTATCTTTACCTACTTTTAAGGAGAATTTTGTCCCTAAGGCCGAGATAATCCAGTTGTATCTCTTTGTATATGAAGGCGTATTGGAGCCAGCTACTGACTGACAAATAGTGCCAGCATATACAACCCTGTCTTGATGCAAGGCATAAAAATTATGATGCCTTATTTCAAGACGTGCACAACTTGGGTAGCCATTAAGAAGGCTCTTATTAAAGAATTTTGCAGTAATTTGACCCTCTCTAACTGCAAACAGGATTTCATGAGTATCCACCCAAGACTTGGAGAAGCCCATATTGAATTTTCAGAATGCTTCTATCATTAAGCCCAGGCGTTAGATTCCTGTGACTGGGTTGCCTTGGATGATGCCATCTCCGCTTTCCAACACATTACCAACCTAGTACTCTATTTACAGAATGCCAAGAAGATGTCTTAATCCATCCTTGACGTTGAGGGGTCAATAATATAATTACCTGAGCCCAAAGTATGCTAAGCTCCAGGTAAGGGGAATTAACCTATCATGCTGTTGGAAGAAGTAAAATGATGAGTCAGGAAAAGTGGAGTCAGATTAAGGCATGAGGCACCCTCTGCTGATTAAACAACGCCTCAACCTCAACCTTCTCTCACTCCATGCGCAGAGTGTTATGTTCTGGAGAAACCTGATGAATTGGACGTCCCAGATTCCATGAATCCAAATAAAGACCTATCTTCCTTTTACTCTGCCATTTCTGATCTGACCCCTCCCAGAAGCTCCATTTACTTAATCCACCACTTTGGTACTCAAGTAACCTGAGTAGAGGCCCTTGTCCACAAGGTGAAGATCTTGGCCATCATCAACACTGGATCCCATGTCAACGTCATTTCCTCTCGACTGGTTAAATGGATAAAGGTTGCATCAGATCAGAATCACTCCCTTGATATGGAACAGCAGGACCTCATCGTACCCATTTTCTGGGAGCCTACTCCTCCTTGCCCCTTTGATTTGGCTCTCTGATTCCTACAGCTACCACAATTGTGTTGGAAAATGAAGTTATGACTTGCTTATTGACACCCAGTTCCTAGTTGATTTTGATACTCCAATAAGTCACAAGGACCTGCACTTTTCTTTTTTAGGGTACTGAGTTCCTCTGGTTGTGAAGGACTTTCTTAAGGAGAAAGAGAAGAGGAAACCCAGGTGTTGCTTACTTGAATACCTGGACCACATTGAATTTCTAGAGTACTGTTTTATTGTACCAAAGACCAAATTGCCACCCTCTCACACAGAGGCTATGAAGGAATGCCTGAATATGCCCCTAGCTGTGTAATCATACCATCTAAATTGCAGATATTAGTGGATACTGGTCTCCAAGTTACTATACTGCAAGGCCACTTGTTGGAAATTCAAGGTGAGGTAATCCAGCCATTTGTGGACCATTTACCTTTCTGGGAGTGCTGGATCCCGCTTACCAAGGCCCCTTGATTATTCTAATGGCCAACTTTATTGATCAACCAAGATTAGATAACTCAGAGTTAACCCATTGCATATGTACATATATTACTTGTCAACTAGATTATGTCTGTCCGAGGATGTGGAGACCGCGAGACTTAGGAATGGATGAAACTGTTATGATAGCCCAAGTTGAGGTGGAAATTGGTGATACGCTTACTTGAAAAAAGCAACTACAGGCTGATGCCCTACTTTAGTAATTTGCAGATATATTCTCCACTGGGCCAGAGGATTTTGGGATGATGAAGGGAGTGCAACATCAGGTGCTGACTGAAAATGCCCCTCCAATTTGCACATATACCTATCAGAAGTCTAAAGTTGAGGAATCCCAGATTGCAAAAGAGTTGAAACAACTATTGGACGCTGGTTTACTAAAACCATCCCAGAGTCCCTGGGCCTTGCCATTGTTGCTTGTGCAGAAGAAGGATGTAGGGCGTCGTGTAGTAATGGTCTACTGACGCCTGAATGCCATCACCCAAAAGGATAGCTACCCGTTACCTAAGATTGATGACTCCTTACATCTTTTATCTGGTTACAATTTTCGCTGTTATGAACCTTGCCAGCGGGTACTGGAAAATAGAGCTTGCGCCAGATGACTTAGAGAATTGTGCGCTCATAGCAAGTGAGGGCTTATTTTAACCTACTCGAATGCCTCAGGAGCTGTGCAACACCCCAGCCACTTTCCAGTGGGCTATGGACTGTTTGTTGGGAAACCTAAAAATGTCATATGTGCTGGTCACCTTGAATGATGTAAATGTGTTTTTGCGCACGTTTAAGCAGCATTTGGCCCTCTTTAAGGAAGTATTTGGACTGCTACGCTCTGCTGCACTGAAGTTATAACCCACCAAATGCCGTTTCTTTTAGACTGAGATGAAATTCCTTGGTCATAAGGTCACCCAAGAAGGAATTTCGCCCTTGTCTGACTAGGTGAATTCTATTGAGAAGATGACTAAACCCAGCAGTTTTCATAAAATTCAAGTCATTCTTGGCATGGTCAGATACTACCAACAATTTATACCACACTTTGCTGAGCTTGCCGAGCTATGACCTACCTCCTCCATAAATAAGTTTTTTCTAATGGGAAGATGCCCAGCAGCAGTCATTTGATGTTTTAAGAAAAGCTCTGACTACAGTACCTATTCTGGTACATCCTGAGTTTGATAAACTTTCATTATATTCATTGATTCTTGCGATGTGGCTATGGGGACTATTGTGTCTCAACTAATGCAAGCCAAGTTGATCATCCATAGTTTATTTTAGTCAGACATTAACATGAGCAGAATGCAGTTACAGTGTAACTGAACATGATTGTCTGGCTGTACTATTGGTCATTAAACATTTCCGCCCTTTTCTTTATGGAAATCATTTTACCATAGTGACAGACCATGCATCACTGCTGTGGGTATAACAGATGAAAGACCCAGATGGACAATTGGCCCAATGGGCCCCTAAGCTCCAGAATTATGACTTTTTTGATAGTACACTGCGCAGGGATGATACACCAAAATGCTGATGGGTTGTCCCAACTGCCTATCCTGGCTCTTTACGCTTCCAAAAAGGACAAGATCTATGAGCATATTACAAAACTGAAAGAGTGGAGTCTTGAACCATTAGCAACGCAACAGCGCCTAAAGCAGATGGTTGCTCAAACTCAGGTTGAAGACGAATTGCTATATAAGCAAGTTAGGAACTCTTGGATACCATATATTCAACCCTCTGATCATAAAAAATCCACTCTGGAGGCTCATGTTGCCGTAGGGCATGGAGAAGTGAAGAAAACCCATTGATGGCTGAGGGATCGTTGCTAATGGGAAGGAATGATCTAAACAGTCTAGGATGTCATTGACACTATTCTCACTTGTTCAAATCAGAAGCCACCCAATCCTCCATACCAACATCATGTCATGGGTCCTACGGCCCCATTTGCCACAGTTAGCATTGACGTTATTGGACCACTGCCTACAGTGATGTATGGTCATCATTTTATCATTCTTGCATTTGATCACTTTACAAAATGGGTCGAGCTTATCTCGTTTGCCTCTCCAACTTCCAAAGCAATCGCATCCTTCTTGATGAAGCAGGCTTTCAGTCACCAAGGCAGCCCCAAGGTGCTGCTATTAGATAATGGCACCAATTTTACTTTAAGTGTAGTTGATAATCTTAACTCTCTAATGGGCACCTATCACTCTTTCACAACTCCTTATCATTCAGCTACAAAAAGAGCTGTAGAACTAGCAAATAGTTCCTTAGTTTCCATTCTTTGCAAGATGGCTTCCTCCAGTCCTTCAAGATGTAATGAATACTTATCAGCAGGTTTATCAGCAGGTTTATTAGCATATCATGTAAGCTTTCATCAAATCATACAGATGTCACCTTTTTGAGCCCTTTATGGTTGAGAACCAATTTTGCCCTCTAGTGTGCAGCCTATACTTGAAACTTCCACACCAGAAACTATTGGCTTAACCATGCGAAGATTGGCTGAAGAATTATTTAGGTTATAAGCGTTAGCTTTTAGATCCATGGGTACTATTTGACAAAGGGAAGCTAATCAATGAAATTTCCGGTGGCCAGCCCTGCCTGAATTTCAGTTGGGGGACCTCGTTCTATTCTACCATCACCAGCCTGGGGGCAGATACATAAACTCAATACTCTGTGGTCAGGTCCTTACTGGGTGATCTTCTGTTGGAATCCTGAATATACAATTGTATCTGTGAAATTGGGTGCCGTTGTAAATTGGGTACATGCTAGATTCCTCCAAAATTATGTCCCTCCTTGGCAAGATCTTGAGGGGGGCATTGTCAGGAATCAAGAGACTAAGAAAGGCCTGAGTCGGATTCAAACTCCAGACGCTCCAGAGAAAGCAGAGAATCCTAACCACTGTACCACAAAGGATAATAAAATCCTATATAGGCGAAAAGAGAAACTCTACTTCCAGAAGGACTCACCAACCTTTCTAACAGAGGCATCAAGCCAACTAATGAAGATCTTGCCATTTGGAGGTCCCCAAAAAATCGCCCTAGCTAAAGAGAGTCAGATTCAAAGGAAACCTATGTCACCTGACACAACATTAAAGAGATCACCTTACCCTACTTGTTTCCAATTTTTACACAAAGTTCCTCTTATGCAAACCAGAATATCTTGGCAGTCTATAAATATCTCTAAAAACTGATTTAAAAAATCCTCTAAATCATCTAGTAACTTTACTAGTATTCTTTCTGCCTGTTTACACAGAAGACCTTGCCTGTTCAGAGCAAACAGAATAGCCTCAACGATAAACTTACATTGAGAGATTGCTTAGGATACCTGGCCCTAAGAGATTCCGCTGGACCCACATTTGACTATTAATCAACCAACCACAAAATTTCTGGCCTTCAGAGTGGACGAAGAAGTCCTACAGTGCTCCAGTCCAATGGTCAGTCCCTCACAAGCTTTCAAACTATATCACTAGGGTTCCATTTACCCACCCAATAGTTCATTGGACTTAGGATAATATGGGGTCATTGGTGCCCCATGGATTGCCATTAATTAATTCAGCTTGGAAAGGCCATGCAAAGTGAAGTTCGTTCTGTAACCCATTAGTATTAAAATCAGGCAGCAATGCCGCTGAATAACTCTCTATACCATGATTTTTGCAGTGGTTACATCCCCTAAGACTCTTATTGCTTGAGCCTCAACCCACTTCATCAAACAATCTATAGTTACTAGGATGTATTGAAGAGATTTGAGCCCATCAGCAAGGGCCCATAATGTGAATGGATACTGTATGCCAGGAGAACTGGATTTTCAACAAATGATAAGAGTTTTTCTTGTGGAAATGCTTCTACACTTGACATTGATGTCAGAAAAATGGTTTCAGGAACAACAAATTTCATGCTATCCCAGTAATATTGCAGCTGCAGGAACTCTAACGTTTTATGTAGCCCTCTATGCCTTACAACCTTATGCGTGCGTTCAAGATAATACCCAGTCAGGAAGAGAGCTTCAGGATTTTCAACATAGTACCACCAATCTTCTTGTATAGCTCACCATTCCTTTAAAAGGTATAAGCACTCATCCCATCTAATGCCTATATGACTTGAGGTGACTCGTTGGCTTAATTACCAATTATCATTTTTTTGTACATCAGATCAGCAAGGTACAATGTAATGGTGACCGTTGGTAGTCACTATCAACAGTCAGCATTCTGGTGCTTTGTACTTGGATGGTGAACTATTTCAAAGCAATATGCTTGGAGCTTGAGAGCCCACTGCGCGAGGCATTCCTCTGGCTCCCAAAGGTTCTGTAACCAGCGTAAAGAGCATGGTTAGTCACAACCTTGAACTAAACTCTGTGGATATATACTCAAAATTGTGTTTACGCATATATTACAAAATAGCACCCCTTCTCAGTCTCTGTGTAGTTCTGTTCATGGCAGTTTAAACTTTGGCTGCAATAAACAATGGGGTGCTCAACACCCTCATCACCTCATTGGGATATTACCACTCCTACAGTGAAAGAGAAGCATCAGTCTGGTTGATGAATTTCTTCTTGAAGTTCAGATATTGCAGCACCAGGGCGTTGATTAATGCTGTCCAGAGAGTGTCAAAGGTGTTCTGAAATCAAATTTCCAGACAATTGGATGTGCGACTAATTGGTAAGAATTTCTTGTTGTTGACTCACTCCAAAAATATTGGTAAAACTCCCTCTTTTGACATTTGGCTAATTAATCCCAACTGGGGTAATGCACTACCCCTAAGCCTCAGCCAGAACACATTGCTTTGTTGATAAGGCTATTCCAAACCATCAGGAGGATTGGTGGACTACTTCTGAGGTCCCCCACATCCAAACTGCAATTTAGTTCAAATTTATAAGCGGAATCAACCCCCTTTTATAGATCTGAAGGAGGTTCAGGGGGATGAAAAGATTCTCCACCAATTACCACCTAGGACCTCAGGCCTGCAGCTGAAGTGAAAGTACTTTCAAGAGGTTTGATTGGATGAATTTATTAAATCTTTATCACATTGATACATCCTACCTACTATCAACTCACCTCCAAAATCAAGTCAAGGGGAAAAGATTCTTACGAGTCTGATAGATTAGATTAACATAATTCCTGATTGAGCAATTATCTGCTTATTCCAAATTCTTTAGCCCCTCCCAATTTTTATCTTTGAATTCCTTTAGGTACTAGGAGGCAGTATTTCTGATAGGGGTTCTCTTTTGTCCCCATTTTAACTATTAGTAAATTTATATATATATATATAAAGTCTTCTTGTGGTTAGTTTTACCCAATAAATTTTCAATATCAGTTGAAAAGTTTCAAAACTCTAGCCTTCTAAATTGTTGAAACCTGTGCAGAAGCACATGCAAGAATCAACCATGCCAGAACACCAACAAGTGGTGCTCACTACAGGGGACCTGTACAACACAACTTTAGTAAAAATGGAGGTCATTGAGGTAATCAACCCTCACAACCTCCACTCTGCATTAGAACCCTGGATAGCTGCTTTAAAATAACAAATAGCCAGTGCTTTGTCTCAACTAAAAAAGCTCAAACAGCACCCCTCTCAAGGCCTTCATGGGAACAATCCTGTTACTTATAAACCTCCTTTGAGAGACAATTTTACCCAGGTGAGGGTAGCATTGCCTCGTTACTTTTTGTTTATGAATCTGATATGGAAGGGACAAATGACTATCATAAAATAAAGACATCCTCCCTTGCTTAAGTCACATGGCCCAAGAGGTAATTGTTATGAAGATGGCCACCCTCAGCACCTGGGCGGAGGTGAAGGAAGCCCTTAAAGAAGAATTTGGCTCAACGCAGAGTTTACGTAGGAAGAAACAGACCTTTATGTGCCTTAGCATGCAAAAGGGAGAATCTGTTGCCTCATTTGTTAATTATGTCTATAATGAAGCCCATCCACTAGTATTTGCAAACACGTTTCTCAGCATAACAGTTCTCTTGACTGACGCTAAAGTTTAAAAAATGGTCTCAAATCTTTAAATTAGCGGAGAGGGCAAAAAATGAAAAATGAAGAAAATATAGACTATTTTATTAAGTTAGAAAATGTTTATTTTTATATGGCGAGTAGGTAAATGACGCCTCAAGGACCTTTGTGGCCCCATGTGATCAGGATTTTACATTGTCTTCTGGATCAACCTCCTGGTCAGCACCCTCATTGTTCTGCACAGTCCTCATGATGGCAACAGTTGGGCCGTGCCTCTCACAATTTTGAAAGTAAGGATGGAATTTCTGAAGGCGTTTTTCATTGATTCTCATATAAATGATGCTTCCTGATCAAATCTAGTTTCAGCGCCTTCAGATTAAGGTTTTGCTTGTACTAGGTCAAGAGTCAATCTGTTGAGGCTCAATTCAGGAGCAGAAATTTTGAATCTTTTTTCATCTTGTATCCAACACTGCTCCCTTCAAGATCCTGTTGGAAGGGGGTATAGGTTTAAAGGAATTGTCCAAGCACTCAATTCACCACTGTCCCCTGATTGATATCAGCAATGGAGTACTCTGAGTTCACCTTATAAATGGCCTTATAAGGTCTGGACCAAAGAACGTCAAAGTTATTCTGTTGACCTTTTGGGTCAATAATGATAAAAGAGAACAAGGTCACCTAATTTTAAAATGGCAAGGAGGGTCAGTCAAAATTTAAATGGGAGGTCACCCTGCCTGTGGTGGTGACAATGCCTTGCGTGGCTAGGGTTTGAAGCTGGACAATTTTCATTGGCTAAGGACCTCTTAGTTAAATCAAAGTTCTCAGGTGCAGAGGTCTTGAGCAATGGCTAAACGCTACTTAGTAACTGAGGAGCATGCCCATATAGAGCTTTGAAGGGGACATCTTGATGATTTGATGGTAGCTTATTCTGTAAGCAAGCAAAATGCTGAACATATAATGATTTCAGTGAGCAGGATTGGAGGTGACCATCTTCCACAAAATGGTTACAAGGGTTCCACTAACACGTTCCACCTCCCCATTGGTTGATGGGTTGTAAGGGGGGGGTGAAATTCTGGTTAGTATTAAAAAGCAAAGTAAGTTCTTGTACTACCTGCGAGGTGAAAGTTAACCCATTGTCCAAATATAAAGTTTGTGGGCATCCATGCTGGGTGAACATGGATCAATATAAGAGATAGAGTCATGGCTTTCTCAGTGGCAGCGGGGACCAAAATCACTTTGACCCATATGGTCATATGGTCCATGGCTAGGAAGATATTTATGGCTGTGCAGCCTGGTGGAAAGACTAACACATCAATGCTATTGACATTAAAAGGGCCCATAGGGGCAACAAGCAAGTGCTGATAGTGAGGACTGGCTTGAGCTTAGGATCAGCAAGTCAAACACTTCCAAGATATCATGGATGTTTTCTACCATTTAAACCTAGTAACATGGTATCTTTAACCACTTGCAAGTCTTTTTTACTGCCCCAGGTCCCACAGTTGCATGCCCCTCTAAGATAACATTTGTTCATAAAGAAGGGTGACTGTAGAAGACCCTTTTCTTAAAAACCCTTTTATATAGCAGATATCCTTGATATGAGTGTCTCAGGTCATCTTCTGGAGCTTGGCTTGGAACTTGGGAGTTTACAGCTCCCAGAATTATGATTGGCCAATCTATATATATAAAAGCAAAAGCCCACTCACTCACTCATCACTGTAACTCAACAATGACAAGGCCTAAAAATATGAAACTTTGCATAGATATTCACTAGATACTGTAGATGTGCAATAAGAAAGGTTTTTTTTATTTTTCATAGTAAAATAAAAAGTTTATATGTAACAAGTGAAATTATTATATGTTTTTAATGGAAATCGTATAACGTTATGGCTGAGCAGTTAGATATTCGATTTTAAATGTTTTGGTGAGCGGTTGGTGGTTTTGGGGTTGATTAATAAGCTTAATGGGTTTAATAAGCAGTTCGTGATTGGTTAGTTTGATAAGTTAATTGGTTTTGGTAAGTGATTGGTGGTTTTTAGTTGGTTGTTTTAAAAGGTCAATTGGTTTTAGCTGGATGGTGGTTAGTGGATTTAGGTGATTGATAGCCAATGGTTTCAGGTAAATGGTGATGTTTTAGATAATTCGATAAGTTTAACTGGTTTTGGCTGAGTGGTTGGTAATTTATATTGATTCAATATAATTTGATTCTTAAATTTTATCGATTGCCATCTACTAGTATAAAAAAGAATCAATTAGGATCATCTGGTAAACTTTAAACCCACAAACAAATCTCTGTTAAACTGGGTATCAACAAGAATTAGCCTAAAGTTTTATTTACAAAACTTATTGTTTTTTTCGTTTATATAAGATGTATTATCTCATTAGCAAATAACCAAAACTCACCAAACTTTGCACAGTACTGTATAAAATTTGGGAATAGTAATATACTTTTTTAATAAAATCACACTTAAATTTTGATAAAAGTTTTATATTAGATCCAAAACGTATGTTTCTAATGGTAATTATACAGCAATTTCTGCTAAATATTTTCATATTCATTTAAATCGATAGTTCATAGGCTTTGATATTAAGTTGGTAGTTTTTGGCTGTTTTGTAAGTTCAATAATTGGTTTTTGCTAAGTGGTGGTTCATTTTTTGGTTAAAAATTAAAAGTATTCGAGGTGGGACGACCTTGGGACAAATATACCACACCGAGAATTTTTCTAGCCAGCACAGATTTCGAACTCAAAACCTGCACTAGGGGTGGAAGCAGTTTTACCTGCTCGGCTAACCACCCCGAATCATCTTTTGGTTGATTCGATAGAACCCCACAGTTTCAAGTAAGTGATTGATGGTTTGATTAATTTGGCAGGCTTAATTAATTTAGGCTAAGTGGTTGGAGATTGGAATATCTAATAGGTTTGATAGTTTCTGAACTTATTGGTGGCTATCTACCAATATCTAATTGATAAAGCACATTTGCTGACTGACTGGTGTACTGACTGACATCTGAAACCTTTGACTCTGATAGGTTCATTCTATTTGGGTAAGTGGGTGAGAATTGGCAAAGCTTATCAAATCTGAAATTATCGAGTTTGATAGGTTCAATCAATTTGGGTGAGTGGGTGATATTAGCAAATATTAGCAAATAATTCACCATTGTTCACCCAAAAGTAAGTAAAAATCAGCGTTAGAGTTTCAAGTAATTATTATAGATTAATAAGTAGATTTAAAATACTCAGCTCACCAGCCACAAGGGCAACAGCGAAGCTATTAGTCTGAGTGAATCAAGAGTAGTGCTGCAAAGCCTATAGGCTGTCAGTGTGAGCTTGTAAATAAACCTGAGCAACGCTGGGTAAATTTTGCTATTGGAAACATATGCTTTCATTTTTCTTTCTTTTCCATTTAACCAAACTGAGCCATGGCAACATGTAGCCAGATACAGCTAGTTAGATTATATATTTGATCTTCCTTGGGGGTTGAGGAAGTCAGTACTGGCATTCTATAGAGACCATTATCATTCTGGTGAATTTCTCCTATGCAATAGACAATAGTGAAATTATAGCTCTGCAGTCATAGGGCCCATCTGGCTAAATGGCTATCTGGGTCCTTCATCTTCTGCAGTCACCGGAGAAAGGAATGATCAGTGACAATGATTAAGTGGGTGCTGTAGAGATAGGGCTGAAGATGCTTGATTGCTAACAAGACAACCAGGCATTCTTGCTTGGTAATACTATAGTTCCATTTGGTCATTCTCAAATCTTTCTGAAATAAAATACTGGATGATTGATCTGCTTTTCTTCATGCTGGGCTAGGATGGTTCCAATGGTGACATCACTCACATCCATGAATAACAAGAAAGATTGATCAAAACATAGATGAACTAAAATGAGGTTAGTACAAAGGGAGGTCCTTGGTGCATTAAAAACCTGTTCTTGTTCTGGTCATAACTCAAAAGGCTCATTATTTCTGTAGAAGGTAGACAATGGGTTTAGCTAAGTCAGTGAACCAAGGGAAGAACTGTAAAAAATAACCAATCAATACCAGGAATACTTGAATGTCCCTGAGGCTCTGGGGGCACAACATCTTCTTAATGGTAGTGACTTTATCCAGGATGGACTGTGTTTCATGTTTTGAGACCTTGTGTCTAAGAAATCCAATTCAGATTGGAAGAAAGAGCATTTTGAAGCTTAAGCTTTATGTAGGCCTTCCTAAGACAATTAAAGACTTTTCAAAAGCTGTTCATGTGGCTGTTGAAGGTTTATGAGAAGACAGTAATATTATTGAGGTACACAAGGACACAAAATAGTTTTAAATCCCCTCATAATCTCATCCTTGACACATTAGAAAGTGGCGGACGCGTTGCAAGGTCCCTAAGGCATCCTAGTTGGCTAAATAGCCATTTTTGGATATAAGTGCACATTGGGACCAAACTTCAGGTGTTGCTCTACTTGCCCATACCCGCTAGTGAATTTATAATGAAAAAATATTGTGACTTGGCAATCAAGTGAAAAGAGTCTTTGATCTGGGGCAAGGTGTAAATGTTATTCATGGTAATAGAGTTAAGCCTTTTATAGTCCATCACTACACAATAACTACCATCTTTATTTTAAACTAAAGAGATATGGAACCCATTGTCTATTGGAAGGCACTAGTAACCCAATTTTAGGTAGCTGCTTAATCTCAACAGCCACCTGAGCTTCGTCAACCTACTCTTTTTGTAGGGATGGGATCAAATAGGTTGAGCTTCCCTAGACTCAACATGGTGTAAAACACAATACATTTCTCTAAATCATAGGTGAAGGATGGGAATAGTTCAGAGTATTTTTTCTAGCAATTTTTTAAAAAGGTTTTGTGTTCACTGGTGAGCTCTCGCTAATGAAGGTATCATTTAGAGCTACCAACATGGGTGATTCAAGCCTGAAACACCTTTGAATTCCAAAGTTATGAATTTCATTAATGGTCTCTACAAGAAGAAGGTGAACATAAGCATCTGGAGATATAGGCCTCATTATCCTAGGTTTGTCAATGAGGTTAGCAACAGCACTAATATGGATCTATCTTGTCGGGATCTATAATTCCTGGGCAGGTCAGGATCTCCCCGATTGATTGGTTATCCAAGCCTTGTATTTACATAAATTGCCCCAAGTAAATGTTGATATGTACCATGGTTTCAACGATAACCTAGAATTTGGTGGTATAGTAGTCAACTTATGCAAATAGATGGCATGTTCTCTTGGCCATCTACAGCATGAGGAGATATCCATACTCAAGTACCTCTTATGTGATATTCTTGCCTGTTTATCCTGCTTTCACTTTCCTACAGGTAAGCCTAAGTTTTGACCTCCATCATGGCGTTACAGGATTTTATAAACCAATGGAACCCTGTGATCTAATGTGATAAGAATCCTTCAACATAGTGCATGATGGTGAAATAGTCACTTAGGAAACTGACTTTCAAGGAAGAGATTGTAACTTAGATTGTCTAAAGCAATGGCTGAGGTATTCAATGAAAGATTGCCAAAGCAGATGGGAAGTAAAGAATAGATCCTAATTAATCAAGTGCATTGAGTCCCAGTTATGCCATATCTGATTTAGCAAGACAATCCTGAAGCTACTTCAATATGCTTCATTTGCTTAGATATAATGACAATCATGGGAGGACCACTGTCAACAATGGCGTGGACAGTGATTTTATGAGCTCTTACAGTGAAGCATGTGACTAATTTCTGAAAAAGAGGGGGCAGAGTGTGTAACATGGGAGATAAATCAGAATAATAGTAAGCAGTATTAGGTTCTTTATTATCAATGGGTACTAATTTGTCTTCTTCATGTATGACAACATTAAACTTTTTAGAGGTTGCTAAGCATTTTGAGATGGTACAGTGATGTCAGCATGAAACGCCTCATCCTTCATGATGACTGCCTTTTTCCTGCCTCCTTAGCACATCTCTTTCAACAAGTCTTGGTAATACTACAAAATTCGTTGCAGTAGGGTCTTTGAGATCTGAGGATCTTCTTGTTCCCAATATTGTGGACTCAAGGATGGCTTGGAAAAGGCGGATGCAGAGGCCTTAGGATTCAATTAGACGCAGGAAATTTATTAAGATCTTCTTCAAAATCTCCAATACAGGTAAAGTTGCTCTTTAAACTAATTGTGTATAATAAGACCTCAAATTAGATCCAAAAGAGAGGAGATTGATGCGGGTATGGCGTTGTCCAATGTAATACAATTAGTGGATACCAAGTGTTTTGCTTGGGCATAGAATTATCTGGAAAACTCCACAGGACTCTCTTTGTTCAAACAAATGACCACAAACGCATGCTTCTGATTTGCCAAAGTATGGTTCTTTCAAACTCCCAAATTAAAGTTATGGACTGGTTCTCAAGTGTGTCATTAGTTTAGATGGTTGATCATAAACTTACCAGGCTGTGCTATTCAGGCAGGAGTAGATGTGTTTCACCTTATGAAAGTCAGTGGCCTCCTCCATTGAGCTCTTGTAAGTATACAGGAAGGATGCGATACTTTCCTGTCCCAGAGTAAATTTCTATTTAAAACTAGGCCTAAAGTTAGTCACAATACATATGGAAAGATTTTTGATGGCAGGAACTGAAGAAGGATTAGAAACGTTAGTTTCTTAACAGTTGCAGGGGTTTGTTGATCCAAATGTCATATTAATCCTTTAATATTCTCCTAAATAACGTATTGATGTCAGTTTAGAGAGGTAACTAAGGCTTTAAGGGAAAATTGCTCCTTCAAGCCTGAATTTTGGTATACTTGAGGAGCATCTGAATCTCAAAAATACTAAATCAAGTTTTGAAAAGAGATGGTTTTGTTTGAGCTGGGTGATGCGGCTATTGGTGAGCTTGGTGAATGCGATGAAATTATCTATCTATCAGAAAAGGCATCAAATGAAAATTTAGATTGAGAGGGAGTATGTCCACTCAGAGCTTGCTCCTTGAGCCACATTTAATATTTAATCTCATTAAGCAGCGAGCGCTATTAGTACATCTTGTTTCCTGGAGTTGTCCAAATCACCAGTATTAGGTAACAAGAGACTGGAAGTTACTTAGGGTCCACAGGGACCTTCTGGTCCTTCTGATCCTTCAATCTCAGAGGCAATATTATGGGAAGCTAACTCCTGGTAATGCTTCTGGGTTGTCTGAATAAGGTCCTCAATCTATATAAGGCGATATCTCCAGTTAATTTTCATATAATTGAATATTATGACGAAGTTGGTCCTCAAGGTAACGCAAAAATTTCAATATCCAGTATAGCAAGTTGGTTATGAGCCTCATTATTCAGCTGACAGTTATTAACAAAGGCTTCCCAATTCTTGTAAACAAAGGAGGAGGCAGCATTGTAGAAATTTATACTATTTGAGTGTAGCGTTTGAGTGAGCACTAGTTGTTGAGCCACTTCATGGCAATGTAGAACAACTATTTTTTTACGTGGTGAATATCTGGATAAACAAAGCTTGGGCGATATCTTTCAGTACACGAAGCCAGTTCTTCTAGGAGTAGTAGAGGCAAGGTATAAAATTCTCACATTATGGAAGGCACCAAAGAGGCTCAGGAAACAACTAGAACAGCCTCCCATTGAGATAATGTCATACAAAAACGTTGAATAATATCGTTAATGTTCACATATTGGATTTGATACTGATAATGATCAACTTAAGGTAAGGTGAGTTGTAAATGGCACGAAAGTCTAGGCTACCCAGGCTGCAGAGGGTTACTTTGTGTCAGACAATTGACATCTCAACTTCAGCAAAAGAATGTTTTAGGTAATAATAGTCCTGATTCAAAACATACAATCAGCCAATTAGATGTCCAATTCAAGGTAAAATTGATTAAATGAAAATACTGACAATATGGCCAAAAAACCCTGGACAATTCTCAGTGGAATCATGCAAATCAGGGCAATACTTTTCTAAATACAAAATGGGCTATTAACTTGAAATCTAGTAATCAGATTCATCTGACCACACGGCATATTCTGGGGCATCCATTGAATGATCCCCCCTGCTACCTTGAGTTCCATTACAACACCAAAGTGAGGGCCACCTCCTTTTATAAGCATGGTGGAGGTCACCCAAGGTGGAGTTATTTTATCAAATTGTTATTGGTTGAAATATATCAAATCAATACCGCATGGGTACATTATGCCCCAAAATACCTTCCCATTGGTTGTTCCAAAATAAAATAAGTTTTCCAAGCTTCAATAGGTCAGATTTACATATTTCCTTATTTGGATAGGAACAAGATGTACTGATTTATCATTAAATTCCCTTCAACCCTTGATACAGTAAAAATACTGACTAGTCGATATCAAGGGGGTTCATTTTTCCCTGTGCTGACACTAATGAAATTTATAAAACCTCTTTTATTTATTAGCGTTTTTTATCCTTTTTTATTTATAAATCCGTTGAGGAATCCAGCGGCGTAAAGCACCAGCAAGCATCCAAACAGCTGGATTCCTACAAAGTGGTGCTTACTACAGAGTAAACCTATACAGCACCAAAAATCGTTTAACAAAATGGAGGCTGATAGGGCACCTAACCCTCACAACTTCCTCGCTGAAAGTAACCCTAGGCTATCCACTCTGGAACACCAGCTAGCCAGTGCTTTGTCTCTCCTCAAAAGGCTTAAGCAGCACTTTATTCCATGACCCCCTTTCCAAGATAAGTTACCCTGGGTGAGGCCAGTATTGCCTCCTTTCTCTATATTTATTAAGTTACTATGGAAGGAGCAACTGACCAACAAAAAACATGGTACATCCTTCCTTGCTTGAGTCGCCTATCTCAAGAAATAATGGTTCCCACCATGATTAACTTTAGCACCTTTTTAGAGGTCAAACAAGAGATTATTGATGAATTTGGCTCCCATCAGAGTTTACAACAACATAAACAGGGCTTTATGTGCCTTAGTCTGCAAGAGGGTGAATCGATCACCTCTTTTTTGGAGTGGTTATATAAAGACGCTCACCCCTACTGCTTGCAAAAATGCTACCTCTTGATGATGCCATTGCTGCCATTCTGAGCGTTTTGACGTCTCACCCATCTATATCTTGGCATCTTATCTCTGTAAAGCGCCACCTCTAGACTATCCAAGATATCAAGGAGGCTCTTCTGGAGGTTGCAGGTATGCTTAACGATGAAGCTACTTAAGCTGTTGGGTCACCTCCCCAGGTGTTAACTATTGAAAATTGTTCAAGTGAAGCCCCACCAAAGGAGGCTATAATGATCCCTATGGGCCCCTCTTCGCCAGTTACTACTCTGAGCCCAGAACCTTCAGTGCAACTAAAACCTGATTTTCCTCCGCCCAATAAACTTGAGGTTCTCAAGACAGTAAGTCAGGATACATAACTTCAATGGGGCTGCGCTTCCTGCCCCCATCTTGTCACCAAGGACATCTGTTATTAGACAATTAGCCACTACCATTGGCCGCAATACCAGCTCCTAAGTGTAAACCCCCTCTTGGGTGACGGTCACCTCACCCAATAATGGGATAAAGGATCAGGTCACAAAAGATAAATTGTCAATTTCCCCAAGGCTCACAGCCACTGATCAACGTAAAGCTGGAGTTGTTAAAGCATCCGCTTCTACAACGCTATCACCCCCAGCCAACTCTAATCCAAAAACCATAGCCATGGGGCATTCAAAACCCATTAAGTTAAATGTTAAAATAACATTGTGACAAATACCGCGCCTCCTCCAAAAATGGATTGGGTTGAGGAGAAGCCTTGGGACACTCTGATGTGCATTAAAAGACCCTCCAATGATGAATCTGAAGGGGGTGGTGAAGATATGGGTCATTATGTTTTAGGAGCCCTAGTGAAGTGGAGGTACCAACCAATTGAACCAGAGAGAGAGGATTCAGCTAGAATACCCCGCGGAACTTATTTTTATCAGGTGCTGAGAGGCTTGGAGGCTATTGATACTGCCAGCGATGCTGACCTACTCATTGTCACAATGATCTAATCCACTCAGAGTGTGTATACTCTGCAGTCTATCCGAGATAAATACCCTAAAATTGCCAAACACCTTGCCTCTACTTATCTGAAGGAGGTCCTCGCTCATTCCCTTAACTTGGGTGGGATCTTGAAAAAAGTGGAGGGTAATTTCAACGGAGTACAAATTGTAGATATCCTTGACACTGGGTCTCCTGTGAATGTTGTATCATCCAAGCTTATAAAAAAATTAAGCTGGCCCCTGACATCGACTATACTCAGGAGTTTGGTACTGTTGGTCCGGTCAACACTCATGCTATTGGGGCTTATTCATCTTTGTCCATCCAATTTTGGAAACTCCTCCTCTCAGCCCATGTGGTGGCCTTAGCCAACAATATATATGACATGCTCATTGGTACCCAGCTTATACTTGATTGTGATGGGATTATCAACCTGAAGCAGGGATATCTCTCCTGCTTAACTACGAGGTTTCCCTGATTCTGGACAATAATGAGATTAATAAAAGAGGAATAAGCTTATACTGTTGAATATCCTTTCTCCACTATATACTTACGCTATACGATGGAGAGGCAGAATACTAAAATGCTGCCTGAATCAGTGGAAGATCTTGAGGGAATTCCATTTTATGTAGATTAGGAAGTGATGATATAAGCGGGTGAACAAAGGGTTATTGACACCAAGATTGTCTAAAAATCCCCCAAACTGCTTGATACACAAATGAGCATTGATGGAATCAGTCCTTTAGAACCTTGAGTATTACCAGGAATTCTAGATCTAGCCTATCAACGCCCTATCATTATACTACTGTTTAATCTTACCAATAAAGATATGATTGTAAAGAAACATCATAAGATTGGGAAAGGTCTTCTTTTTTAGTTAAAAGGATTAACTAGGTTTATTGCTTGGGTCTATGTCAGACATGGGCCTGCCTGCTGAAAAATCATTATGTACATTTCCTGACGTTCATATATCCACTGACCTTACCACTGAAGAGTTTTAAAAAGTTAATAGTTTAGTAGATTCCTACAGAGACATATTTTATAAATCTGAAACTGACTATGGTCATATGAAGGGTTTGAGTCATACCATAGATGTTGGGGATGCTAGTCCCATCTAATACAAGCCTTATTGTAAATCCAAAGTTGAGGAACAAAAGATGCGATGGAGCTCAAACAGCTATTAGACGCTGGCCTATTGGTACATTTGTAAAGTCCATGGTCGTCACCTCTTCTCCTTATAAAAAGAATAATGGCGGTCATTGGGTTGTTATGGACTACCACCATCTAAACAACCTCACAAAATTAGCTATCCCATCCCTCGCATTGATGACGCTTTAGCACAGCTTTTGAGATCTAAGTTCTTCTTGGTCATGGGCTTAGCCAGTGGCTATTGGCAGATGGACCTCTCTCCTTAATATTAGGAGGAATGCGCTCTGATTTGTATTGAGGGTCTATTCCATCCCACCCAATTACCTTAAGGGTTGTGCAACGCTTCTGCAACTTTCTAACGAGTCATGGATCACATCTTGCAGGATCTTAAGTTAAGCTGCTTCATCGTTTAGCTTGATGACATTACTTAGTTTTCTAAAACCTTTAATGATCATCTTAATTACTTAAAAGAAGTCTTTCAACGCTTACATCAGTCCAATTTTAATTATAGCCCTTTGAGTGCGCTTTTTTTACAGAAAAAGTTAGATTTCCTTGGACACGCCATCTCCCAGGATGGGTTCAACCCCTTCAAGACAAGGTTAAGGAGATATCCAAAATTTCTGCTCTCAAAACCCTGCGCGATATCCAGGGATTTTTGGGTATGATGGGGTATTACCACCAATTTATCCCCTAGTTCGGCCAGATGAGTGAGCCTCTTGAACAGCAATTGCCTAAGAACGTCCATTTTTATTGAGGAGATGAACAAAAGGCCACTTTCAAGATGCTAAAGCAGTTATTACAAAAGCTCCTTATCCTGCGCCACCCTGATTACAATAAACCTTTTCTAATATTTACTGAAGCCCCTGACTACGCTTTTGGAGCTATTATGGCTCAATTGGATGATAATGGTTTGGATCACCCCGTCTCCTGTTTCAACAAGATGTTATCAAAGGCTGAACAAAATTACAGTGTCACTAAAAAAGAGTGCCTTGCCATCCTGTTGGCTATAAAATATCACCGCCCTTTTCTATATGGAACTTCCTCACTGTGGTCACTGACCACGCCTCCCTGAAGTGATTAAAAAATATTAAGGATCATACTAGGCGGTTGGATCGCTGGGCCTTAAAGCTCCAACAATGCAATATGAAGATTAAACACCAGGCTGGAACCCATAATATGAACGTTGATGGTTTAACTCGACTGCTTATCCTTCATCTGAATAATAGTGAAGCTGAGAGGCTGCATGACCTACTTTAGACCCCTGACGCATAGGAAGACGAGGATGAACCTGTCCTGAGAATGGTAGCACAACACTTACACAATACCAAGGTGGAAAGTGGGAAATTGTAAAGAAAATAGGGGTGAATTGGTTGCCTTAACTCCGACCTTCAGAGCGAGTTCCCAAGATCATGGAGTTCCATTATATTCTAGGGCACAGTGGAGCGCGTAAAATCTATTAGTGGTTGAAGGATCGGTACTATTGGGAAGGAATTATGGAGTCTATCATTGAAGTGCTGGATGCCTGCCTAATCTGTAAGAAGCAATCCAGATACAAACCCAAGTGTTAATACCAACCTACTACGCCTCAACAGCCGTTTCATACTTAAGCTTGGATGTGGTAGGTCCTCTCCCTCAGACTACCAGTGAGAATCGCTATATACTGGTAGGTATTGATCACTTCACCAAATGTGTTGAAGCGGTTGCCCTTCATGCCCATGCCGCAAAAGCTACTACCACCTTCCTCCATCAACAATTTTTCACCTGGCATGGTTGTCCCCAGGTACTACTGTGTGATAATGGGAAGAATTTTACCTCGTGGGTGGTAAAGCTATTGGCTACTTCTATGGGGATGCAGCAACTTTTTCTTGGCCCCCTACAATCCCTCTAGAAATGGTAATGTGGAAAGAGCAAATGAAACCCTGGAAAACATATTATGAAAGATGGCCAGCTCTGATCCCCTACACTGGGATCAATTCTTACTGAGTGCCCTCATGGCCTACCATATAAGCTACCATCAAATCCTTAAAATGTCTCACTTCCATGTGTTATATGGTCAGGAGCCAGGAATACCAGCCCTGCTACAAAAGATATCTTCTCCAGTGGCAAGGAATTTGAAAAAGCCATGAGAAATTAGCTCACCATATCATTCAGCTTCAATCTGAGGCTATGACTAACCTGACTAAACAACCACTAAAGAATGACAAGCTGCAAATGAGCTTCAGTCTCCTCCGCCTTTATTTCAAGTGCCTGATATGGTCTTATACTACCATAATCGCATCACTTCTAGAAGCGGCAGCTTGGCTAAATTTGGAAGGGTCCATTCACAATCACTTACAAGAGAGGAAATGAGTACTCTATCAAATCCTTACCTACCAGGATTACCATTATTTTGAGTACATGGCCATTTCCTATGGTCCTATTCTCCCCCAACATTCTTAAGGGGTTTATGTCAGACAATTGCCAGCTTAAATTCAGAAAAACAATGTTTTAGGTAAGAATAATACCAATTCAACCCATATGATCAGCCAATTACATGTCTGATCTCAAAGTAAAATTGATTTAAACAAAAATACTGACATTATTGGCCAAAAGACCCTGGCCAATTCTCAGTGGAACCCCACGAATTAAAGAAATACTTTACTAATACAAAATGGGCCATTAACTCTAAATCTAGTTATCAGATTCCCTAACCACACGGCATATTCTGGGGCATCCATCAAATGGTTCTCCCCTGTCACCTTGAGTTCCATTACAACACCTAGTGGGGACCACCCCTTTTTTAGGCATGGTGGAGGTCCCCCAAGTTGAAATTAGTTCATCAAATGGTTATTAGTTGAAATATATCAAATTAATACCGCATGGGTACATTCTGCCACAAAATACCTTTCCATCAGTCATTCCACCAAAATTAAATGATTAATCTGAGCTTTGATAAGTTGGATTTACATATTTCCTTATTCAGATGGTAACAAGCCATACCAAATTTATCACAAAATTACCTTTAACCCTCAATAAAGTAAAACACTGACTAATCAGATATTGAAGGGTTTTTTCCCCTACGCTGACACTAATAAAATTTATAAAACCCAACTTTTTATTTATTATTTTTTTAGCCTTTTTATTTTATAAATCTTTGAGGAATCAAGTGGTGTTCAAGCACCTGCAAGCAACCAAACAGCTGGATTCCTACACTTTGTACTGAGAGGTATTTATCCATTCAGTTACGCTTTTTGACCAGTTTGCAGTTTAACCTTCTTGATTGCTATTATTCTACATTTTTATGATAGACGTTTACACTGGAGAGCTTGGAGCTCCATGTAGTAAGGACCACTTCTGTTGGTTCAACTGTTATCTTGACTGTAGCTGAGGTTTAAAATGAGTTCAAAGCTGCAAAACTAGCAGAGAGTTCAATGAAGATTAGATGACTGGGTGAATATACTACTTTAATGAGTTAAAAAGGGTTCGATATTTATAGGGCGAGTGGGTACATAATGCAAAGAGGACCTCCATGGCCTTATAAGATCAAGATCTTTTACACCCTTCTAGATCAAATTCCTAGTTAATGCCTACTTTGTTCTTCATAGACGTAAATCTCATGACGCTTTGTTGTAGCGCCTTTTGACTTTTGGAAGTGGGGGTGCATTTCCATAAAGCATCTCCATTTATTCCTGTGTGCATAATGATTCCTGATTTAATTTCCCATTGTTGCCTTCAGGGGTAGGTTTAATACTAAGGGTTTAAGAGTCAATCTATCAGGGGTTAAATCAGGTTTAGGACTTGAATCACTTGTTAAATCTAATCCTGACAACCCCCATCTGCGCCCAAGCGTCTCAGCATTATATTGTCAATCCCCACCCTTATGCTGATACATTAAATATATCTTAGTCAGACTACTAAGCCCTATTGGCTAAGGTTAATGAATTGATTGCCCCCTTGTTGATATTGGCTGTCCCGCTTTTATATAGAAAAGTTGAGTACAAATTTTGATGACAATTCCCCCTAGCCATTACGCACTGCAGACAATTATTGAACAATTAAAAATGCTTAATAGCTCTCAGTGAATTTTAACTCCTCTCATAAATGTTGAATTTCTGCAGAGCTGTCTTTTGTTTGTCACATATTTAGTGATAGATTAGCCCCACCTTCCCTCAATCTTTCCACCAATCATTAAGTTCAAAATCATCTTACTCCACAAACCTACAATCAAAGCCGTTAAATTTATAATGGGGCAGCTAATTTTAGTTTTAGTTCAAAACCTCACACCTGAGACACGTTCTTATAAATTCTAACTGCTACCAAATCCATGAAAAACACAACCTTTTTTGAGTACCACAAGTCTCCCTTTAGAGTTCATTTATTGGCAATCATTATTGACAACCAATTGACAAGCCAAGGAAAAACTTGGATTCCATCTGGGCATTACAATACCCACAACAGCATCCATATTCTGCATAACGTCACTACGTTGATTATTTTAGAGTAAGAACGTGGAAGATAGGTGCAGGAAAATTGATCAATGAAGATCATCTCCATCCCAAATGCTAGACTGAGTGCCAGCAATAGTCTTGAAGATACTTCTTGCACTGAGGGGTGACTAGTTGGGTTAGGCGGGGAGGCTGTTCCAACCATCCAGGGTGTACATTGTAGTCAAATTCAAGCTTTGCCTGGACTTGAACTTGATAACAAGGAGTGGCAACTGCATCATCAGTTTTGATCCCATTAGTTTTCATGATATTCAATTCCTCTGGATTAGAGATTTATAAATTTCCTCTTGGTTATGGCAAATTGAATTGGATGATTGGATGTTAACTCAGGCTGATAGCTTAAGTACAAAGTTTCTTAGACAGATGGAGCTTGTGACACCTCTTGTAGTTGATCCTAAGGTTTCTTCTGCTGAAGAAGCCTAAATCTGTAAGCATCAGAGAGATGGCCATTATCATTGCTAAGGTTAGTGATTATGGGCCCCCATAAGTTGAGGTGGTTTCTTTAGGGAGGCCTAATCTTTTATGTATCTATACAAATTTGAGAAGTTCTTGGGCAGACTTGACTCTTTATTAAGGATATAACTAATTAACCCAGCACTTACCATTAGCAGAGCTTTTGGTTTTATAATTTTAGGGAAGTGAGGAAAGGGGATCACAGAATTTTTCTGACAACAAGATGCGCATATTTTCTTCAAAGCACCAGTACTTTTGCGCAATAATGTAGTTTGCCAAAAGCAGGCGGGCCTTTTTGCAGTTTTGCACTGGCGATATTTACTAAAGTGTTGGTGCTCTAGCAAATTATATTGTCCTTTATGTTTGCAGAAATGTTTTCTTGGCCATTTAAGGGTTTCTTCTGGATCAAACTCATTCTTTACGCCCACTTTGGGGATCAAATTTCGATCCACCGGTTTTTGAGAAAATTTTGCTGCATACAATCTTAATTTTCTTTAGTAATTTTTGAAAAATCAACAATAACAGTGGATTCAGATTTCCCCTTATTTTGGGCTATCTTGATATTATGCTTGGGAGAAGCGGCGTATACTCATTGTTCATCTAGGGTATGCCTAAATCCACTAATTTTCTACCAGCTATTCTCAGGGCCCCTTCCCTTTCCTTGATTGAAAGGGATATATCACCTGGTCCAATTTAATGGACATGACGGACCCTTACAAACATCACATTGCCTCCTTAAACCCCTAACTTCAGATTCCCCACGCTTTTCTCCTCATCTTATCCTATATATTGAATTTTGTTAAGGCTAACAAAGGTACAAAGAATAATCTCACTTTCCACCAAGGAATTTTAGTTGGCTTGCTACTCCCTGCCTACTTAGTGCATTTTGGTTTGTTTGGTTTGTTTTATTCTAGTTTGCTTTAGTTCGTTGTGTATAAAATGGTTTTTATCAAATGGCTTAAACTTTTATAAAAATTTTAATACTTAAATTTTATTTGAGGAAGGCTGACTATGGGATAGACTCTTCTAATAAACAACAACAAAAGAACACCAATATACGTGAAAGACACCCAGAAGAGGCAAAGGTACCTCCTGTTGCCAATGGGACCGCCAATGGAAGAAAATAGTGGAACGTCATAAGAAGCCTGGGACGATACTGAGCTTAAATTAAGGAAAGAGTATGAAGAGAGGAATTAGACAGTGAACCAGGATGATATCAACCGTTGGTGGGGAAGGCAGGTGGCCAAACAACAAGGCTTTGAAGATAATCGTAAGGTGAAAATGGAAGTGATGCACAGCTTCTTGGACGGTGGTAGTAGTGCCAGAAAGAGTGCTAATAACAGTAGTGTGTATCATCTACAAAGCGATTGCTACTACTAAGGTGCAGAGATGGGCAATTTGAAGAGGTCATGGAAAAGGTGAAATTGTTCTTAGACAAGCTGAAAGCCTGTCCTTGCTCCTGCCAAAGTGACGAATAAAATCATGCCATATCGCCTGTGAGGGCGGGTAATCTTCCAGCCAGTGGACTAAAATCTCATAGTTGACATACGCCACGCTTAAAGACTGTGAAGCGTTGGACTACCCTGAAGTGCAGTATACCCACTTCAGGCTTCTCTATCAATGGACGCAAATATGAGGCTGTAAAAGAGGGTAATGGGAGTACTTAAAATGTCCTTCTGGAATTATAAAGATTATGGGATGTCCATCATTTCATGATAGTCCACATGAGCAATAGTAGGGGGACATTGGGGTGCCAAATTTTGCAAAAAGAATTGCCCACAGACTTCTTGCTTGAAACTGTGGTAGGGAGACCCCTCTGGGAGGTGTGGCCACTGATGTTGATCCTCCATTCAGTGCTCTGAATAGTTAGAAGAATCCTTTTGAAGTGGGGAGGGATCCCATGTGGGCCCACAACAGAGGGGTGAGAGGCCAGATAGGTAAGTAGAGAGTTAAGGTGGTTTAGGTTGTGGAGGCCAATGGTGCAGGAAAAGGTGGAGCATGCTATGCGTGGCCAGTGTTGGGCAGAGAGTGTGGGCTTGATGATTTTAAAAATCAGCGCAAAAGATTCTTGCGGCATGGTCCATGTAGTTGAGCAGTCCAATACCACCACTATGGCGTGGGCCAAACATGACATCCAGTTGCACAGAGGAGGGCGGCCTAGCCAAAACTACCCTTGAAGTAGGGTGTACAGACAAGAAAAATAAGGAGGGGAGATGTGATAAGAGCAGAAAACTAGTCTTTTGACAGAAGCAGAGAGTTGGCAAGCACTACCCAGCCTGTTAGACTAGTTTATTGAGCTCTTATGGAGGCGATGCGCTTTTTGACTTTTTTTAAGTTGTGTTGCTCCACTACTGAAGATACATACCCTACCACCTCCAGCCATACTCCAAGGTGGAGCAACAGACCAGCAGTGGGCTTTAATACAGAAAGGAGAACTAGTGGGGCAAAATGAGGTGACCTCCTGGGCAGGCTAGTAAGAGACTGAGCTACTGGGTCACTCTAATTGAGGAATGCTGTCATGTTTACATAACCTTATTGAGGGCACCAACAGCAGGGACAAGGCTTTTATGCAGGAGGTCAAACATATCAAATTGAAGGGCCTTCAGACCTTAAGCACACCTTGGATCAACGAAGGGTACAGGATAGGTACGCCCAGGTTGGTACAAGTGAGGTGTCTAAAGCCCAGCCCCCTGTTTTCGGCTCTTCACTCTAGAAATGGACGAGTTTTATTTCAAACAATGGTTGCTCAATTCAGTTAATTGGATAATGGTTGTTAACCTATTCAATTTATAAAATTTCAAGCTTGGTTCAGGTTCAAATTCAATCAATCACTTGAGTAAGGTCAGTTTCAAAGTCTGTTACCCTTTCAGATGGAAACATACACCTATTGGTGCACCAAGGCTTAGGACCACTTTCGCCATTCCATAATTCCCCCAAGTTGGCTTAATTATGTTTGCTCAAGACCAACGTTTCTCTTTGATCATCTTCCCCAATAAACCCTTTAGTCTTTTTTACGTTTTTCTACATGTTGACTTGGTCAAACCTGTGTGCGGACCTCTTGTTGATTTTAGGCTTATTTAGGATGGCTGGTTCTTCTTCTATGGTAAGGTAAAGTTTTGAATGTCTATTGTATGAAGAAAATATATTAGACGGTGACTATAGTTAAGGTATAACTCCTTTGTAATTACACTTGAAGCCATATTCTTCTGTTGTTACTTAGACAATGGCATGCTTCCCTGATCCTTCTGATCCCAAGTAAATTCTTGACTTAGTGCAATGTAAAGTATTAAATACAAAAAATTTTATACATTAAACTATAAACTTGTGTTATTAGTTTATGAAATTTACTAATATCGACTTAAGATAATTAATAGGGTTTGATGTTCACTATATCTTGCCCATGACGCCTCAATTTCAATGGTATTTGGCCAAAAAAAGTAATAAGTTCATTTGAAGGTCCAATATCCATTCAACTCAAAACATCTCAAATGCCTCAGAGTCAGTCTCAAACTCTTAGTAATTCTCAAAACAGCGTTTTTAACGCGTCTGCAAATAGCTGAACTGATACTCATCTCAAGCAATTGGCAGCACATACTAAGGTGATTTGTACGACTAATTAGTAATTAATTTGATCAAAAACTCAATTGACATTATTAACTAAGTTTGACATAGACCAAGAAAGCCCACATGCCCAAATCATTTAGCCAGCTATTATTTTAAGTCCAATCAAACCAAAAAAGGCCTCGAGCCCATGTTATCATAGTTGATTATTATTAAGTGGAATCGATAGGCTGCAGATCTTAAGCTTCACATAAGCTTTAAATATTCCTGATCCATAATCACTGATATCTGATATGATCCATAATAAACTTAAGCATGTTAACATTATTATGTCCCTTTAGAATATCTGACAATTAGATTAGTCAACAACTCAACATTTCCCCCGCCTTGACTGGATATAAGTGGCAGGTACCCTTTTCTCTGGTTCACAATGTCTAACTTTTTGCGCTCATCAAAATATGAATGATACATCAATAGTCTTTCTGCCATGGACAGACGAGTCTTCTTAAGACTAAGCAAGTCTATGTGGAACACTATGGTTAACTCAGGCGTGTTGCCCACAAATTTTTTTGCTGGATTAACCAGATATGCTTTCAGGATACCTGAGAGTTCAGCTTCTCGTCCCACTGCAATTTCAACAATTATTGATGAACCTGAGCAAACCCGTTTGGCTCTGAGTAATGTTCATTGAACCTCCCAATGGGCCACGCAGGATCTTCCTACGATGCTCTCTTTACTTCTTTGGGCTTCTGAAGCTGATCAACCCCAAGAAAACCTTATCTGACATAATTCGCTTTGGATGAGGATCTTCTTCCTGGTTTCTGTCAGCCCTTTTTTCTGTTTTCCCTTCTATCAACCTTGTTTCCTCT
Organism: Massospora cicadina; assembly: GCA_022478985.1. NCBI lineage: Eukaryota > Fungi > Entomophthoromycota > Entomophthoromycetes > Entomophthorales > Entomophthoraceae > Massospora > Massospora cicadina. The sequence goes on from JAKSZP010013236.1 coordinate 140,363, forward strand.
CTACATGCGGGCAGTGTGGCTTCATTGGGTTTTAAGTTCAGACTGATGTCAGAGCTTATAAATGCCTATTTATCATCTGCACTTGCTAATGGCCCTGAGATTGCCACATACTATATTTTTGAGTCCAATCAGGCCATTGAATTTGCTAACTTTGTTTCTAGGATTTGGTGAAAACCCACTTAGGTGCATACAGATTTACACGTCCTATTCATCCTCAAAACTCGTGTTTTTAAAGATTGGCGCATCCTGGTGTTATACTGAGCCCATTGCAACAGCCTGGTGAAAGAGCTTCCCAAAAAGTATTTCCCATATATGGCTCTTCTGGGTGCATGCATTCGCTTCCCTCCTTCCTCACTCCCCACTGATACTGTGCCTGACATGTTCAGGGTATTAGAAGAGGCCCATTTGCAGATGTTTCACGCAAAAGTGTTCATCCCCTTGGTTTACCAATTCCTAAAAAGTCTCCATGCTGACTGTATTTTCCTTTCAGCGGCATTTACTCCCAAATTGAACCTTTCTCACCTGTTCCAAAGTCCATTCCAATGGTCTTTCCATTTGGTTCAATGGCCTTTCTTAAGCTGACAAGGCCAGCACTCATGGTGTCTAGACTTTTTTGGGTTTAGCGCATCTCCAACAGGGTTTGGATAGTTGAGACTTGTATGAGATTCGCATTTCTCTGATCCTGATACAGGTTTCTCCAGTTCATTCTCACTCTCCTCCCCCTCCTGAAGAAAGGTTACCTAATTTCAGTGATGATGAGGCACACATCTCTGAATAAGTTTTTATGCTTTTAATTAATTTCTTTTTTTCTATATTTTTATTCTTTTATTATTATTATTATATTTTTTATATATATTATATCTTTCTTTTTACTCTTTATATGTATTACATTATTCTTTATGATACAGATAAAGGAACTTAGCGTGTACTCAATTTAAAACCCAGCTGCCTTGATCCTTAATGGTATATACATCTTTGCCAATTCTCCAATACAGTAAATGGACCTTAACAAAGTGAGGCAAGCTTGTACGTGAGGCCTGCGCTGAGTATCACAATATACTACTAGATATCCTGCTTTAAATTTAGTCACCGTAGTTTGTTTGGCGTCATCATAGCTCTTCTGACTAGTTTTTCAATTAATCACGTTTTGATAGGCCTCAGATTGCAACTTGATTAGGGTCTTTGCTAGTTTCTCAACATAATTATTTGGGATAATTGCTTTGGCTGAACTGAGTACTGAATATAATAATGGAGGCAGAGTGGGCTGTCTACCATACAGAAGTTGAAATAGAGAGTGACATGTACTGCTGTGGTGTCCAATATTGTACACAAACATGGTAGCACTAATGGAGGTAGCTATTGCAAAGGCGCTAAGGCTGCGTTTTTGCGTAAAATGCTGACTAGAGTGCCATTCACTCGCTCTACCATACCATTAGTTTCAGGATGGTACAGTGTTGACAACAATCTTTTGATAGACATCAACTCATTTAACCATTGTACCATATGAGCAGTAAAATTCGTCCATTATCTGTCAAGATCTTCTTTGGGCATCCATGCTTGTAAATAATATTATCCATAATGAACTTGGCAGTAGTTAGAGTCCTGGCGTCTCAAATTGCCTTTGCTTCCACTCATTTCATTAAATGGTCAATAGCAACAATTATGTATTTGTTGCCTAGGCTGCTCAAGGAAAAGGGCCAACTACATCAATTGATACGGTATGCCAGGCCCAGTCAGGTTTAATTAAAAGATAATTCACATCTGACTTCATAGGTTTTAAAATCTGGCATGAATGACATTTATTGAGTACATCTTAGATATCAAATCATATGGAATCCCAGTAGTAATTTGACTGGATTAATTATAGCATTTTGGTCAATCCTCCATGCCCTACAGCCTTGTGTGCTTGTGTAATAATCTCCATTCAGTTGGAAGGTTTTAGGAAAATTTGAAGCTGCCCATTGGGCTTAAGCTTGTATATTACTCCATTTCAATATTTAGTGTCAGTTAATGCTTTTTTGATCACTTTTTTAGTTCAGTTGGTTCATCTCCATATTTCAAGGTAATCATCTTTTCATGAAGCTCATTGGCCAAACTTCTCAGACAGCTAAAATAGGAAGTCGCAATAATCTTTCTGCATTTTGATGGGCCGCTCCAGCTCTATGAATAATTTAATAATTTTACACTTTTAATTTCAGAGCCCTGTGGGCTAATCGTCCCTCAGATTTCTTGAGGTTGTGGAGCGAATCTTAATGAGTTGTGATCTGTCACTACTTGAAACTTGATGCCATGAATGTAAACCCAAAATTGTTTACATGCGTAGATAACAGCCAAACACTCTCGTTCAATCACTGTATAATTACGCTCATGCTTATTCAACATTCTGCTGCAATAAGTGACTGGATCCTCCTACTCATCTTCCCCAATCTGAGATAGCACACCCCCTATCACAGTCAACAAGGCGTCATTTTTATGATAAATGGCCTGCTGAAATTTAAATATCAAAGGATAGGTGCCGTGCTCATTTTGGTTTTCAAAGCCTCAAAGGCCTGTTGGCACTCGTCTGCCCAGCAAAAACGAACTTCTTGTAGCAAATGAAATAGGGGCTCAGCAATGCTCATGAACCCTTCTAAAAATCTTTGATAGTATCCTACCATGCCTAAGAATAATTGACCATCCCTCATACTCATCAGAGGTTGCATTTTGTTAATTGCCTCCACCTTTTGAGGTTGAAGCTGCAAGCCCTTGGAATCAATGACAAACCTGAGGTATTCCAATTGAGCTTGAAAGAATTGGACTTTTCTAGATTTTATCTTTAGATTAGCCTTCAACAGCCACTCAAACACTTGTCCAATGTGCTCCAAATGTTCAGAAAACATTTTCAAAAAGACAAAATATCATTCAGGTAAACCAGTACGCAGGATAATTTAAGTTCCCCAAAATTGTTTCCATCGTGTGTTGAAAAGTTGCTATAGCATTGCACATCCTCTGTGGCATGAGCGTCAGTTGAAACAGCCCATGAGTAGCAATCATTGCGCATTTCTCCTGCTCCTCTTGAGGAAGTTCAATTTTCAAATATTTTGAAATAAGGTCCATTGCAGTAAAATACTTCGCCCCTCCCAGACGGTCTAAAGCATCATTAATTATGGGCAAAAGATATGAATCTTTTTTTGTAATGGCAATAAGGCTTCAATAATCAATTACAACTTGATTGCTGCCATTTTTTTTCTTTACAATTAAAACTGGACTGGCCCATGGGCTCTTGTGATGGCACAATCATTCCATTTTTCAGCAATTTTTCTAGCTCCTCTTCAACTATTTTGTTGCTATCCCTGGGGCGCAAGGTTGGCCTCATTCTAATAAGTGCATGGTCCCCTGTGTTAAAAATATGCTGTACTCCTTGTGCACAACCTAAACCTTGGTCATCTTTGGCGAAAATCTCGGAGTATCATTCAAACAACTCTAGTGCTTCATCCTTCTGTTATTCTGATAATCTGGTAAATAATTCTTGAGGATTTACAGTATGTGCCTCAATGGTTTTGGTTGGCAAACTGAGCTTGGATAAATCGCCAAATTTGACATCTGACTTTAATTCGTCCCTTGGAAACAGATGCACAAATGTGACTACGTGATATTTTTTGACCTTAATACTTCAGCTGGTCAAATTTGCTAAAAGACATCAATTTCCGCATGCCCTGGTATAAGTATTCCAGGCGCCACACTAGGTTCCATTTGAGAATGATGCCATGGGGATACAACCTCCCTGTATAGTCCTTCTGGAGTATCCAGCGTGATCCCAGTCCTTATAATTAGTTGATGGCCTAGAGATATTGTCACGTCCTTATTCACACTTAGAGGTATTCCTTGATTTTTATTTATGGCGGTTGGCATGGGATGGCTTCAGTTTCCCCGCTGAATATATCCTGCTGGTATTATCCCATCAGCATAATATATATTGATAAAGTTTCTAAGATGGCTTGTGGGCTTTGTATTGTCATGAGAAATTTAAATCAGAAGTGATTGGCCTAATATCGTTAAGAAGTTACCTTTAAAATCACATGAGATCCCATAGGTCCCTAAAAAGAGTTCCAATTAAGATGTCATAATTGGTGTTCAGAAGCACTATTGTGGGTGCAGCTACTACTAAAGCTCAAATTGCGGTGGTAAGGCGCTGTAAGCTCCTTCACTCTTAGTGCTGTTGAGGCCTGTGGTCCCATATTCCCAATAATTCAATGTCCAGAGCAATTTTCAGTTTCTTCACCAACTTCATGGAAACAATGCTTACAGGTGCTCCACTATTAACTTTAGCTACAATTTTAATCTCTTTGACAAAAATGTCCACATAAGTACACTAAAAGTAAAAGGAATCAATAGAGTTTTTTAAGTGAATATGTGAAGAACTAGAGAATTAAGAGTGTTCTTCAGAGTAGTTCAGAACTGGGACTTCATGGATGAATGTGTCGATTGGCATTGCTATATTCACCCCTTTCAGGCTTGGGGTATCTGATGCATTGCTCGGCCCTTCTGCTGGAATATTCTTAATTTTTTTGTTGCAAATATGGTTTAGCGACTACTTCAGAGGCTTCAGATATGACAACCTTACTCTGAGAGCGAGTTACCACATGTACGTTTGTAAAATCCTCATTTGGTACTAAAATGGAATTCGTTTAAAATGTTAAATGAGGCCCCATGGCCTGAGTATTCTTGTTGATCAGGTGGGACTGGGTTTTCCAGCACAATAGAGCGTCCCCATCTATTGTGCTTGTTCTTTTCCCTTCTCCTGAACATTATTGGTAAGGACTACATTGACATTACACTGATGACATTGAGAAGCAAAGTGTCCTTTATGGTTACAATTATAGCAGGTAATTTCATTCATTGAGCATGAGGCCTATGTATTTGAGTTCTGCTCAGTTATCACAGGAGAATCATTATCAATCTTCTTATTGGTTTTGAAGGGTTTCCCAACAGAGAGAGCAGATCCTGATTATACCAAGTATTAGGAGGGCTGTAATTTTGTGAACATCTGCGCAAATAATCAACCAGTTCAGAAGTTGCAAGATTTTGTATGAAGCAGGCATTAAAACGTTCAACAAATTTTGGTAAGGTTGTACTGCATGTTCTAACGCAATCTTAGCACCAAAAGTGACCATAGCCTTTGCGCCTAGGTGAACCTGCACTTCACAATATAATCAATCCACAAATTTGTCAATTGCTTCATCTTTTTTAAAGCAAATGTTCATAAATTTAGATTTTCTGGTTGATATTTGTTCTGGTCCTCCAAATTCATAAAGCACGGTCTCTTTGACTTTGATGTAAGTTAGGTTTTCGTTGATATGGGGCATAATCAATTCAATGCTCCACTCATCCAAGCAGTTGATCATAATGGCTGCTTTGTTACAGTCGCTGGCCCCATACATGGCCAATATAAAGCATTTGACAAATGTGGTTATACTTCCATTCTTGTCAAATGCAGGCAGGTTCACTGGTTTATAATTATTGCTTTCCTGACCAGGCTATCACAATTACTTCTTTGTTGGCTTGAGCCAGGTGTACTAGGGTGCTGAGGCACTGCTCCATGGTTTAAGATGTTGGGGTTGGCCAAAGCAACCATATTGCTAAGTAAATGTCGACATGGCACAGCATCCATCTCAGTAGCTACTTCTGAAGCTTCATCCTCATAGTATTTGGAAGCGTTTAAGTTGAATAGTTCATGGCACATTGGCAAAGCCTGTCATCCAAAGCTCAGATTTGATTGTTAATCTCATTTACCTAATTAAAATGATTTTGATTATTTAACTTTAACTTTGCAATTTCCTCATTCAAGCTAATAGTTTGTAATTGAAAGGTGAAACTTACTTAATCCTTTTCCTTAATAGTCTTCTTACACTGTTTACTTCTCCATGAAAAATATTTTTTGACTCTTTAATATCAGTAACCTCCTCATTAAGGTCATTGATCTGTTGATTAAGATGATCAATAGAGTCTTGTTTTTTTTCATTTTCCGCCCGTTGGCCTTTAGATTGTGTGTGCCAGTAGTTGATTTTTTGGTGTTTTCATCCTTCATCTGCAAAATTTGGGTGCACATTCATCAATGCTAATCACAAAATTGATTGTTATGTTTAGTTGCGCCTCTTGGGCTTTGTGATTAAGACTCATGAATTTCAAAACATTAATATAAGTCTGTGTAATATTGTTAACCCTAAGTTTTGGTAATTCCTCTTTCTTCTAAGAAATTGTCAAAGATGAGATGCAATCTGTTGTTTAACTCTTGTGCTAATTCTGCTACCCAGTCATTAGCCCAAGTAGCTAGATTATAATTTGCTTTCAAACTAGAACGGGCCTCAGCAAAGTTGGCTTCTAATTTCTCATTTAAAATTTGGCCGCTTGACTGGAGTTGCGTGAGAAGTTTACCAACTTGGTAATGGCCATATGATGGCGGGCAATTGTCATCTGAGAATTTCTGGAGGTGGGGTGTACAAATTCAATTAAGTATTGGGCGATATACTCTATCCCAATTATATATATTATTTAAGAATTGGGCTATGCTCAATTGATGATGAGCTAGATATCTCATCCACAACACATCTTGCTGTCATTTACAATAAAAAAAGATTACTACTATTGTCCGCAGGCACTTGTCCCATTTGATACCCTCTTAAAAACTGATGTTCAAGATGTTCCGGCTCTTCAGGTGAAATGGGTTCATCAGGGTAGGTAATAATAGGTATGTCATTCCAATTAATCTAGGACACAGTCATTTCAGTATTCCCATTGGGCCCAATAATAGTTCAAATAATTGATCAGGATTACTCCCATACTCGGCGTGGTCACCATCTGTGTTCCCAGCCATGAGCGCCAATTGTTGAATTTTAGGATTATTTAGGATGGATGGCTATTCTTCTGTGGTAAGGTGGAGTTTTAAACATCTATTGTATGAAGACAATAGACCAGACATTGACCATAGTTAAGATATAACTCCTTGGTAGTTAAACTTAAAGCCATATTTTTTTTTTTAGTACTAGATGGTAAACTTAAAGCCATATTCTTCTGTTGTTACTTAGACAATGGAATGCTTCCGTGATCCTTCTGATCCCTATAAATACTTGACTTAATGTAATGTAAAGTATTAAATACAAAAATCTTATATATTAAACTATAAACTTGTGGTAATAGTTGATGAGATTTATTAGTATCAACTTTGGATAATTTATATGGTTTGATGCTCACTACATTGTACCCATGACGCCTCAATTTCAATAGTACTTGGCCTGAGAAAGTAATAAGTTCATTTGAGGGTCTACTATCTATTCAACTTAAAACATCTTAAACGCCTCAGAGTCAGTCTCAAACTCTTAAATATTCTCAAAACAGCGTTTTTAACGCATCTGCAAATAGCTGAAATATTACTCATCTCAATCAATTGGTAGCACATACCAAGGTAATTTGTATGACTAATTAGTTCTTTATTCAATCAAAAACTCAAATGACACTATTAAATAATTTTGACATAGACCAAAAAAGCCCACTTGGCCAAGTCATTTATTCAGCTATTATTCTGAGTCCAACCAAACCAACCAAACCCTCAAACCTATGTTATTATAGTTGAATATTATTAAGTGGAATTGTCTGTCCACGGATCTTAAGCTTTGCGTAAGCTTAAAATATTCCTGATACATGATCAAAGATATACAATATGATCCATAATAAATTAAGCATGTAATCATTAATATGTCTATATTGAATATTTGACAATTAGATCCAGTCAGCAACTCAACACCTCTTCAAGGAGGTCTCATGACATGTTAGCCAGTTTATTTCTTTTAAAATTATTACGGTCTCAAGTACACCATGGGGCCTACCAGGTTCCCTCCAAACCAGGTCACCCATGCACTCTAGCCCTGTACAAAACTCAGGTATGAATATCCCCTTGGGCAGACCATCTAGTACTAAAAAAATATCCCCTTGGGCAAAGCCTAGTTTTGCTGATTGCCTGAACTATTACTATCATAACCATGCTACACACCCTATGTCAGACATTTGCCCTCTTAGCTGTGGAGGAAGAATGTCTTGGGTCAAATTCATCTGAAATGAGGAGCTGTTGGCCATTTACGAGTTTCCAATGACCCTAAATGCGATTTTAATATATTGAAAATCTTGGGGAGATTGGCCGAAAGACCCTGGCTGATTCTCTGTGTAACTCTGTTATTTGGGGTTCCATCAGTTCAAAACCTGCATGGGCACTAACTGTAAAATTGAAAGATTGGATTTCACCAATTGCATGACGGAATTTAGGGAAACCAGTGGAAGGTACCTTACCAACCATCACCAAGTCCTTCACAATACCTACGCGGAGCCTCCCTTTTTATAGGCGTGACAGAGTCCCTCCAAGGTGAAAGTAATTTCTCTAGCAGTTTTTGGTTGTGATACATCAAAACCTTGCTGCATGGGTACATCCTGCCCCAAAGCCCCAATTGTCAATTTCCCAAACAGTAACTCACCTCTCCCATGATCTTATAGGAAAGTTTCTCATATTTCCTAACTTGGAATGTGTCACAGCTATTCCAAGCCTCTCCTCAAATTCCCTCTGACACTCAAAATCAGTATAAATACTAATCATCAAGTATCAGGAAGGGGTCACTTCTGGTTTATCTCCACAATTTTAATAATCCATAAAACCTCAAATTTTATATTAGAGCTTATTATTAAATTTTATTAGAACTCTTTATGGGATCCAGCAGCGTAGCACCAGCAAGCACAAAAAGGCTGTATTCCTCCAAAATGGTGCTCACTATAGGGGTCCCCTGTACACCAAACCTAGTTGCTCTGGAAAAGCAACTAAAAGGCACTTTGTCCAGCCTTGAGGAGCTTAAACAGCTTTCTTACAAATTCCCCATTAAAGACAAGTTCACCCCTGGTGAAGGGAACATTGATACATTCTTATACATTTATGAATCTGCTATGGATGGTGCCACAGACAAGCAAAAGGTCTGACCCATCCTTCCCTGTTTAAGCTGCTTAGCACAAGAAATGATTGTACCCAACCTGAACCCTGGGTACACTTGGACAGAGTGAAGGATGCTCTTTTGGCTGAATTTGGGTCAAAGCAGAGTCTACGTCAAGAAAAACAGACCATTATGCGCCTTAGCTTATATGAGGGTGAATTGGTTATTACCTTTGCTGAACGTTTTTACTTCTCTGCTCAAAGGTTGTCCGCCTCCAACCTACTCACCCTTGATAATGCTATCGCTGCCCTGTTATCTGGGCTAACTTCTCAACCCTCTCTAGCTAGACATATCATCTCAATGAAATGCTACCTTATGAATATCCACAACATCAAGGAGGCCTTGTTAGAAGTGGCTAAACTTCATGTATGTGCCACAACACATGAAGCTGAGGTGACAACCTTGGCTCTAACCATCGAGGAGCATTTGCCTGTTATCCAATTGGGAATAAGGCCACCTGTGCTTTTCCTCCCTGCTAAACCTGCTCCCTCAGTGCGACTTAAAAAGGTTATCACTCCTTATAATGAATCAAAACCCTATAAAGTTGAAACAACCATGCGCCCGCATAAGCTCACTAACGCCTCTGTGCCTTCTCTTCCAGCCAAACTGGAAAATGCGTCTCCTAAGGCTACCCAATATTCTGTAGCCATCTCCCCTACTTCCATTGTGGATTTACCCGTTGTGGAGAATACCCCTGGGTATGAATCTGATGGGGATTACGATGACGTTGAATACTATATTTTGGGAGCACCTGCCAAAGTAGAGGTTCCTGATCATTTAAACGCTGAAGGAGTAGATTGTACCACCATACCTGAGGGAATGTGCATCAGCCAAATTTTAGGATGGACCAAAGTTATTGATACTGCCAGTGATGGTGATTAATTCTTAGCTAGCTTGATTCGACCTCTTCAGCAGGTCCAGCCCATGAAAACCATTGTGGATAACTATCCTGAGACTGCTCGCAAATTAACCTCCACCTTTCGACTTAAGGAGGTCCTAGATTAGGCACCTAACTTTGGAGGAACCCTCACAAAAGTTGAAGTGGTTTTACAAAAAGTCCAAATACTGGCCATCTTAGACTCTGGCTCTCCCATTAACGTGATCTCTACTTAGCTTATCAAGAAAATAAAGCTAGTGCCTGACTTGGAGTACACACAAGAATTTGGAACTGCAGGTCCCAACAATACTTGTGCTACTGGGGCATACTCTTCCCTTCCCATTCGAATTAGGAAGTTTATTCTATCAGCCCCTGCTGTGGCTTTGGACAATAATGCATATGATATGCTCATCGTCACTCACTTTATGATTGAGTATGAGGTAAAAAAATAATATGAAGCAAGGTTTCCTATCGTTGCTCAACTATGAAGTACCATTAGTCTTATCTAACAAAGAACTCATCAAGCACGAATACTCTTGCCTAATCAAATACCCTTTCTCAGATATGACTTTATCTTATTCTACCTTGGGACGCCACACTAAAAAATTGCTTGTTTCAGTGGTTGCAAGGGATGGCATCCCTTTCTATGCTGCAGATGAGGTATTAATTAAGCCTGGTGAACAACGCGTGGTTGACACTAAAATACAATTCAAATCCCACACCACTGCTTGTTGCATATCACAAGCCTTGAGGGCGTTAGCCCCTTGGAGCCTTGGGTATTGTCTGGGATACTAGAACCAGCCTATCAGAGGCCTATTACCCTTTTGCTGGGAAACCTCACTGGGAAATACATGATCACTTGAAAACACCAGGAGATTGGCCGAGGCTTCCTACTTCCAGTAGAAGATATTGAACGTATCCGCCCCATTGGTTCTATGGCGGATTTCAGGTTGCCTACGGATAACCTGGTGCGCACTCTACCTAATGTACATATTTCAAATCAATAAATCCCAGTCAAATTGGAAAAAGTTCATACTTTATTAGATGAATATAACGACATCTTTTCTAAATCAGAACATGACTATGGTCACATGAAAGGCTGGTGTCACTCCATCAATGTGGGTAATGCTCGCCCTATTCAGTCAAAACCTTAACATAAGTCAAAGGTGGAAGAAGAGCAAATGAGGTCAGAGCTACAGCAATTGCTAGATGTGGGGTTGCTAATATCTTCACAAAGCCGTTAGTCTTCCCCTCTTTTATACTTATTAAAAAAACGGAGGTCATCAGATCATTATGGACTACCAAAATTGAATAATCTCATGGAAAAAGAGTAGTTATCCTATCCCAGCATTGATGACGCCCTGGACAACTCTCTGGCTCTAACTTCTTCTCTGCCATGAACTTGGCAAGCAGCTATTGGTAAATGAACCTTTCCTTTGATTATCAGGAGAAATGTGCTCTCTTTTGTAGTGAGGGTCTTTTTCAATCATTACAATTACCGCAAAGGGTTGTGTAATGCACCTGCTTTTTTCAGCGGGCGATGGACCATATTTTGTGAGACCTGAAGTTAAAGTGTCATAGTATATCTTGATGATACATAGTGTTCACAAGTTTTTTAACGAACATCTTGATCATCTGAAGGAGGTGTTTTAAAGATTACTCAATTCAAATATTAAGTTGAAGCCTTCAAAATGTATCTTCTTCCAAAAGAAATTGGATTTTTTGGACACTCCATTTCCCAAAAAGGGATTCAACCCATGTTAGATAAGGTTGAAGCGATTTTGAAGATGCCTCCCTCTAAGAATCTATGGGATATTTAGGTATTTCTCGGGAAGATGGGATATTACCATCAATTTATCCCCAAATTTGCCCAGTTCAGCGAACCACTAGTTTGCTTATTGATTAAGAACACCCCTTTCTATTGGGGTGCTGAACAGAAAGCCGCTTTTCTGATGTAGAAACAGCTGTTACAACAACGTCCTATCTTGAGACACCCAGACTACAATAAACCTTTTATCCTGTTTACTGACGCTTTGTACTATGTCAATGGGGCCATCTTAGCCCAATTAGATGAAAATGGTGTAGATCATCCAGTATACTATTTCAGTAAGATGACGTCAAAAGTGGAATGCAATTATAGTGTAACTGAGAAGGAGTGCCTCGCCATTCTGTTAGCTGTGAAGCACTACCGCCCTTTTTTATATGGGACTGCCTTCCCTGTGGTTACCAACCATGCTTCATTAAAATGGTTACAAATCATTAAGGATTTTACTGGCCACTTAGCTCGTTGGGCTCTAAAGCTCCATCCTTATGATATGAAGATTGAACACCGATCTGGGACCCATCACTTAGATGTTGATGGGTTGACGAGGCTGCCCATCCTTCAATTGAATAACAGTGAGGCGGAGAGGTTGCATGATCTATTAATGACCTCAAATGAATGGGAGGATGAGGATGAGCCCGTCCAGAAGATGTTTTAGCAGCACTCCCGCAACACAAAAGTAAAAGATGGGAAGTTGTATAAAAAAGTAGGGGCAAAGTGGCTGCCTTACCTTCAGCCCTTAGAACGCGTGCCCGCTATCCTAGAAGCTCACTCCACCCTAGGTCATGGAGGGGCAGAGAAAACTTATGAGTGAATTAAGAATCAATACTATTGGGATGTAATGATGAAGGCTATTGTGACGTCATGTAAGCTTGCCTCATGTGAAAGAAGCAATCTGGTTTCAAGACTAGATACCAGTATCAACCAACTACCCCTCAACAACCATTCCACACCATCAGTTTGGATGTAGTAGGTCTTTTTCCTCAGACTATTAGTGGGAACAAATCTATACTAGTAGCTATTGATCATTTCACTAAATGGGTGGAAGCCGTGGATCTTCATGCCCAAATGGCCAAGGCCACAGCCACTCTTTTACATCAAAACATTTTCTCTTGACATGGCTGTCCCCAAGTACTACTCTGCGACAATGGGAAGAACTTCACCTCCAAAGTAGTAAAAATCCTGGCCACCTCTGTGGGAGCACAACAACTTTTCTCAGCACCATACAATCCCTCTACCAACGGAACTGTGGAGAGAGCAAATGGTACCCTAGTATTTATTTTACAAAAGATGCCTCTTCTGATCCACTTCACTGGGATCAATACTTAACCAGTGCCCTCATGACCTACCGGATTAGTTATCACTGGGTATTAGAAATCTCCCCATTCTGTGTCTTGTATGGGCGAAAACCAGGAATACCTGCTATCCTAGTTAAGGATGTATTATCCTCTAGAGTTGAGGAGCCTGAGAAAGTTATGAGATTGTCTCAAAAATATCTAGCTCCAATCAGAGGAAATGTATAATCTAGTAAAAACGGTTACAAAAGAAGAACAGGCAGCCAATGAGCTCAGAACTCCCCTACTTACATTCCTAGTATCTGACATGGTATTATACTATCATAACTGCATCACACCTAGAAGCAGAAAGCTTGGAACAACATGGGAGGGTCCCTTCACCACATACAAGAGAGGAAATGAATACTCTATAAAATCACTAGCTACTAGAAACACTATCAACCAAATACATGGACGCTTCCTTCAGCTTTATTCTTCCCCCAACATTCTTGAAGGGGTCAATGTCGGACATTTGCCCTCTCAGCTGCAGAGGAAGAATGTCATGGGTCAAATTCAGCTGAAATGAGGAGCTGTTGGCCATTTATGAGTTTCCAATGACCCTTAATGCAATTTTAATGATATCAAAAATATCAGGGAGATTGGCCAAAAGACCCTAGCTGATTCTCAGTGGAACCCCATTAATTGGGGTTCCACCAGTTTGAAAACTACATGGGAACTAACTGTAAACTTGAACGATCGATTTCACTAACTACATGACATACTTTGGGGAAACCAGTGGAAGGTACTCCACCAACCATCACCAAGTCCTTCACAATACCTACGCGGAGCCTCCCTTTTTATAGGCGTGACAGAGTCCCTCCAAGCTGAAAGTAATTTCTCTAGCAGTGATTGGTTGTGATACATTAAAACCTTGCTGCATGGGTATGTCCTGCCCCAAAGCCCCAATTGTCAATTTCCCAAACAGTAACTCACCTGTCCCATGATTTTATAGGAAAGTTTCTCATATTTCCTAACTTGGAATGTGTCACAGCTATTCCAAACCTATACTCAAATTCACTCTGACACTCAAGATCAGTATAAATACTAATCATCAAGTATCAGCAAGGGATCACTTCTGGTTTACCCCCACATTTTTAATAAAATCCATAAATCCCAAGTTTTATATTAGCGCTTGTTATTAAATTTTATTAAAACTCTTTGTGGGATCCAGCGGCATAGCACCAGCGAGCATAAAAAGGCTGGATTCCTCTTGGGTTGGGACCATCTAGTACTAAAAAAAAAGGCTGGATTCCTACACCTGTTAAGACTGGGCTCCCAAGGCCCAGTCCGCCACTGGCCCTACACCACTCACCCCTCATATGTGGCCGTACCAACTCTGATTGGTCCTGTCCAAATGGATGGCCTTGCCAGGCACACCATGCTGAGGTGCGGTACGCCAGCCTCTGTTGCCTCAGACCCCAGGAAGAGGTGCCCCCAAAACCTCTTTCCGCTCATGAGGTCAACAGGCTGAGGTGCAAATAACCGGAATCTGTTGCTTCAGGCCACTCTGGCTCCGTTTTAGCTAAGGCAAGACCACCCCAAAAGTAGCCTGGTGCATCCACCCCTTTCCCTGAAGCGCCGCCATCTGCTGGCCAACAACTTGCATTAAATAAATTAGATTTAAATAAACGAATTAGCAAGAAGTGGCCTTTATTGGAAGAAGTGAACTTGAAGTTGGAATAGAAATCTAAAGTGAGGGCCCATTGGGGCTTAAACTCGCTTTGAAATACTTCCAAAATATGCTAGAAGAATTGTGGCTAATGAGGGGCACAAAAGCCTCTAGAATTGATGGTAGCCAGGCAACTCGGCGGAGAAATGAAGGGGAACCTCATAATGAACAACCAATCAAACGAACTGATTTATTTAAATTTATTCTGTCTTTGACTCAAATAGGAAAATCTTACTCAGAATAACGGAATTGCAACTATTGACACACACAAATCTCATAATTCCCAACCTTATGGGATTCATATGTGATTGCAATCATTACAACACCCTAGACTTATGTCACCTTAGCTCCAGCTCCCTCTGCTGGGCTATCTATATGTTCACTCTGGTGATGAGTTCCCTTGCTATGGTCCAGTGTTTTGTGCACCGCCAAGCTGGGAACTGGAGAGTTATAAACAAGCTCTTGACGTTAGATGACCAACCACTTATATTTATGTGAAAGAACTTTTTCCATGTGGGACTTTCACAAAATTGCAAATGGTGTGCTCCAGCTGGTGGCCAAGGCCGTGTTGGGGCTCACCACTTTTTTGCATTTTGCTGAGGGTTGGAGCATTCTGGCGTTATTCTTTCTACCTCTAACTGGAAAGAACTAACCCTTCTTACCCATACCTGGTGGATATGGACGCTTCACAATCTGAGAGTTGTGATTGCATGACTTTCCACTGAATTTTATAAAATTGACATCAACAAATTTTTTTCTTTGGCACTGCATTTAGACAGTGCAGGTGGGATCATCAACAAAGGGACTGGTGGTGTTGGCCAGGATAACATCATACAACGTGTAACTAAAATGGGTATAGGGTCGTTTGTGGCCCAAAACGCGTTTTATAATGATGTTTACATATATACTTACTGAGCCATGTCTCTACCCATATGACTCAGACATGGACCCCATTTCAGTGTATTAGATCACCACAGAGAACCCATGCTTGACTACAACCATGATCCGTAGAGCCCAGGATGTGGAGAAGGAGTTATTATTACAATATAAAAAGGTTTATGCAGTCGCTGAAGATATGGTGGGATATGTGGCCTCAGAAGTAAGAGTGGCCAAATATCACTCTCCATTATTTGATGAGTATATGTACCTTGGGAGGATGCTAGACCCTTAAGAAGAGCTTGGTGATGAAGTATTGGCACTTTCTGCAATAAATAAAGATCATCCAGATTATTTTTTATTGACTGCTACCCTTTCATCCCCTTTTAGGAAAAATCAGCACTACTATTTTTGGTGGATAATGGAGACTTTGAGAATTTTATTGATCAAGACCTAGTCGACTACCTTGAACTGAGTCACTTGACAGATTTATGGCTAGGGAAGGGGCTTCCCAAGGTAATCCCAAGCTGAAAATTATGGGGCTAGTGGACTATCAAGTTGGCAAAACATTTTTCCGACCACTTCTAAGCTATCAGAAAACTTCTTGTACCCCATCATTTTAGGTGTAGAGTTGTAGCGAAAGTTTGACGTCAGAACCAACTTGAAAGAAAATACCTTATCCTTAACTTTGAAGAATGGTCACAAGTTGGTTGTTCCTTTGGCTGAAGCCAACTTTCAGTGCGATTTGCCCCACTGGCCCAGTATTCACACTCTCATGCTTGCCCTGTCGCTGAAGCCCTCAGTGGAGGTTCCCCTACCTTCCTGTTTGGAGAGGTTGGAATCTTCGTTTGATGCAGCTTTAGCCAACATACTACTAAATCATTCAGAGTTTGATTGCGAGTTCAATCACACAGTTGATTTGGTGCATATACCTTCCCAATTTATCTATTGACGGTATTGGAGGAAGCGGCCTTAGATGTGTGGGTTAAGGAGCAGTTAGTCAAATGTGCTATTTTTCAGCGAACCTCCCTGTGTGTTCCCCTGTTATCTTTGTAGAGAAGGCTGATGGTACCTTACGCCCATGCTTTGATTATGGGAATCTCAACAACGTCACTGTACCAGACTTGCATCCCATCCCAGTGGACTTAGAGATTGCACGATATGTACAGAAGGTGAGAGTCTTCTCCAAGCTATATTGTATGAATGCGTTTGATAAGATCTGGATCAAGAAGGTCCAGGAGTGGCTGACTGCATTATTTACCAGTAAAGGGATTTTCCCATTTTGAGTTATGTCCTTTATGCTTAAAATTGCCCCAACTATCTTTCAACGCCGTATTGATGCATCTTTAGGATCTGTTGGGTATGTGCGGTAGCTTACTGGATAATATTTTGGCTTTAACCCCTGATCATGAGTCCCATGCAGTACACTTTTGGCAAGCGGTGGAGAGGTTAAGGGCATCCAACCTTACGCTGATTTTAAGTAAATTTGAATTCTTCATGTATCAGGTCACCTTCCTTAGAAACGTTGTTTGGCCAAGGGCATATGATAACTCCAGACAAGGAGAAGGCGATTCGTGAGTGGCCTGCTCCAACTTCAGTTAGAAAATTGAGGGGCTTTCTGGTGACGTGTACATTTCTTAAGAAGTTCAAACTGATCCTTTCTGAAGTTGCAGCGCCTTTGTATATGGCAAGTGGGGCAAAAATACTCCAGCGGTCTTTAACTTTACAAAATGCCTTCCAAGAGGTAAAATGTACTTTGCTGTCCACATTCATTCTTCACCATGTCAACCCCAATAAAGAGCTCATTGTGCTTCTGATGCCCTCAACTTCACCATAGCGGCAGCTCTATTACAAGTAGGCGAAGATGGAATAGAGCATATAGTAAAATATATTTGCAGGAAGATGTCTCTACCAAAATTATACTACGCCTTATATGATAAAGAGCTATTAGCAGTGGTTGAGGAGCTGACTTATTGGCGTGTCACTTGCATGGCTCATCCCATCACTTCTGCATATGTACAGATCACCGTTCCTTACTGTACTACCGTGCATCTCATGTCTTAACACCACGGCAAACCTGCTGGCATGAGACCCTTGCCCAATTTGCGTTTTCATATTAGTTTACTAAGAACAAGGAGAATAGTTTGGCGGATTCTTTGAGCTGCAAACCTGCACTAGCTCCTGATACTAAGGAGGTTGAGGTGCATGATACCATTTTATGATTACATTGCGTAAGATTGTGTCTCAACTTCCCTCTCCCTTGGCCAATGGGCCAGCGCTCGCTCCTCTGATAAATGCTGAGGAATATGATATGTTCAGAAAGGTAGTCCTTTCCCAGCCTTTGTTGGCCAAATATGCTATGGTCCTTGAAAAGAGCGCGTTAATTCAGGAGGATAAAACCTGGGATTATCACTTGAAGGATGAGATGGTATGGTTTCAGGGGGGCTTATGAGCTCCCGCTGGACCACTTCGCCTGAAAATCATCTGGGACCATCTGACGGAATCAGCGTTGGTTATCCCTGGGAAGGCGAAAACTCTTGAGCTTATCCGTTGCACTTACAATTGGAAGAGATTAGCCGCACAGGTAGGATAGTATTGTAAAGATTGCCAAGTTTGCAACAAAATGAAACCGAATCGCCAGCCTCTAGTGGGGTTTTTGGTACCAGTCAAAAAGGCTGATGGGACTTGGACTGCTCTATTGGTTGATTTAATTGTAGAATTGCCTGTATCTGATGGCTACGATGCTATCATGATGGTGGTGGACCATTTTACAAAGTTCTCCCACTTTATCCCTTGCAGAACCAAAGTCACCGTGGCTGAGATGGCTAGAATATTTGTCAAACATGTGTTCGCTCTTCATGGGGTCTCTCAAGAAATAATTAGTGATTGGGGACCCCAGTTTACCTCCGTCTTTTGGGAAGAGTTAAGTAAAACTCTTCAGATTCGCCCATGCTGTATAACTTCCTATCACCCCTAATCAGATGAACAGACTGAACGAGTGAACCAGTGCCTCAAACAGTTCTTGCGGTGTTACACTGCTGCAGATCATTCAGATTGGGTTTCCCATCTCATCATGGCTCAATTCAGTTATAACAACGCCCAACATGCATCGATCAGTTTTCCTCCCTTCTTCTCCAACTATGGCTTCAATCACGCCTTCATCATGGAGCCCTGTTGTGGATTCAAGGTGGAAGCGATGGTGGATTTTGCAAAAATGATAAAGAAAGTACATCAGGGTGTGAGCACAAATTTAGATGCAGCCATGCAATCTTACAAGGAGAACGCTGATGGTAAGAGATGAGTTGGACCAGCATACAAGGAAGAGATCTCGTGATGCTGGATGCTAAAAACATTCCAATCAAGTAACCATGCAAAAAATTGGGACCAAAGAGGATTGAGCCATACCAAGTTATCAAAAAGGTGGGTCACGCCTTGTACCAGTTGGATTTCCACCCTGTTTTGAATCTTTTCAGTATTCTATGAAAGCAAGATCACAATGTTTGAGGTCCCCCTTAGAGACTCACAATGCTTATCTCATGGCTGGGGCGCCAGAGTGGGGAGTGGAGGAGATCGTAGCCTATTATCAGGTAAGAAGAAGACTCGAGTATCTTGTATCTTGGAAGGGATTTGATGCAGTGAATTACAGTTGGGTCCCGGCGCGCACAGCGCCTATGTCCAAGATCTAATTGCAGCATTCCACGAATGTTTCCCTGAGGCTGCGAAATTAAAGTTTAACCAAGCCGTTGCTGCCATAAGGTTGGCCCCTGCCCATAAAAACTTTTACTTGGCAAATGCACCTGGAGGGGGTGGAGCCCAAAAAAGAGAAGAGGGTAATGTCATGTTTATATGAACTTATTGAGGGCACTAGCAGCAGGGACAAGGCTTGGAGGAAGGAGGTCTAAAAGATCAAATTGAAGGACCTCCCTGACCTTAAGCACACCTTGGATCAACGCTGGGTATAGGATAGGTATGCCCAGGTTGGTACAAGTGAGGTTTCTAAAGCCCAGCCCTCTGTCTTGGCTCTTGCGCTAAAATGGATAGATTTTATTTTAAACAATGATGGCTCGATTTGGTCAATCAGTAAATGAGGTTTCAAAACCTGTTCTATTTTATAAAATTGTGATCTTGGATCAGGTTCATCTTCACTCAATCACTGGACCAAGGTCAGTTTTAAAGTATGTTACCCTTTTAGATGGAAGCATGCACCTACTGGTGCACCAAGGCTTAGGACCACTTTCTCCAATCCATAATTCCCCAAGTTAGCTTAATTATGTTTGCTCAAGACCAAAGTTTCTCTTCGGTCATCTTCTCTAATAAGCCCTTTAGTCGTCTTTACATTTTTCTATGTTGACTTGGGCAAACCTGTGCAAAGACCTCTTTAAGGAGGTCTCACGACGTGTTAGACAGTTTATTTTTTTATAAATAATTGCAGCCTCAAGTACACCGCAGGGCCTATCAGGTTCCCTCCAAACCAGGTCACCCATGCACTCTAGCCCTGTACAAAACTAAGTTATGAACTGCCCTTTGGGAACAGCCCAGTTATTCTGTTTGCTTGAACTAATATTATCTTTACCGTGCTACACAACCTAACCTTATGTCACCTTAGCTCCAGCTCCCTCTGCGGGGCTATCTATATGTTCACTCTGACGACGAGTTCCCTTGCTATGGTCTAATTTTTTGTGCACCACTAAGTTGGGAGCTGGAGAGTTATAGACACTCTCTTGGCATATGCAATGACCTACGGCCTAATTCTTTTCAAAGAGAGTGATTTTACTTTTAATACGTTTAATGTGTTTCTGACCCGTGAGTACCTCTGGATAGTTGCCTCCAATGTGCGTGCATCATGGTTGTTAAACACCCCAACTTCACAGTTGTCAGCGAAAGCAAGCATCCTGACAGGTGCCTGGCCATGCACTTGAACACCTTAAGACGTGCATTTACACTGTGGGTAAGTGGGTCAAGGCTGAAGTTGTATAAGAGTGGGTTAAAGGGTCTCCTTGACGGATATCCCTTTTAGGGAGATCTGAATTAGTGAGAAGATTTGGGCCACGCACTGCCATTTTGGCAGATCCACTGAGCAACACTACCCAGCTGATGAACTTGGGGGTTGGAAATTGAGAAGGCAGGCCCTGAGGTAATCCCAATTGACCCTATCATAAGCTTTCTGGTGGTTATGAACACAAGCACCACAGTATCCAGAGATTGGGATACATTGGCCATAGTGTGTATGAGGTGTGGCAGAAAAGTAATGAGACTGATTTTTTACTTACCAAAGTTTTTATTTTTTTCAAACATCACTCTTATCCCCTTCAAAGTTGTTCCCTTGGGCAGCTACACACCGAATGAGACGTTGTTCCCACTGTTGATAGCAGCGCTGAAAGTCTTCAACTGGTATGGTCTGTAGCATGTCCGTTACACTATTTTGGATGTTTTCTAAAGTCCCTAAATGTCGTCCTTTGAGTACATTTTTCAGTTTAAGAAATAAGAAAAAGTCACAGGGACTAAGGTCAGGTGAATAGGGGGCTGGGGAACCACAGGAATGCCTTTTGAGGTCAAAAATTCTGTGACGGAGAGGGCAGTGTGACATGGGGCATTGTCATGATGGAGCATCCATTTGTCTGCAATGTTTGGTCTCACGTGAATGACCCTTTTTCTGAGCCTTTCAAGGACGACTTTATAAAAAACTTGATTGACAGTTTGTCCTGGAGGAACAAATTCTTTGTGGAAAATTCCCCTTCTGTCAAAAAAACAAATCAGCATTGTTTTTATCTTTAATTTGCTCATTTGAGCTTTCTTTGGTTGAGGAGAACTTGCAGTGTGCCACTCCTCACTTTGACTCTTGGTCTCAGTATTGTATTGAAAAATCCATGATTCATCACCTGTGATTACACGACTAAAGAAACCTTGCTCATTGGCTATTTTGTCAAGAAGATCAAGATACTTGTTTCTTTGATTGTCCTTCTGCTCAATTGTGAGGTTTGTTGGCACCATTTTGGCACAGACCTTTCGCATGTGCAAATGTTCAGTCAAAATTTGATGAATGGTAGTTCTGTTCAAATTTAATTCTTCACTCAACATTCCTAATGTTAATCGACAGTCTGATCTCACATGAGTGTTCACACGTTCAATGTTTTCATCGGTTTTAGAAGTTGAAGGCCTCCTGAGCGGTGTTCATCTTCAGAGTGTTCTCTGCCTTCCAAAATGATTTATGCCAGCAAAAAACTTGAGCTCGGGATAAAGAATGTTCCCCATACGCTTGTTTTAACTTTTCAAATGTCACACTTGCCGATTCTCCAAGCTTAACACAAAATTTAATGGCACAACGTTGCTCCAAATTACGCTGTTCCATTTCGCGTGACGCACAACTAAAACACAACTCTACTAATAGCAGTCACAATAATCATGTAGTTAATGGAAGGAGTTGAAACTCGCACTGAGAGATGGGAGGGGGCTGATACACGTGCTCTGTCAAGGACAACAGCGCAGCGTTGCCAGATCGCTTGCAGTGTTCCCAGTCTCATTACTTTTCTGCCACACCTCGTATGCTGTCCCATATTGATTGCTTAAGGAAAAGTCAAATTTTTTCAAGGAGATTACCTCAGAGGAAACTTCACCTAGATGCCTGGACATTATTTTTAAATAAATTAGTATCTGTATTAGTTAGGGAGATAAAGCACCAGTTTGCCAATTCCAGCCTTCCACTTATTAAAAAACATTATCATATTAATATAATTTCAGTGATTTATTTGAGATACGCCTTAGGAGTTGCACAGGGTCAAACACATTTAGCAAAGGATGGACAAACGCGATTGTTTGTCCTCATGACAAAATTAAAGAACTCAAGAAATATAAGCAATTAGTTTCAACCATACCATTTTATTCTATTTGATATTTTATCAGCAGACTTGTTCTGAACTGCTCCTTTCTTCCTACCAACAATCTTATTCATCTAATCTTCTCATCTTGCTTATATATTAGTGATTTTAGGTCAACACCAATCCTCTTGCTTAGACTATTCTTTACCGCCATATCCTCATTGGTTCATCCAGGTAAATGTGAAGTCCTTCCAGGGTTATTATTCTTAAAATTCACTATATCCTTAGTTTAAAGCGATCTACTAAATATTTGATGTGAGTTGACATTGCTTATCAACTTATTTGGAGGCAATCTCATAATTATACATTCTGATCTTGGTATCGCCTTAATACCTTATTTTAAGGCGATTTCACCAATATTATGTTATTAATCAGTTTTGGCCAATATTGCTCTACTCCGCCACAGTTATTTGGAGATTATTGTTTAGTCATATCAAAATCTCAACAAATATAGGCTCTTGGCCCCAAGAAAGTAGGTGCATCTCTAAGAGAAATTTGTCATTGAAGCAAGCATTAGGGAGTATATGTATTCAAATATTTATGATATAACTTATAAGTAATCCCATCTGGACCTGGGCTTTTCCTGTGCGGTGCACCATGAATAGAAGATCAGAGTTTGTCACGAGTTATTAAATTCATTAACTTTAGGTAGCTGGAAATGGTGCAGATATGTGCGCAGAAAGGAATTCATCAATTTTAGCAGGCTTGACTTGGTCAGAACTTTACAACTAAGAGTAATAGATTCAAATCTCATCTGACTTTCTCTGGTGTTTCCATGACAGAATTGTCCAGGCGCCTCACACCATGTGCAGGCCAAGCTCTGTCATGGGGCGAAAATCAGTGGAAAAAGTAGGCAGAGCATGTTTCGCCCGCCATGATATTTTTGCCTTATACTGAACACAAACACGATGCTTGTGTTGTCTTACCAGCACGTTGAGACATGCAGAAACTTCTTCCCATTTGCGACCCCAAGCAGGTCTGTATCCTACACCGGGGACAATAGTCTCCAGGTGGTTTAACTCCGCTAGGGTGCACTTAATGACTGCTGAGGAAGCCTGAGAGAGCCACAATGAGATGTGGCATGCTTGGATGATTGTGTTTGCTTTGAAGGCTTTACATGTTGAAAGGGGACAGCACAGAAAGGAGTAGCAAACTCCTGTGCTAAAGTTTTGGTGTCAAACCAGTAAAAAATGAAGGTGATATGAATTTGGCTGGGCGAAGTTTACACCATTTAGGAGCCTGTGCCACTGGGATTAACAGAGTAAAGGACGCTAATACCATCCTGTGGGCAGAGAAATCTATTTTTATAGTTGTGAAGTGTGAGATTTGGGGGCAAAAGTTCAATTTAGCAAGAACGAAATTTAAGTGAGACATAGGCACCAGTTGTCCGTTGTGCACTTTGAACAGGACATGTTGGGTAGCAGCGGCGCGTGCTTGGGTAGGGTATCAAAAAGGCTGAAGGTGGCTCTAAGTATGCGAAGTTTGACATGCCCTTGTGGGAGCAGGTGTTGAAAGCCAGCAGTTGGTGGTTGGGTTAGCCCAGCAGGTTAGGTCGCTAACCACAAAGGAACTATGGGGAGGTAAAGAGAAGCCATGGAGTAAGAAATTTCAGGTAACTTGAGCACAGGTCAGGGCGTTAACATTAACTATTATGTGTACTTTGGTTCCCCACAAAAGAAACATGACCAGCACACGACCATCAAAAAAGGGTTTTTCGTTGAAAATTTGTAAAATATGGTTCACACATATAAGCACACCACAGTGCGGTGACCAAAAAATGGGATAAGAGGAGCGTGGTTGTTCATGTGTCCTTGGCACCTTGTGGACAGTGGGTTTCCTGAGTTGCCAGGATGTCCACAGGTAAATTGTTTTTAAAGGTACTCGGTTTTTAGTCCAGGATGGAGAGGCTTTGAGTCCAGTGATGGTTAATATCCCTATTATAAAAGAGACTCCATCACTCCTTAGAGTGAGGGGGCACCACAGGCCCAGTCACTCCACTTTGTTGAGCAAGCTCTAATGCTTTCATCTTTGAGAATAAGTGCACAAAACAGGGAAATCACCAGGCGTATAGTAATCATATTTGAGAGTGGCTTAGGTTGGGTTTTTACTACTATTTTCAATTTTTTATGAGTTTTTGCGTTACTGTGCACTTGTGTGAACCATCGTGAGACTCCAATGATTTGTCCTTGAGAAAATCGCTTGAATTTGAATTGGAAAATCCAGGTTCAGTCAGTGTGCAGTGCCCCTACTAGGGTATAGCAAGCTCAAATTTCTGATATGAGGGCTGGTATACCCAAGCCAATTGGGTGTGCAATTTCTGTTCCACTGGAGCGGGAAATGCTGCCATGTCAGCCTGAGTCTGGACAGGCGGGATGGCAGATACCGCCATAGCTGCAAGCCTTGGACTTAATTATGTGTTGAGGTTTGGCTTTTTGCATTCTTGTGGAGAAACAAGTTTTATCAGGATATAAAAACCCTGCTCTCCCATGGAAAGGCGACTCTAGAGTCAGGCATGGGCTCAAAATGTCCTTTTCCAATAACCTCTGAGAAAGCCTCAGTCAGAGTTATTCCCTCTCTGATGAGGCTTGTGTGTGATTTGTGGTCAGAATCATGATAATGAGTGCAGATGGGCGGTGCGCTGTCAACTGTAACATAGATTGATTGAGCTTAATGCCTGTTTATGTTTAGATTTGTATTGTGGAGACTCTGTCAAATCTTCTGTGACCTCAGTGGAAGAGGTGATTACCACTATTGCCTTATTTAAGCTAAGGCCAGGCATAAGAAAAAACCTCTGCATCTAAAAAGAGTTAATTTCTCCATAGTGTCAAAGTTCTTTCATGAGATTTCTCTTGAGGAATTCGCGTTATATGATCAAGGGGAGAAAGTGAAATATAAAAAAATGGTTTGGTTTTATTTAGCAAGCATTATTCATCTTGGCCACCCATTGACCATCTGGGAGGTTAACCACCATGCACACCTGTGCAGCAGCGTGTGCTGCTTGCGCTGTTTCAAACCCTAGGTCTAACCAACCACAAGTCATTGTGTGCGGTGCTATGTACACAACAGCCAGGTAGTGGTCATGTATGCCATTGCAGAACTTATCCTAAAGAGCCATTAAATTTATACCTAGATAAACTTGAATCTAAAAACTCTACTAAAAAAAGTGGCTGAGATTGCGGAATTTTGACATACTGGTTGCACTTTGCTTGCCGCTCTAAATTTTTGGCAAGATAATCACTATTATTTTTACTTTCTTGGCTGCTGGGCTCATTGGGGCGTTTGTTACCTTTGGAAAGTGCAAAAACCGACCCTGTTCCTCTCACCACACTTGCCCAAGACTTTCCAGGCTTTGGATGTGCACTCATCTCCCCATTGAAGACTATAAAACATTATGTCTTGAATAAAATTGGCTGCAATTAGTGATTGCAATGGGAAAGAAAAGTTTTTCTAAATGTCTTGAATTTTAGTTTAATTTTTTTTGAATTTGTTAAGCATTTTTATTTTCTGATACCTCATCAGCTTAACTCTGAAACAAAGATGGTTTTGGGTTATATTTTGACCCAAATTTTAATATGTCTAAAATAATAAACCATAATAACTTTTTTTGTTGCAATCACTTTAGCAACCTATTCAATTCAATACTGAATTTAGTTTGATAATCTCACAGAGAAGATTAGTCTACGCCCATGTCAGGGAGCAGTTGGGCAAGTAAGGTAAGAGGAGCAGGTGGAAGGCCTGCAGCCTCCAACGTTTGAAAATGCCCCAGAGAAACCAGTGGAATAGAAAAAAATTTCAAAAAACTGGTGGTCACTATTTCCCTGGAGATACTCACAAGGCAAGCATGATGCAACCAGTACATCAACACGCCACACTCCCAGCCACTTTCATTGGTGGAATTTGGAGTCCGCGTGTTTCTGGACATCCAACAAACGGCATTATGGGAAAAATTTTAAAAAGATGTGCACACAATTTTCCCAACCACGGTGTACATCACACCTCACTCCATGTCATGCAGTTGGCTGGACCTAGGTTTTGAAAGCAAAGAGGCAGCAGACAAGGCTGCGGCAGTGAATGTAGTGGTCAACCTCCCCAAAGGGCAATGGGTCGTCAAAACCAAATGCACCAGATGAACAAAATCAAACCAAATTTTCCTCACGTTTGACTTTTTGCCTACTATGGTAAAACGTGAAATTTTGGAACAACACCTGAAAGATGGTCTCGCCGTATACAGCAAAATACAATCTTTTGAAATGAAACGCTTCATGCTGATGACACACCTGTGCACCAGCAAAGCCATCGCAGTCCTGACCCCAACTGAGGAGATTGTGAAGGACCTAACCCAGTCCCTGCACTCCACTTTTATTGATATCACAGGGCATACCACCCACCCATTCCATGTGACCGTGGACAGCGCGCCCCCCATCTGCACCCACTGTGACATGTTCAGCTATAAGGCGCATGCATGCCCCACCAAGGAGGGCGTCACATTCCAAGAGCAACCCTCAGCAGCCATGGCCAGTGGAGAAGCGCACTATGAACCAATCACAAGCAACAAATAAGCTTTCCCATGGGGACACAAGGCTGCTACCTACGGGTAAAGCCTATCTCCCCGCAAGAGCGGAAAAAGGCCAGGCAGGCCTGTAGGGCCATGGCCAAGGAAGTGGCCAAAGCCACCACCGCTATCCCACACTCACAACGCCAGGAGGAAATGGAAACCTTTGTGGTGGAAGCAACTCAGGAATCCATCAACCAATCAGAGTGGGAAGCCCATGCTGAGTGGGCTACTCAATCTGAGGATCTGATGGGGGATTTGATTTTACCCAATCGTTGCACCCAAGCTCCAGTTGAAACTGACTTGGGACCCATCCCAACTGAAAAAAAAATTTGACCCACTCAACGGTGCACCAAACTCATCCGCACCACAAAAAATTTGTCCGACGTTGGAAAAACAAAAAGTGAAGGCTAAAGCCAACACAACTCTTTCCGCAAAAATTTACAAAAACCCCAATAGCATTGCTGCTAACACCCATGCTGCTGTGAAGGCCCATGGGGATCTAGAGGAGGCTGGTGGGCCCAGGTGCCCTCCCCTCACACCTAAGGTGTGATGGGAAAACCTTCACTTTAGGGACATTGAATATTGCTGGACTCAAGGCCTCCCCATCCTAGACTAGGAAACTGAGTTTTTTACAACATAATTTACCCATGGATATCCTGGCCATCCAGGAGTCCCACTGTCCATGAGGTTCCAAGGAAGCTTGGAAAACAATGCTCCTCCCATCCCTATCCTTTTGGTCGAAGCACTGTGAGGTGCTAATTCAGAAAAATAATTTTTTCAATTTTTATCCTCAGAAACATTCCTAAATGGCCGAGTGCTTGTTGTCACTTTCTTGTGGGCTGACGTAGCACATGCAATCATCAACATCTATGCCCCAAACGGTGCACGCAAGCATCAGAAATTTTTCTCATTGATCAAATCCCTCCCGCTACCCCCAGACTCTTTCCTAGTCAGCGACATGAACTGTTGGCTAACCTCACCAATGGACTGGTGGCCTTCCTCACCCCACACCCCCCAGGGTCATGTAGAACTGCGCGTTCTAAAGGCCACCATCAGGTTAATAAATGCACTGCTGCGACATGCCCTGCTGCTCAAAAACATGACGCGTCCCCATAACCACAATGGCCAGATAAGGTCCATGACCCGCATCAACCTTATCCTAACACCGGCAAAATTCCAACCCCACATCTCCCACTTCAAAAAACAAAAATGGAATTCTCCGACTATCAACTGGTCTCGCTAACCTACCACCTATCTGTCACAGCTGCTAAGGCCCCGCATTAGTGCAAAATCTGCCCCTCCAAGCTCGCATCACCAGGATCTTCCACATGGGTGGAAGTGGCAACTTTAGCAAAAAAAGTTTGTTGCACCATTTTGCATGGACCCCATTTCCACATGGGCAACTTTCAAAGATGATACCATCTGCCACTCTCACCATCTCTCCTCCAGATGCTCACGAGCCACATCGGCGGTCATTTCGCGCGCTCTGGCAGAGTTGACACCTGGAGTCCAACATCCCAGCTACAGGATACAGCTCTGCATGGGGCTGGAAGTGGGAGGAGGCAGCCACCCACCTCAACGCACTCAAAAGGCAACACAAACATCAGGTTTGTGTTCAGTACAGGGCCACACGCATAACAAAAGGTGACAAGTGCACCACACATTTCTTTAAAAAAAAATTTGCACCACACCAGAGGATGGCCTGCACACAGGTGCGAAGATCAGATGATTCCATTGTGGATACTCCAGCCAAAGTGGCAATCAAAACATAAAAGTATTACTCTGAGTTATACCAATCTGATCCAATTCAGCCAGCTGAAGCAGCAGAATTTCTTGACTGAGCCCACATCTGCACCATTTTCTGATACCTGGAAAAAATGAATTTGATTACTCTGACCGAAATATGGACAGCCATTCGCGGTGCGCCAAACTGAAAATTCCCAGGCCCAGATGGCATTCCATATGAGTTCTACAAAAAGTATTTCAAATATATATCCCCATTGCTGGTCGCCTCACTTAACCAAAGCCTGTTGGAAATGCGCCTCCTACCAGGAGGACATGAGGCCTTTACCATCACACTCTTCAAGAAAGGGGATAAGCTAGACTTACCCAACTGGCGCCCCATTTTCTCTAACAAACACAGACACTAAAATTTTAACAAAAATCATGGCTAACCATTTAGGGACTGTAGCATCTGCCACCATCTCCCCAGAAAAATTTGGTTTCATACCCAGAAGGTCGATTTGGGATAACGTGCACTCTGTGGCTAATGTATGTCAATCCACAGCCTCTGGGGCACTTGTATTCTTTAACCAACAAAAGGCCAATGATAGAGTGAACTGGGAATACCTCAGGGCCTGCCTCCATCAATTCCGCCTACCCCCTCGCTTCATCAACTGGGTGATGCTGCTCACGGAATATGCAACAATGGCAGTATGTGGCCCTGGCTTCCTAACGGAAGTAGTCCGCCCTCAAAGGGGCTTGCAACAAGGGGACCCCCTCAGCCCACTCTTATACAACTTCAGCCTTGACCCACTACTGCGAAACGTGAATGCCCAACTCACTGGGGTCCATATGCCAGGCCAAGCCCCAGTCAAGATAATGGCGTTTGCAGATGATTGTGTGGTTGGGGTGTCTAATAATCAAGATGCACGCGAGCTTGAAGCTCTCATCTGGGAGTATTCCCGGGTAAGCAATGTGGCACTGAACGCTTCCAAAACCGAAATCATCCTCCTTGGTCAGTTTCAGAACTGCTGGACCCCAGCAATTAGTTCCCAACCCAGCCCATCTGCTCGCCCACGTCTTCGCCCTACTAACTCAACACACACTGCCCCACTGGTGCTCCCCTTTGTGCCACGTCCTACCATAGGACCGGTACGCCATCTGGGCGTGTGGATGGAGGCAAGTGGATATGTGTCAGCAGTAATGGAGTGCCATATTCTGGACAACGTGACGAAGCGAATCGCCTCCCTCAAAGCCCACCCTACTTCCCTTACTGGTAGGGTCGTTTTAGCCAACTCTATGCTCCTCTCCAAAGTCTAGTTCAGAGCCCACGCCATCCCCTTCTCCCCAAGCTTCTTCAAATCCTTGTATGCTTTGCTGCAAGGATGGCTTTGGTCAGGCTGCCCTCCACCAGTATGGCTAGAGGTCATGTTTGGCCCTCATCATGGTGGCATGGGCCTGCTTGACTTCAAAGCCCATGATGTTAAGATCCTGGGCAACTAGATTGCAGCCATCACTGCCCCTACACTAACCTCCCAACACTGGTCCCGCGCAGCCCACTCCAACTTCTCCCGCGCCTTGGGCCTCAACAATCCATCAAACCCCACTCCCTGATGAAATACCTCGCATCACACACATTGGCCACAGGTCCTCATGGGACTAAAAACCACTACAAACGAATTTTACTCTCCATGTGGAGCGCTGAGTGGAGAATTCATATTAGCGGACATACAACCCAAAGAGGCCACCCCTCTCCTCAGTTCACATAAGAGATACAGGGGCTACCCATCCATGATGGCGTGATCCCCATACGGCCCCATGTACTATCCAGGGTGGACTACCTGGACAAGATGGACATTTTTACTCCTTTGAGACCCAAAAAACTATCTGGAAATATGCACACCATCCTCTGTTGCAGCCTCAAGTCCGCTCCCATGTGTGGCGCTGCCTGAGGCGGGTGTATCGTACAGCTGAGCGCTCTAACGCTTTACACTCATCCTGTGTCATGTGTGGCCAGTATGGAACGCTGTTCCACCACCTGGAGAAGTGCCCTACCTCTAAAGTGATATGGCGCGAAGTTCAACGTCTGCTAGGCCAGGATCAAACGCATCCCTTCAGTCTGTCAAGAGATATGTTTGCTTCATCAATGGCCTCCTCTCTTCCACCCTCCCTCCATGCTTTGGTGGTTGCAATCGCCATGTGGACCATCCACACGATTGTCTTAGATGCCATCGCAGGCTCCACCACCACCATCCCAGAAGCTGTCCACAGATTCCGGTCTCATTTGTTGGACCACTTTCAAGCGTGGATGTTTGGATACCTCCCACTGCGTCGCTGACAGCTGGTCTCCTCCTGATTCCCAGTCTGGTTCATCAAATAAGACCCCTTCCTCCAAACGTGTTCAGTTGTGGCTACGGCCCCTCCACACGTTCCCTCCCCCTCTCCATAAGTGGCGTTCCCACTGGCAACAAGAGATAGCATTGCTTCTCTGGGGTGCCTTCCCTGGTACTAAGTTTTGTCTCTTCTGAGTCATATTCGGAAGTGTCCGTCTCATGGTCAGCCTTCCACGCAATAAATTCAAAAATAATAACCATAATAGGCTCTCATATGCCATTTAGGAAACTTAAAATTACCATGCTTCCATATTACACAGTGCTAATAAATCTCACAAGTATAAACAACCATATGTTTGGTAACCTTTTTTAGAAGTATTGCATAGAGTATATAGATAACATCCTTGTCTTCTCATGTCACTAGAAGATAATTGGGAAGATGCTAAGAAAATAAGGGAGTTATTAGAGGACCGTGTTTGAACTCTAAGGTTATGAGATGTAAGTTTAAAAAAGTCATGTTTTTATATTATTTAACAGAAAAATATGGGTTTTTTTAACTATTTCAGGCGCATAAATGGAAAGCTACACATAAATATAGTCATGAATCATTCCATGTAAATTATGTTTTAATGTTAACTAAAAATTACACATCAGTTTGGGAACTCCCACTTAATTTTTAGGGGATGTACATTTTTTACATGAAAAAGAGAATCAGGATTTACAACAAGTATAGCATGATAGTAACTCTTTTATTGACATATTTATATACTATTAAAAATAAAAATGAAAACAGAATCCTTTGACATTATCTTATAAAAGTGTTGCTTTATTAAGGGAAGATTGTGTAGCTCATCAAGTTTCATATCATACCTAAAGATGTTTTATGGTGAAATAAAACAATTCTTATATATAAGAGAATTTTGTCACTTTCTAGCACTTTACAAGTGGTAGCAATTTCATATATACTTAGAGAATCAGTAATAAGTACAAGCCGCCAAGAATGAAATGTTTAAAGCCCACGAAAAATAGAGGCATGCATGGTGGCTTTTTGATTTATACCTAAAGCGAGATCTCATTTGCATTTATTTAAAAAGTAGAAAATCTCCATTTATAGACATTGAGTAGAGTTTCAGGACTAGTATATATAAAAAGAACTAGAAATATAAAACTTAATACAGCTTTACTATGAAATTATATTTTATTAAAGACGTGGAAAGAAAATAGCAAATAGGATTTCTGTAGAAAAAAGAAAATAAAGTAACTTTATTTATTAGCTTAGTGTTATATTATTAGAGGGTTGCAATAAGAAAGATTAAAATTGGGGAAAACTTGAACTAATCTTGATTATTTTGGTGAAGGGTATGGTTATTAGTGGAGACTTTCCAGTGATAGGTGTTGGAAACAACTCATAATCATACTTTTATAGTTATATGAAAGGGTAGAAAATGGAAGATTTAGTGAAGTGGTATTACATGTGGCCTGGTATTTTGTAACAACTTGAAGGTATTTAAAAAATCTTTCTATATTCTAGATAAAACTTAGATGTATATGTGGTAGGATTTAGAACCATGAGAATTCGCCTGTAAACATGATCTTTACTTATTATTGACTTATTACTAAATTACCAGGTCAGTAGGAACAGATGACTTGATTATTGTGGTAGGACAGTTGACTGGAATAAAACTTTTTTCCACTTTAATCAAGTATATCTATATGAAAGACCAGATATGTTCTTTGTTAGTAATAACAATAAATCATGAAATACCAGATATAATTGGTCAGACAAAAATTTAAGTTGCATCGCAATTTTGAGTTCATATGTTAAAAAACTGAGATTTTAGCCATTTAGGTATTTTTCTTACTATCACAGTTGGATAGCCATGCAATAAGTATGGGTAAGTTAAGTTAAAAATCCATAATGCTAATCTAATGGAGACAGGATGACTGAACGAGGGGTTGACTTGCACAATTTGCATATAACAGTTGGGATCATGAATCTATAAGTAAGACTAAAAAGTAAAGAGGAAAATCTAGAAGGTGATTTTAAAAAACTGGCGGGACACCTCAGAAGATTTTAAAATAAGAAACTCATGTGTATATAAATTTTAAATTTATTGTGGGGAAGGCTGACCATGGGACGGACACTTCTGAAATTGACTCAACCAAGACAACACTTAGTAACAGGGAAGGCACCCCAGAGAAGCAATGCTATCTCTTGTTGCCAGCGGGAACGCCACTTATGGAGAGGGGAGGGAACGTGTGAAGGGGCCGTAGCCACATATAAACATTTGTGGAGGAAGGGATGTGATTTGATGAACAAAACTGGGAACCAAGAGGAGACCAGCTGTCAGCGGTGTGGTGGGAGGTATCTAAACATCCATGCCTGAAAGTGGTCCACCAAATGATACCAGAATCTGTGGAAAGCTTCTGGGAGGGTGGGGGTGGAGCCTGCGATGGCATCCAAGACAATCATCTGGATAGTCCACATGGCGATTGCGACCACCAGAGCATGGAGGGAGGGTGGAAGGGAGGATACCATTGATAAAGCAAACAAATCTCTTGACAGACTGAAGGGATGTGTTTGATCCTGGCCCAGCAGACGTTGAATTTCGCGCCATATCACTTTAGAGGTAGGACACTTCTCCAGGCGGTGGAACAGCGTTCCATACTGGCCATACATGACGCAGGATGAGTGTAAAGCGTTAGAGCGCTCAGCTGTATGGTACACCCGCCTCAGGCAGCGCCACATGTGGGAGCGGATTTGAGGCTTCAACAGAGGATGGTGAGCGTATTTTCAGATGGTTTTTTGGATCTCAATGGAGTAAGGGATGTCCATCATGTTCAGGTAGTCCACCGTGGATAGGACATGGGGCCGTATGGGGATCACGCCATCATGGATGGGTAGCCCCTGTACCTCTTGTGTGAACTGAGGAGAGGGCAGCCTCTTCTGGTTGTATGTCCGCTAATATGAATTCTCCACTCAGCACTCCACATGGAGAGTAGGATTCGTTTGTAGTGGGCTTTAGTACCGTGAGGACCTGTGGCCAATGGGTGTGAAGCCAGGTATTTCATCAGGGAGTGGGGGTTCAATGGATTGTTGAGGCCCAAGGCGCGGGAGAAGTTGGAGCAGGCCGCGCAGGACCAGTGTTGGGAGGGTAGTGTAGGGGCGGTGACTGCCGCAATCCAGGTACCCAAGCTCTTGGCTGCATGGGCTCTAAAGTCAAGCAGGCCCATGCCACCGTGCTGATGAGGGCCAAACATGACTTCTAACCATACTGGTGGAGGGCATCCTGACCATAGCCATCCTTGCAGCAGGGCATGCAAGGATTTGAAGAAGCTTGAGGAGAAGGAGATGGCGTGGGCTCCAAACCGGACTTTGGAGAGGAGCATAGAGTTGGCAAGAACAACCCTACCAGTAAGGGAAGTAGGGTGGGCTCTGAGAGAGGCGATTCTCTTCCTCACGTTGTCTAGAATACGGCACTCCATTACTGCTGACGCGTATCCGCCTGCCTCCATCCACATGCCCAGATGGCGTACAGTCCTATGGTAGGACGTGGCACAAAGGGGAGCACCAGTGGGGCGGTGTGTGTTGAGTTAATAGGGCGAAGACGTGGGTGAGCAGATGGGCCAGGTTGGGAACTAACTGCTGGGGTCCAGCAGTTTTGATACTGACCAAGGAGGATGATTTCAGTTTTGGAGGCGTTCAGTGCAGCATTACTTACCCGGGAATACTCCTGGATGAGACTTCAAGTGCGCGTGAATCTTTATTATTAGACACCCCCACCACACATTCATCTGCAAACGCCATCATCTTGACTGGGGCTTGGCCTGGC
Organism: Massospora cicadina; assembly: GCA_022478985.1. Lineage (NCBI taxonomy): Eukaryota > Fungi > Entomophthoromycota > Entomophthoromycetes > Entomophthorales > Entomophthoraceae > Massospora > Massospora cicadina. The sequence continues at coordinate 175,264 of JAKSZP010013236.1, forward strand.
ACATGGACCCCAGTGAGTTGGGCATTCGCATTTCGAAGTAGTGGGTCAAGGCTGAAGTTGTACAAGAGTGGGCTGAGGGGGTCCCCTTGTCACAAGCCCCTTTGAGGGCAGACTAATTCTGTTATGAAGCCATGGCCACGTACTGCCATTGTTGCTGATTCCGTGAGCAGCATCACCCAGTTGATGAAGCGAGAAGCTAAGCGGAATTAATGGAGGCAGGCCTTAGGTATTCCCAGTTTACTCTATCATTGGCCTTTTGTTGGTCCAAGAATACAAGTGCCCCAGAGGCTGTGGACTGGCACGCGTTGGCCACTGAGTGCACGTTGTCCCAAATTGACCTTCTGGGTATGAAACTGAATTGTTCTGGGGAGATGGTGGCAGATGCTACAATCCCTAAACGGTTAGCCATGATTTCTGTTAAAATTATTGTATCCGTGTTAGTTAAAGAAATGGGGCGCCAGTTGGCTAAGTCTAGCTCCCCTTTCTTGAAGAGTGTGACGGTGAATGCCTCTTGTCCTCCTGGAGGAGGCGCGTCTCCAAAAGGCTTTGGTTAAGTGAGGCCAACAGTAGTGGGGATATATATTTTAAGTTCTTTTTATAGAACTCATATGGAATGCGATCCGGGCCTGGGATTTTTGTTTTGGTGCACTGTGAATGACTGTCCATAATTTGTTCAGAGTAATCAAATCCATTATTTCTGGGTATTGGGAAATGGTGCAGATGTATGCTCGGTTAAGAAATACACCACTTTGGCTGGCTGAATTGGAACGGATCAGTACAACTCAGAGTAATACTTTTGTGTTTCGATTGTCACTTTGGCTGGCATATCCGCAATGGAATCATCTGATATTCACACCTGTGTGAAGGCCACGCTCTGGCATGGTGCAAAATTTTTTTAAAAAATATGCAGTGCACTTGTTGCCTTTTGTGATGTGTTTGGCTCTGTACTGAACACAAACTTAATGTTTGTGTTGCCTTTTGAGCGCGTTGAGGTGGTCGGCTACCTCTGCCCACTTCCAGCCCCAAGCAGAGCTGTATCCTGTAGCCGGGATGTTGAACTCCAGGTGTGCCAACTCTTCCAGAGCGCACGAAATGACAGCCAAAGTGGCTCATGAGCATCTGGAGGAGAGGTGGCGAGATTGGAAGATGATATCTTCTTTGAAAGTTGCCCATGTGGAAATGGGGTCCACACAAAATGGTGCAACAAACTCTTTTGCCAAAGTTGCTGATTCCACCCACATGGAAAATCCTGTTGACGCAAGCTCAGGGGGCGGATTTTGCACCAATGTGGGGCCTTAGCAGCTGTGACAGGAAGGTGGTAGGTTATCAATACCAGTCAATGGTCAGAGAATTCCATTTTTGTTGTTTTAAAGTGGGATATGTGGGGTTGGAATTTCACCAGTGTAAGGATAAGGTCGATGTGGGACATGGACCTTAATTGGCCATTGTGGACGTGGGGGTGCATCATGTTCTTGAGCAGCGGGGCTTGCCACAGCAGTGCATCCTTTAACCCAAGGGTGGCCTTTAGAATACAAAGTTCAACATGGCCCTGGGGGGCGTGGGAGGAGGAAGGCCACCTGTCCGTTGGAGTGTTTAGCCAACAGTTCATGTCACCAACTACAAAAGGGTCTGAGGGTAGCGGGAGGGATTTGACTGATGAGAAAAATTCCCAACGCTCTCGCGCACCATTTTGGGCATAGATGTTGATGATAGTGTGTACCACGTTGGCCCACGAAAAGGTGACAATGAGGACTCAGCCATTGAGGAAGGTTTCTGATGATAAAAATTTGAAGAAATTATTTTTCTGAATTAGCACCCCACAGTGCTTTGACCAAAAGGATAGGGATGGGAGGAGCATTGTTTTCCAAGCCTCCTCGGAACCTCACAGACAGTGGGACTCCTGGATGGCCAGGATATCCACAGGTAAATTTTGTTGTAAAAAACTCAGTTTCCTAGCCCGGGACAGTGAGGCCTTGAGTCTGGCGATATTCAACATCCCTAAAGTGAAGGTTTCCCCCATTGTACCTTAGGTGCGAGGGGGTGGGCACTGGGCCCACTAGTCTCCTCTAGATCCCCATGGGCCTTCATGGCAGCGAGGGTGTTTGCAGCAATGCTATTGGTATTTTTGTTAATTTTTGCAGAAAGGTTTGCGTTGGCTTTTGCCTTCACTTTTTATTTCCTTGATGTCAGATGAATTTTTTGTGGTGTGGATGAGTTCGGTGCACTGTTGTGTGGGCCAAAAAAAATTTTCAGGTAGGATGGGCCCCAAGTCAGTTTCAACTGGAGCTTGGTTGCAACAATTGGGTGAGATTGAGTCCCCCATTGGATCCTCAGATTGGGTTTAATTGGCATGGGCTTCCCAATCTGATTGGTTGATGGATTCCCAAGTTGCTTCTGCTGCAAAGGTTTCGATGTCCTCCTGGCGTTGGGAGTGTCGGATAGTGGTGGTGACTTTGGCCGCTTCCTTGGCTGCAGCCCTGCATGCCTTCTTGGCCTTCTTCTGCTCTTGTGGGGAAATAGGTTTTACCAGAAGGTAGCATCCTTGTGCTCCCCACGGGAAAGCCTCTTTAGTGCTTACGGTTGGTTCATAGTGCGCCTCTCTGCTGGCCATGGCCGCTGAGGGGTGCTCTTGGAATGTGACGCCCTCCTTGGTGGGGCATGCATGTGCCTTATGGCCGAACGCGTCACAATGGGTGCAGATGGGGGGCGCGCTATCATTGGTTACCCAGAAAGGGTGGGTGGTATGCCCTTCAATGTTAGTAAAAGTGAAGTGCAGGATCTGGGTTAGGTCCTTCACGATCTCCTCAGTTGGGGTCAGAACTGTGTTGGCTTTGCTGGTGCACAGGTGTGGCATCAGCATAAAGCGTTGCATTTCAAAATATTGTACTTCGCTGTAGATGGCGAGACCATCTTTCAGGTGTTGCTCAAAATGTCACGTTTTACCGTAGTAGGCAAGAAGTCAAACGTGAGGAAAATTTGGTTGGATTTTATCCATCTAGTGCATTTTGTTTTGACAACCCGTTGCCCTTCGGGGAGGTTGATCACTACGCGCACTGCAGCAGTATCTGCTGCCTCCTTGTTTTTGAAACCTAGGTCCAGCCAACCATATGACATGGAATGAGGTGCAACGTACATTGCAGTTGGGAAAATTGTGTGCACATCTTCATAAAATTTTTACCATAAAGCCATTTGTTAGATGTCCAGAAACACGCGGACTCCATATTCCATCAATGAAAGTGGCTGTTAGTGTGGCGTATTGATTTACTGGTTGCATCGTGCTTGCCAAGTGAGGATTTCTGGGGAAATAGTGACCACCAGTTTTTTGAAATTTTTTTCTATTTCACTGGTTTCTCTGAGGCGTTTTTGAACGTTTGAGGCTGCGGGCCTCCCACCTGCTCCTCTTACCTTACTTGCCCAACTGCTCCCTGATTTGGGCGCAGACTAATCTCCTCTATGAGATTATCAAACTAGATTCAGACTTGAATTGAATGGGTTGCAAAAGTGATTGCAACGATAGAGAAAAGCTTTTCCTCTTGTGTATATAAAGATACTAAAACAAAACCTTTTGTAATCTATTTTGCATAGAAATACAATGCCAAAATGTACTGTTTGCATGTTACATATTTAAGAAAAAGTATAGGGTTTAGTATGTGGTAAGAATTATGCAGTACAAAAATAAAAAAATGAAGATGAGACTAGATAAATTAAAATCTCAAAATTTACTTAGAGTGATGAATGATGAGGCTTAAAGTTAGGTGATACCAAGGGCTTTTGCTTAACTAACAATATATGGGGCTCAATTCAATTTGTTTTTTATTTTAACCATAAAACCATTTTATTAACTTTTGGTAAAGGAGATTGAGAAACAACATTAGTAAGATACTGGATACTAATGTAAATTTTTGAATGCAGTATCTACTTCTTGAATGGAAATTATTTCTATGGAGGTGACAATATTATAATCTAAATAATACAGATTGCAATAATATCAAAAGTTAAAGTTTCTCTTTTAAAGGAAAGGAGCGATGTGACACCTAGGACAATATTTTATTACTGCACAGCTCTGAACTCACTAAAATAGAGCACATTGTTCAAGAAAAAAAAATATAGTTCAGGATACTGAAGTTTCTAAGAGACATATTTTTTTATCTTATAACTAAATTTATTATGAGGCACACCAACCAGGGGATGGACATTACCAAAGCGCAGAAAGTGACAAAAAAACTGAATGAACTAAACTCTCAGACTGAAAGAAAATGACTGTTCAAAGAACAGGCGAAACATAACAATCAAGACACCAACCTACCAGAAAGACATCGCCAAGGCGCTCATCCTACCATGGTGGAAGGGGAGGTGGATTTGGGGGGCTCATTCTTAGTATCATGCTCCTCATTGGTGAGAGCATGAGCCAAGGAGGAGAGCAAAGGGGTGGGGTGATCAGTGACTGGGGAGTGAGGTTAGTAACAAGTGGCTGCTTGAGGAAATTATTGTACAATAGTAAGTCGCTGATGTATTTGGAAATGGTGGCCTCCGCCTTAATGTGGAGGGCAGGGAGATGGGACAGTGAAGCCACAAAGGCTTGGGTGACTTGAGAGTTATCCTGCGAGGCAGAAACCACTCTCTGGATGGCATCCTTAGCACGCCTGTGGGAAATTTCAATGGTCATTTTTTGGTTTATGGATGTGGATGGCCTGAGGATGGGGGGTGGGAGTTCCATGGCTAGCGCTGCTACTGATGACCCAGCCAGTTCATGGATAGTGGTTACTTCAGGGTGGGTGGCTGCTGTGACAGCGAGCTGGTGGTCTAAGTGGAACTTCATGGCGTCCAGTTGGGGGGCATAATATCATTGAAGATCAGTTTGGGATTCCAAACCTGGATAAATTCGTCATATGTGGGTTGCAAGGCCTCAATAAAATTAACTATCTCATCAGTTTCAGCCAAAGAGGACCATGGGTTCAAAATCAAACTCAAAATTGTGGTATGCAAATTGAAGTGTGGCTGGCGATTTCAGAATAACATGAAAACCCAAATTAGTCCAAGCTGATTCCTGATTGGATGAGGTGCAAGTGGCACAGGGCAAGGCGCAAGTGGCACTGGCCTGAGGAAGGGGCTTATTGGCTGCAGCAAGCACCAAGGTGGCAGCAGGCTTTGGGGGAGGGGGTAGAATTGTACCCCATGTCAGAAAAGTAGTGGGGTGTGAGGCTAAGTGGGGCCATGCAATGACTGCGCTGGGTCAGAGGAAGTTGCGAGGGAGGGGCATTTGCGCTTTGAGTGATCTAACTCAAAACAAGAAGGATAGATTGTCCTCCCGCCCTCTACATGGGCCCAGAATGGGTGGTTGGGGGCAGAGGGTATGATGGCGTGGGGTGGAAGTGACAAAGCTATTTTAAAATTTTTTTGGGCTGATTGTGGCAAATGCCTGAGGCCCAGCTAGGCGAGCGGCCCCATTGGGGACCACAAACTGAAGGATGGGGTTGGAGCCATACGCGGCCAATCCTTCCATTAACTCCCAATGAAGTACTGCGGGGGAGGTGAGTGGGCAACCCCGCGAATTGGACTACCATGGTTGTGTCAGTGGGGAGCTGGGTGCATGCAGTTGGAATGAGTGTGCCCTTGAAAACCAGGGGCACAGTAGCCACAGTGGTGGCATCAGCTTCGCAGGTAAAGCTGAGGTCAAAATACCCCTTAAAGGGGTGGAAGTTGATGAAACTGGGTGGCTGCATCACCGCTTGGGCCAGGTTGATAATTTCTTGTTCCTCATATGGGAACAATCTCCCATACTCGACCTGAAGGTTAAAATGGAACAGGGAGTGGGGGAGAATGAGTGGGCTGCGAGGCACCACCTGGGTACATGCCAGTTGGATGGCGAGATCCTTGGATGGACTAAACTGACCCAAGGACTTATTGGGACTAGATGATCTAGACCGAGCACGTTTTCCTGCTGGACAGAAAATGCTAGGTAGGGTTTCGCCACTGCCCCACACTGGAGCAGCTGGTGGTGAATCTGACATCATTGGGGATTGAATGGCAGCGGTTGGCATTTGATCGCTTATTGTTTACTTACTTTTTGGTTTTTTAATAAAAATTGCTTGAATTTGACTTTGAGCAGAAAGAAAAACTCTCTAAGAGACATATTGTACTGAAAAAGGCTTAATTATAATTTATGATGATATCCAGTTTTTAGTTGTTATAAAAAATAGTTACTTAAGTGGGGATGTAATATGGATAAAGATCTAAAATTTTTAGTGTATCAGTTTTGAGCTTGAAAAATAAAAGGGAAAGGTAAATGAGAAAAATTTTCTTGCATAATGGTGATCAGGATTAGCAAAGTTTATCATATTCTTATTGATAACGTAGTTAAAAAAGGGTTTTATCCATTTTATGGCTACTAAAAACAAATAAGGTAGCTATATTAATTTGGTTTTAATCTCAATACTGATTTTTAAAGGCACTTGAAAAAAATATGGCTACTAGATTAATTTAGATTAGGTTTTAGGAAGTGATCATTGCACTTTAGACCCTATCATATAGCTAGTATATCTTACTTGGTGTCATTATCTTCACATCAATTCTTCAATAGTAATTTTTTGTCATTCAACTTTTCTTTCTCATTGCTAACACTTTTGCAACCTACTCAATTCAAGACTAAATCTAGTTTGACAATCTCACAGAGGAGATTAGTCTGCGCCCATGTCAGGGAGCAGTTGGGCAAGCAAGGTAAGAGGAGCAGGCGGAAGGCCCGCGGCCTCCAACATTCGAAAACGCCCCAGAGAATCTGGCGGAATAGACAAAAATCTCAAAAAACTGGCGGTCACAATTTCCCCCAGAGATACTCGCGTGGCAAGCATGATGCAACCAGTACATTAACACGCCACATTCCAGCCACTTTCATCGGTGGAATTCGGAGTCCATGTGTATCTGGACATCCAAAAAACGGCCTTATGGGAAAAATTTTGTGAAGATGTGCACACAATTTTCTCAACTGCGGTGTATGTTGCACCTCACTCCATGTCACGTGGTTGGCTGGACCTAGGTTTTGAAAGCAAAATAGCAGCAGATGAGGCTGCAGCGGTGCGCATAGTGGTCGACCTCCCCAAAGGGCAATGGGTCATCGAAACCAAATGCACCAGATGGACAAAATCAAACCAAATTTTCCTTACGTTTGACTTTTTGCCTACTACGGTAAAACGTGACATTTTGGAGCAACACCTGAAAGATGGTCTCGCCATATATGGCGAAATACAATCTTTTGAAATGCAACGCTTCACGCTGATGCCACACCTGTGCACTGGCAAAGCCATCGCAGTTCTAACCCCAACTGAGGAGATCATGAAGTACTAACCCAGATCCCGCACTCCACTTTTATTGATATCACAGGGCATACCACCCACCCATTCCAGGTAACCGTGGACAGCGCGCCCCCATTTGCACCCACTGTGACGCGTTCAGCCATAAGGCGCACGCATGCCCCATCAAGGAGGGCATCACATTCCAAGAGCACCCCTAGGCAGCCATGGCCAGTGGAGAGGCGCACTACGAACCAACCACAAGCACCAAGGAGGCTTTCCCATGGGGAGCACAAGGCTGCTATCTATTGGTAAAGCCCATCTCCCCGCAGAAGTGGAAGAAGGCCAAGCAGGCCCATAGGGCCGCGGCAAGGAAGTGGCCAAGGCCACCACTGCCATCCCACACTCACAACGCCAGGAGGACATGGAGACCTTCGCGGCAGAAGCGACTTAGGAATCCATCATCCAATCAGATTGGGAAGCCCATGCTGAGCGGGCCACTCAATCTGAGGATCCAATGGGAGATTTGATCTCACCCAATCGCTGCACCCAAGCTCCAGTCAAAACTGACTTGGGACCTATCCCAACTGAAATTTTTTTTTGACCCGCTCAATGGTGCACCAAACTCATCCACACCGCAAAAAATTTGTCTGACGTCGGGAAAACAAAAAGCGAAGGCCAAAGCCAATGTGACTCTTTCCACAAAAATTAACAAAAACCCTGATAGCATTGCTGCTAACACCCGCGCTGCTGTGAAAGCCCGTAGGGACCTGGAAGAGGCTGGTGGGCCTGGGGGCCCACCCCCTCACACCTAAGGTGTGAAGGGGGAAACCTTCACTCTAGGGATGTTGAATATCGCCAGACTCAAGGCCTCACTATCCCGGGCTAGGAAACTGAGTTTTTTACAACAAAATTTACCTGTGGATATCCTGGCCATCCAGGAGTCCCACTGTCCACAAGGTTCCAAGGAAGCTTGGAAAACAATGCTCCTCCCATCCCTATCCTTTTGGTTGAAGCACTGTGGGGTGCTAATTCAGAAAAATAATTTTTTCAAATTCACATTCTCAGAAACATTCCTAAATGGCTGAGTGCTTGTCATCACCTTCTCGTGGGCTGACGTTGCACACACAATCGTCAACATCTATGCCCCAAATGGTGCACACAAGCGTCAGGAATTTTTCTCGTTGGTCAAATCCCTCCCGCTACCCCCTGATTCTTTCCTAGTTGGCGACATGAACTGTTGGCTAACCTCACCAACGGACTGGTGGCCTCCCTCACCCCATGCCCCACAGGGTCATGTAGAACTACGCATTCTAAAAGCCACCCTTGAGTTAATGGATGCGCTGCCATGACATGCCCCACTGCTCAAAAACATGACGCATCCCCATGTCCACAACGGCCAATTAAGGTCCATGACCCGCATTGACCTTATTCTAACACCGGCGAAATTCCAACCCCACATCTCCCAAATCAAAACAACAAAAATGGAATTCTCCAATCACCAACTGGTCTCGATAACCTACCACTTACCCATCACAGTTGTAAAGGCCCCACATTGGTGCAAAATCCGCCCCCCCGAGCTCACATCACCAGGATTTTCCACGTGGGTGGAAGAGGCAACTTTGGCAAAATTGTTTGTTGCACTGTTTTGTGCGGACCCCATTTCCACATAGGCAACTTTCAAAGAGGACACCATCCGCCACTATCGCCATCTCTCCTCCAGACACTCATGAGCCACATCAGCAGTTATCTCGCGCGCCCTGGAAGAATTGGCCCACTTGGAGTCCAACATTCCAGCCACAGGATACAGCCCTGCATGGGGCCAGAAGTGGGCGGAGGCAGCCGCCCAACTCAACGCACTCAAAAGGCAACACAAACATCGGGTTTTTGTCCAATACAGGGCCACATGCATCACTAAAGGCGACAAGTGCACCGCATACTTCTTTAAAAAATTTTCGCACCACGCCAGAGTGTGGCCTGCACACAGGTGCGAAGATCAGATAATTCCATTGTGGACACACCGGCTAAAGTGGCAATCAAAATGCAAAAATATTACTCCAAGTTATACCAAGCTGAACCAATTCAGCTGGCCGAAATGGCGGAATTTCTCAACTGAGCTCATATCCACACCATTTTCCAATACCCGGAAATAATAAAAATAATTACTCCAAATGAGCTATGGACAGCCATTCACGGTGCGCCAAACCAAAAATGCCCAGGCCCAGATGGCATTCCATATGAGTTCTAAAAAAATATTTCAAATATATATCCCCATTGCTGCTAGCCTCAATTAACCAAAGCCTGTTGGAAACGCGCCTCCTACCAGGAGGACATGAGGCCTTTGCTGTCACACTCTTCAAGAAAGGGGATAAGCTTGACTTAGCCAACTGGCGCCCCATTTCTCTAACAAACACAGACACCAAAATTTTAACAAAAATCATGGCTAACCATTTAGGGACTGTAGCATCTGCCACCATCTCCCCAGAACAATTCAGTTTCATCCCCAGAAGGTCAATTTGGGATAGCGTGCACTCTGTGGCTAATGTATGTCAGTCCACAGCCTCTGGGGCACTGGTATTCTTGGACCAACAAAAGGCCTATGATAGAGTGAACTGGGAATACCTCAGGGCATGCCTCCATCAATTCCGCCTACCCCCCGCTTCATCAACTGGGTGATGCTGCTCACAGAATATGCAACAATGGCAGTGCGTGGCCCAGGCTTCCTAACAGAAGTAGTCTGCCCTCAAAGGGGCTTGTGACAAGGGGACCCCCTCAGCCCACTCTTATACAACTTCAGCCTTGACCCACTACTGCAAAATGTGAATGCCCAACTCACTGGGGTCCATGTGCCAGGCCAAACCCCAGTCAAGATGATGGCATTTGCAGATAATTGCATGGTGGGGGTGTCTAATACCAAAGATGCACATGCGCTTGAAGCCCTCATCCAGGAATATTCCCAGGTAAGTAATGTGGCACTGAATGCCTTCAAAACTGAAATCATCCTCCTTGGTCAGTTTCAGAACTGCTGGGCCCCAGCAATTAGTTCCCAACCTGGCCCATCTGCTCACCCACATCTTCGCCCTACTAACTCAACACACACTGCCCCACTGGTGCTCCCCTTTGTGCCACATCCTACCATAGGACTGGTGCACTATCTGGGCATGTGGATGGAGGCAGGCGGATACGTATCAGCAGTAATGGAGTGCCATATACTGGACAACGTGACGAAGCAAATCGCCTCTCTCAGAGCCCACCCTACTACCCTCACTGGCAGGATTGTTCTTGCCAACTCTATGCTCCTATCCAAAGTCTGGTTTGGAGCCCACGCCATCCCCTTCTCCCCAAGCTTCTTCAAATCCCTGTATGCTTTGCTGCAAGGATGGCTTTGGTCAGGCTACCCTCCACCAGTATGGCTAGAGGTCATGTTTGGCCCTCATCATCAAGGTGGCATGGGCCTGCTTGACTTCAAAGCCCATGCTGCCAAGATCCTGGGCACCTGGATTGCAGCCATCACTGCTCCTACACTCCCATCCCAATACTGGTCCCACGTAGCCTGCTCCAACTTCTCCCAAGCCTTGGGCCTCAACAATCCATCAAACCCCCACTCCCTGATGAAATACCTTGCATCACACACATTGGCCACAGGTCCTCACAGGACTAAAACCCACTACAAATGAATCCTACTCTCCATGTGAAGCGCAGAGTGGATAATTCATATTAGCAGATATACAACCCAAAGAGGCTGCCCCTCTCCTCAGTTCATACAAGAGGTACAGGGGCTACCCATCCATGATAGCGTGATCCCCATTTGACCCCATGTCCTATCCAGGGTGGACTACCTGGATATGATGGATATCCCTTATTCCACTGAGACCCAAAAGACTATCTGGAAATATGTACACCATCCTCTGTTGCAGCCTCAAGTCTGCTCCCATGTGTGGCACTGCCTGAGGCAGGTATATCGTACAGATGAGTGCTCTAATACTTTACACTCATCCTGTGTCATGTGTGGCCAGTATAGAATGCTGTTCCACCACCTAGAGAAGTGCCCCACCTCTAAAGTGATATGGCGCAAAGTTCAACGTCTGCTGGGCCAGGATCAAATGCATCCCTTCAGTCTGTCAAGAGATATGTTTGCTTCATCAATGGCCTCCCCCCTTCCACCCTCCCTCCATGCTCTGGTGGTTGCAATCGCCATGTGGACTATCCACATGATTATCTTGGATGCCATCGCTGGCTCCATCCCCACCCTCCCAGAAGCTGTCCTCAGATTCCAGTCTCACTTGGTGGACCACTTTCAAGCGTGGATATTTGGATACCTCCCACCGCATCGCTGATAGCTGGTCTCCTCCTGGTTCCCAGTCTGGTTCATCAAATCAGACCCCTTCCTCCACACATGCTCAATAGTTGCTACAGCCCCTTCACACATTCCCTCCCCCTCCCTATAAGTGGCATTCCCACTGGCAACAAGAGATAGCATCACTTCTCTGGGGTGCCTCCCCTGGTACTAAGTTTGTCTTTCCTGAGTCATATTCAGAAGTGTCCGTCCCATGGACAGCCTTCCCCGCAATAAATTTAAACTTTAAAATTTAAATTTTTTGTTATTCATATAGCACATATATTGTTGAATCTAAACATCATTTTTATATTGCAATCATGCACTTGGCATCTGCTACTAAATCCATCATGGCTCATCAGAAAAACCTTGTCCGTAACATTAAGTTATATAGAAAATTAAGTACTAGCATTTTAATTTATATGAATAGCTTAATATCATAAAAGAATATCTTATGTGAGGCAGACAATGTTTTTCAAACATATAAATGCGCATTTTGTATTAAGTGCTGAGAGGTGTTTATGTTGAGTGAACAGAAAACTCTATAGTATGGGTGAAGCCTTTATATGGGGTTTCCATTTCTACTTAATGATTTTAACCCCACCAAATGATTAGTTTTATATTTTATTTTATTTATTCGAGGCAAGCCGACCGGGGGACGGACATTACCTAAATAGAGAAAGAAAGTATCGACATGAAACCTGAGCAGGGTCAACTCTGTCGTAGAAAGTTTTTTTCACCTCCGGATCGGGACTCGGATTTTTCTGGTTACGTCATGGGTAAGGTTTTCGTGTTATTATACCTACTAACCGCCAATAGTTTCCTTCGGCTGGCACCCCGATCGATGTGCGAAGGGCGGGAATCGAACCCGCAACCTTCAGGTTAGCCGTACGCCCTACCGACTCGCCTTCCACCCCCATTAGTTTTATATTTTTATGGTGTTTTTACCCCGATTTTAAATGTGTCCAATCTTGAGTTACAACGTAACAAGAAATTACATTTATTATGATTAAATTGGAGAAAACAAGACAAAGATTAAAAGAATTTGAGTTGCCATCCTAGTGACAAAATCATTATTTAACTCTAAGTCAAACTTTCTATAAGGGATTCACCTATTCTTTACGCATATTAGAATATTCCCTTGTACTTTAGTTACTGATATATACTAAAAATATTTTTTGCAATCATGTAATTACTCTATACTTTGTTTGATAACAGAAAATTAGACATGATAAAAAGAATTTAATACAAATAAAACCTTCAAATGAAGTTTACGACTAGGCCATTTTTGGCCTAAAGAAAAATCATCATTTACTATACGATAATTTAAATGTATTATGGCTCAATTTGATACTAAGAATTTTCCTCCAGCCTTACTTGTGAGCAAAATCCCAGGGATGGAATCCTGGTTAGCTGAAGTAATAATACATCAGAATCTGAGGTGACTTCTCTATCAGATGACTTACAAAGTGGTATTTAAGTCATACCCTCAACAAGGTACAAATATGAGTCTGCTTAATTATTAACTTAAATAATACCAGGCCTTACCTGAATAAGCTATTTAAAAAAGTAAACAAGGCGGGTAAACCTTGGTACACATGTACCACACCAAGTTTTTTTTAACCTTTGCTTGATTTGAACATGTTTCAATCAAAACCTAACCCAAAGTGGAGCAAAAACCACCCTGCTATGCTACCACTCCTCTGAATAAGCTAATAAAGTTTAGTACTTCCTACAAAAATATGCACTAATCGTATTCATAAACTTTGAATGCGCTACCTATGAAGAGCCTCACATTTAGATAATCCCCTCTTATAAATTTTAATCGTCTTTATAGGACTATGTTGTTAGAAGTAACGTATAAAATCCAAAAGATATTTTTTTAAAAAGGTAGGTCTTTATTCTGAGTACAAGTTTTGTAAATTGGCTTCATTAAGTCACTTCACCTCTTACCATATACCGAATACTCTAGTTGTCAGGACCTAAGCAAGGATTAGCCACTCTTAATGTAAACAAAATATCTGATTTAAGACTTGAATTTTTCAAGTATTGACTGTTAGAATATTTGGTAATAGCACCATCAGCCTCTCAAAACTGAAGCATAACAGGATAGTGCTCACTACAGTGGGGCACAGCCATCGCTTAACAATAACTGTATCTAATTTGATTGAACCATGGTAAAATTTTATTGAAGTGTAGCCCCGCTGAGTGCACAACAGAATTGGTGAAGATGATGACCAAAATGGGAAGTTCGCCCTTGGTCACATCTGAAGGATTACAAGAAAATCCAATGGAGATCCCAGAACCTAGACGTCTAACCTGTATTTCCAATGAAATGGTCAGAGATTTAACTCAAAAATCACAAAGCCATGATAAGAGCCATTCACAAAGGGCATGCGTTATAGGTAGGACTCTTACAAATATATATGGTTCTAGTACTCTCCCAGAGTCATAAAGTTAAATAAAAAATCTATTACAATACTTCATGAAATTTTTAAACCCAGCTCTTTACCATATTGTGCACCTATAAGGAGGTAATAATGAGGAACCCCATCATCACATTAATACACAAGGGTGTTGAGTTTGGCCTATGAACAGGCCTAACATTTAGCATCACAAAGTATAAGGGACATATTCTGACAGATCAAAATTAAATCATTTTTATCTTATTCAACTACATAATCAATTGAGTACCCAAAAAATCTGGAAATATAAAGCATGTGAAAAAACTATAGAACTCCCCAAAAAGGATATTGGAGAGTATAACAGAAGGACTCAGAACTAGATTACTTTTGACTGTTAGCTTTGACATCAAGATGCTGAAATCTGTGATGTATAATGGTTCATGTTACTTCTGACCAATTTCATGAAGAAATAATTAAGCTCCTCAAGTCCTGACTAGAGCACTCCCTAAAACAAATTTATGAGCTCAATTCCTAACAAACCTCAGAGGCTCATTCTGTATCTCAGAACATTATTACCTAATAGCCCATATTGAGAAGAATCTAGTATCCCGTGCAACCCAGGTGGCTACCCACTCAATTGTCAAGTGACTCAACAAATTGGAGAGTGATATTAGGAGCAGATCACCTATCCACAAAGACAGTAACCAGATTTAACATCTCATCAATGAAGATGGAAAAGTTAAAATACTCTTATGAAAAAATAGTTGTCAAGATGGACAAGCCTCCTCAAAGCACTAAATTTCAGGAGATGAGGGATGCTTGTTTGGCGCATTAGAGTATTAGAAGTTGATAATAAGCTCTTATAAACTTTTTAACTATTGCTCATCAACAATTTAATGGTTTTGAAATCCACGTAATGAACCTGGAGAACAATAATGCTGCTCTCAAAAGACACATTAACTTGCTGGATGTCGCAGCATGATTTACCATTGATGAAAAGGAACAACATTTAATCCCTTACAAGGTCAAATCTGTCAACTCTCTCAACAAGTTGAGAAGAGTAGTACAAGTACTGTATCTTTGAATCAGAAGCCCCTGGAACACATGTTGTCACAGGATTGAAAGTCAATACCTTCAAAATCAATCTTCAAAGACAAGTTTATAGCTGGAGAAGGAAGTAATGTATTCTTCCTCTACATTTATGAGGCCATGAAGGAGGGTTCAACTGATAGTTAAAAGGTTAAGCGTTTTTATTATTCAAGTTTCATAATGCAGGAGATTATGGTACCTAACATGGACAACCTGAATACTTAGGCAAAGTGAAAGAAGCACTTATCAAGTAAATTTGTTCCAAGCAAAGTTTGTTTGTGAAGAAACAGGCCTCCATGAGGACTTTTTAAGCTGGACTTAAACTTCAGCTGAATTTGAGGATTGCTTCAAGATTGAGGCTTAAAACTATGTCCATAAGATTCTCAGACTGGCATATGTCGTAGCAGCTGTTATTGCTGGGTCCATATAATCCCAACTTAAACATTCATATCACTTTAGCCAAACAAAGCTTAAATTCTGACCTAGACATCAAGGAAGCTCTGATAAATGTGTTTGATATTTAATCCAGAAATTGCCTGGAAGGCCTCCTCAAAGCTCAGAATGAATTCTGTGGAGGAAAAAAATCCAAGTATTGTGGAGAAGCTATAGTGCATCCATTGAAAGAAGAATACCTACATCAAAGACGACTGCTTCCAGAAGAACTTTCCCTTACTGAGCAGGGAAAAGGGGGCAGCTTAGGGGTCAAGTACCTCTAAAGTTTACCATATAAAGTGCCTGAAATCAAAACATTGCCATATTATCACCTCACTTGCATTGAGAACTATAGTTTAGTGACAACTCTGAAGGGGGTTATAACAATACAGGTTCACACGTTTTAGGTACACCCACTGAGATTGCCATCCCAGATTGATTAAACGCCAAAAATCTTGATGATATAAGTTCTGGAGGACCCCTACATAATTCAGGTCATTAAGGTGTTTGATAGTAACTTATACAACCAGTGATGCTGACCATGTCTTTCATTGTAGATCCAAACTATCTTGAGTATACACAATTTAGGGAATAAATTAAAGAAATATCTTGAGACAATAATAAAAAATTAATACAATCTACATCTTAAAGAGGTCTTACCATTACCGCCAAAGTTTGGGAGAACAATAACTAAAGTATAAGTGATAATTCAAAAGGTCGATGTATTAGCAATCTTGGATATGAGATTGCCAATCAACATCATTTCATTCTGACTTATCAAGAAGATAAAACTCGCTCTGGACCACGAGTACACTATAGTGTATAGCACTGCAGGTCCAAACAACACCAAAATCAACAGGTTTCTACTCTTCCATGCTGATTTGAGTTGGCAAACTAGTATTCTCAACTCCTTCAAGATCCTTGGTTAACAGCCAATATAACATAATGATTAAGATTAAGTTATAATTGAATATAAAGCAGTTATAAATTTAAGAAAAAGAGTATTTATCTCTTCCCAATTATGAAGATCCACTTGTGGTTGATATTAAAGAATCCAGATAAAAGGAACATTATTGTCTGGTTGAGTGCCCTGTTTTGCTTTGTCTTTACTATATTCTACTTTAAGAAAAAATACAAAGAAATCTCCACAATATAGTAGATGCAGAAGAGGGCATACCACTCTATGATATTTATGAGGAAAAATAAAACCAAGAGAACAAAAAATAGTCTCTATAAACATAACTCTGAAGATATCCTCAAACTGCTGATTACTCATTGATAGTGTTGATGGAATGAGCAGATTTATACTATGAAAATCACCAGGTGTCCTCACCCAGCTAATAAGTGACCAATTGAGCTACTATTTAAAATCTGACAATCACAACATCTTATTTAAGAAACACAAAGAGATTGGAAAAGGCTAATTGGTTTTAGTTGTAGACATTGACAAGGTACATTTTTTTGATACTCGACTTGATTTGGGCTTTTCCATTGATTATTTATCTTTTCCATGCCTCAAGTCTAGATATCTGATAAGTTAGATCAGGATGAACTTTAGAAGATATATCAGCTAAATAAAGATTATCAAAGTTTTCCACATCTGACGTTTTTTATGGTCTTATAAAGAACTGGATACACAGTGTTAATGTATGGGATTCAAACCTAATATGATCAAAGTCATATTGGAAGTAAAAGGTAGAAGAGCAATACAAGAAGACCAAGCTGAAACAATTATTGGATGCCGGCTTACTTGCGCCCTCCCATAGTCCATGGTTGTCCCCACTGTTACAGATATAGAAAAATGTTGGTCATAGAAATAGTGATAGATTATAGGAAGCTAAATAGTCTCACAAAAAAAAGAAAGATTTCCCATTCCACAAAGTGACAATGCTCTGGCCCAACTCTCCAGCATAAATTTCTTCTTTGAAATGGGCCTTGCCAGTGGCTACTGACAGATGGATTTATCACCAGAATACCAATAAAAAAGCGCCTTAATGTGCATGGAAGAATTATTTAACTTACCCATCTCCCCTCATGGATCATGTAATGTGCCCACTTCAATTCAATGAGCAATGGATCACATCACGCAAGATCTTAAACTGAGTTGTGTGATTATTTATTTAAATGACATAATAGTGCTTTCAAAACCTTTATTAATTATCTAATCCACCTCAAGATTACTCGATGATTATGAGAAAGTAACCTGAAGCTTAAGCCTGTCAAGTATAGCTTTTTCAACAAAATTAGAATTTTCAACATGCCATAGTATGGGAAGGAAATCAACTCTTATGTGTGAAAGTGAAAGTGATTCTCAAGGTACCTAACTGAGGAGTCTCAGAGATATATGGGTACTCTTAAAAAAGATAGGATATACCATCAACTTGTATCTAATTTTTCTCAACTCGCCAAACACCTCATTTGCCTACTTTTAAAAACTCTCCTTTCTTTATGCAGAGTAGATCAAAGAACTGAGTTTGAGACTATAAAGAATTTATTAAAAAAGACTAATCTTGTGACATCTGGACTATGGGAATCCCTTTATATTTTTTATAGATGCCTCTGATCAAGCTGTAGGAGCCATTCCATCACAACTGGATGATGAAAGCATTCACCACCTGGTGCCCTATTACAGCAAGATGGCTTCAAAAGCTGAGCGCATTAAAGTGTCATAATGAAAGAATGACTGGAAGTTCTTTTCACAGTGAACATTTATGGCCCTTCCTATATGGTGCAAATTGTATAGTTATTACAGCCCACATTTTTTTGAAGAGGATGCAGTTTATGAAAGACCCTACTGTACAACAACCTCAATGGGTCCTCAAACTGCAACACTATAACATGACTATTGTCCACCAATCAGAGATGCAACTCATGAATGTGGATGATTTGACTTGACTGTTTTTACTCCAATTAGATAACAGCGAAGATGAACAATTACATGATCTACTCATAGGATAAAATTATAGGAGTTTAAAGATGAACCATCCCAGAAGATGCTGAAACAATACTTTTAAGACCAAAGTTTTTGATTAGTTATTATAAAAGAAAACTAAGACATACTTTCGTTATGTTATGGCTTTCAAACGAGTACCATTTATAATGGAAGCCCATAATATCTTAAGACATAAAAATCTGAAAGAAATTAAAATTATATCAAGGATTGATACTATTAGGAAGAGACACTAGACTACATAGTGGAAGACTTAGAGGCCTGCATACTTGTCAAAAACAAATTCCGCATAAAGCTGAGTACAAGCACCAACCAATGATTCCTTAGCAGCCTTTTCTTACCATCAGTCTAGATGCTATAGGTACATTTCCCAAATCAACAAGAGGAAATCTTATATCTTTGTAGGAATCAATTACTTAAAGAAGCTTGTTGAAGCAAATGCCATTTCCACGTAAACGTCCAAGGCCACCGCCAATTTCTTATATCATTACATTTTATTATAAGTATGGCTTTCCATAAGTATTGCTATTTAATAAGAAAGAGGAATATAATTTAAGAGTTGTGAAGATATTAGCAACAAGAAATAGTACACAACTTTTCGTCAGCACCATACAACCCATCAACTTATAGGGAATTAAAACAGTCAAATGTAACTCTAGTCTCAATGTTATTACAAATGGCTACTTCCACTCACTTTAAATTAAGATCAATACCTCCTAAGTGCATCAATGGCTTACTGTTAAAGTTTACTTGTACAAACAAAGATTACCCATTCAAGGCATTATATGGTGGCGACCTGTACTAAAGCTCTTTTGGCTCGCACAGTTACCAGTGATAACACCAATGAGCTTTAAAAAAAGCTATGAAGATTATCCTAAAAAATTAAAAACTCCAGTCTTATGCAATGACTAACATGGACTAACCAGTAATAAGAGAATGTCAGTCTGCAAATGCAATTAGACAACCTTTACCCATTCTTGAAATTAATGAGTTGAATTTCAACTGCCACAACTACATAGCATCACATGGAGAAAATAGATTTTATCTGGGAAGGATCATACATAACTTACAAGTGTAGAGAAACATACTTAATTAAAACTTTAAAAACTGGTTTACTATCAGCTTGAGTATATAGTAAATTATTGCGTCAGTACACCTTGTCAATATCTTTAGGGAGTGATGTCAAATAACAGAGTATTGAACATGATAGTAAAATAATCCTCAATTAGGCTTATGAGAAAATTGATGGCTAGACAAAAACGGGTTAAAGAAACCTATCAATTAATTATTTGCATTTTTAATTTATTAAGGCTCATAATGAATAATATATTTTCCTTAAGTCTGACTTGAGCTCAATGTTCCCTGGGATAGTCCCTAAATAAGTGAAGTAATAAATAATCTGAATCTGAGCAGACTTCTCCATCAGATGGCTTACAAGGTGGTAGATAACGTACGATCAAAAGGGTACAAATCTGGAATCTTTGCAATGATCAACTTAAATGATATAAAGTTTATCTGAATAATCTAAATAAAGTACATTTTCTTCCTATAAAAAATGTGCTACAAAGCCATTTGTAGTCTGGGTGCGCTACCTTCTGAAGAGCATCCCATTCAGATAGTCTCTATAATTATTTTATTCATTTTATTTATGGGGATTATATTGTTAAAAGTAACATATAGAAATCACAAAGCTATTTTTCTAATAAAACAAAGCCTTTTAGTATAAATCTCCATTTGGTGAATTGTCTTCATTAAGTCCCTCTTCTTCTTGCATAAAATTGATACTATAATTGTCAAGATCTAAGAGAAACTTGGCTACCCTTAAAATAGATAAAATACTTACTTTAAGTTTTAACTATCATAAATGTTAGATTCCAGGCTTCTTAGGAAATAGCAACATCAAGCCTCTCAAACTGAAGCTTAACAATATCATAAGTTCATTATATTTAAATCTGAACCTTTGTGTGATAGCTTATAATCCAGTGAGACCAGTTAATGAAGTTAAAAGGTCTTAGCTAGACTCTATCGCCAAATTAAAATATGTTTCATACATTTGTAAATTTCTTTGTAAGTTTACTTCACAGGTTTATACTTTGGTGTAAGAAAAAAGGACTGTTATTTATGGAGACAACTAGACAGGCAATCCTTATTTATAAGTGGCTTTAACCATACCTAGTTACCCTTAGATATTGCACAAGAAATTAGACAAGGAAAAAAATCCCTTCAATTATTCAATGAAAGTAAATTAAATATATTATCTGCCATATTCTGTCTTTGTAAAATTACAATGTATTTATTTAGTGTGGTTTAGTGCTCTTCAGTAGGCACCTCAGTAATTGCAGCATTCATTTCCTCAAAGGAACTTAACCCTTGTAGGTTGCCTTCTGATCAAAACAGGTTTCTATGCTTTAGTTGGCTCAGTAAGTTAATTTTTACCAGTTAGCGGCCACCCATTTGTACTAAGAACCAATTATTTCATTTACAAGAGGACACATTGCCCTAGGTAACCTACATACTACTATCAGAACAAGAGATTTTATGCTTTAAAAGCTCCAGAAAATGAATTTAATTTCTTGATGTCTCAGTATAAATGATGCCAGGTAATAATTTGATTATTAGTTTCATCAAATAACAACCAATTTACCTATTGATATTGTTACAATTGTTCCCAATTAACTATTAATCAACATCAACATTTGAATCAAATTCCAACGTTAGATCCAACTAATAAATAATAGACACTAACCTTTGAACAATAGTTGGCGGTAAATATCACCCAATTTAAAAATGAGTCAAATCTAGATAATATGGTAATTAAAAATCCAACACTAATCATAAAAATGATCTTTATTTTGGGGAAGGCTGACAAGGGGATGTACGCTTCCAATATAATGAGGATATAATAATAATAAAATGTGATTTAAGGATACCTAGAGCGTTCATAGCCCCTCAATTTGCCTCCAGGACCACAAAGTTTAGAAATATGGTGGATTTATTCTGACTTATCCTTGGATGCAGCATAAGTGAAGAAATGTGTAAATATTTAAGACTATATGGGTTCTATGAATTGATTATCCTCCTGTTGCGTGGGGCCATGTTTCCAAACAACAATGCTTGGAAAATGTTCCAATATATGGTAGTAAAACGATTGATGACATTTATGGTACCCAGCCCACGCGATCGCCTTCTCACCTACTTTATAACTTCAATCCGCGCGCTTATCCAGAGCTGGCTATGGCCCAGCTCTCACCCTCCTATATGGATGGAAACATTATTTGGCCCACGCTCAAGCGGAAGCATGGGACTAATAGATTTTGAGAGCCACGCTAATCACATACTAGGCACCTGGATAAAGGAAGTCCTTGCTCCAGACCTCCCGCAACAACATTGGTCCAGAGCATCAAGGACTAACTTTGCACAGACGCTCAAATTAACCAACCCACATAATCCACCCAGACTACTTTCATACCTTGCCAAGCACCCTACTGCAACGGGCCCACATGGAACCTCCCCTCATTTCAAACATATCCTCTGAACTATCCGCTGTATGGGATGGACCATAGAGAACATGGGTACTATACAGGGGAGGGGACGACCCAGCCCCCAATTCAAATTATGAAACCCAGAAAACCACCCCCATAGAGATATGCTCGCAACAACCCCGAACATAGCTAGGATAGAATACCTAAATATGTTGGACATTCCCTATGATTTAACCATACAGAAGGCAATGTGGAAAATGACTCACCACTCAATCCTACAGCTGAGTATAAGAGCAAACGCCTGGCGCTGTCTGAGAAGGACCTATAGGATGGCGGACCGCTCCAACTCCCTCCACAAAACATGTGCAGTATGTGGAGGGGAGGGATCCCTACATTACCGCCTAGAAACATGCCCCCCAACCAAAGCTATATGGCAGGAAGTCGCACGCCTGCTTAAGATCCAAAATGAACAGGAATTCTCAATGTCAAAGAGCATCTTCGTGCTCCAGATCAAGTCACCAATCCCATCTACCCTCCGCTCCTTAATAATACCCATTGCAATGTGGACAATCCACAATATTGCATTAGATGCGTTCAAGGGCATGGTCCCAACCATTCATGAGGTTATTAAAGATTCCATGTTTACTTACTGGAGCACTTCCAAGCCTGGCTCTATGGATATATGAGACCAAGACAAAAAGCGCTCATAGAATCATGGTTCCCACTCTGGTTCCTCCACACAGACCCTTTCCTTCACACCTGCTCCATAGCAGGGGAAACCACCTCGAAATAGCGCAACAAACCCCCCATACCTGGCAGTCCCGCTGGCAACAGGGGTAACTTGAGTACCCTGGGGTGCCCAATTTTATATTTGTTGGTTATTTCCTTAGTTTTAAGTATATTCGGTAATGTCCGTCCCTTGGTTGGCTTACCTCAGTTAAATAAACAATTGATGACTTCTTGGAGGGTAGGTTTTGCTCCTGTAAATGAATCCAATACTATAGTTTGGAATCTCCATAGTGCTATTGCTACAATTAACACCTGTAAAGATGGATGAATAGGTGACACCATGTTGAGAGAAAACATGTTTCTAGCCAAACTATATGATTGTTAATTGTCTTGACGGAATAGGCTCATGATCTCTTTCTAGATATCTACTGATGTTGGACATTGTTCTAGGCGGTGTACTAAGCTTCCATATTGGCCACATATTGTGCATGAAGAGTGGGCAGCGTTTGATCATTCTGCCATGCAATACACTCTCCACATGCATCTCCTTACATTTGCTAATATAATGGGTTGTAGTAGTGAGTGGGGTGTGTATCTTCAAACCAACCTCTGGGCCTCCAGGCTGTATGGTATGTCCATATGATCCAGGTAATCAATCCTGGCAAAGGTACTCAGATTTCAGTTTATTATGTTATCTCTAACTACTTGGCCATTAAATTACTGTCTGTTAGTTAGCCTTGGCAATCTCAGTGACTGGCCTGGCCACTTATGTGGAACTTTCACACTGCTCTTCTCATGGCTAAAAGTATTTGTTTAAAGTGTACAAGAGTGACACGTGGTCCTACAGCGGTTAGGTTGAAATTATATATTCAATCAATGAGTATGGATGATCTTTATTTTTTAATAGGGGTGCTTGTGAAAAATTAGATCTTGCTGCTCTAGCACAATATATGTCTGGAAGGTCTGGACTAATCATCTGAGCTATCCAGGATCCTAATATATGGGTCGCTTGCTCTACATAATTAGTTAGCCCCATACCTCCATTCCTCTTAGGGCCAAATCGAGTTTCAAGGCGCACAGGGACTTTATGGTTAGACCAAAGTCATCCTTGTATTAAGACATATATTGTGTTAGAAAGGACGGTGAAAAAGCGATTGCATGGCCCATAAACCATATAATTGATAATATCATGGAATTGACTATCACAGCTCATCCAGTTAGACCTGTATGATATTCATTCAAGGAGGCAATGCATTTTGTTTTTTTATCTAGGAGATGATTCTCCATCGCGGTATTGGCGTACTGCCTGCCTCTAACTATACCCTCAAGTGGCGGACAGGTCCAGCTGCCGGCTTGATAGTGAAGGGAAGTTTTGTGGGATAATTGATGATCTTCTCCTCCTAGGTCTAGTGAGGAGTCTTGATTCTGTATTGATCTGCTGACCCAAGCGGATGGCGTCCAATGGGTCTTATATTGCCCCCAGAGTATAATTTCAGTTTTTCAGTTATAAATGATGCGACTCTTATGGATGAGTATTCTTGTATCATCTTCTCAATTATGCGATCATCCTAGTTGTTGGAAATACCCAACACACAGCCATCATAGAAAGCTATCATTTTGACTGGTGGTTGGCCATAGACATTGATTCCATTGATGAGGGCATTTGTATTCCATATTGGGGGATCAAGGCTAAAATTATATAGTAGAGGGCTTAGAGGGTCCCCTTGTTTGATTCCACTCTTTGGAAACACAAGGTTAATTAGAAAACCTTCTCTGCGCAAAGCCAGGATGGCTGACTCTGTGAACAACATAACCCAGTTAATGAACCTATTTGGGAGTAAAACTTTATAAAGGCAGGCTCTTAGATAAGTCCAGTTCACCCTGTCATATGCCTTCTGTTGATCTAAAAAGATAAGCGCTCTTGAGGTTTTAGTTTGGCAGACATTTGCAACTGTGTGAATATTTTCCCATATGAATTTTCTTGGGACTAATCCATATTGTGATGGGGATATCACATCAAATGCAACTATCCCAAATAGTCTGGTCATAAATTTTGTGGATATTCTAGTGTCAGTATCAGTTAGGGAGATTAAACGCTAATTGGATAGGTCTATTCTATCTCTTTTTTGAATAGAATGGCAGTGTATGCTTCTTTACCTCCAGATAGAAGACATGTTTCCATAATGAAGTTATTCATGTAAGCTAAAAGATGTGTTAGTAAAATATTTTACATAAAATTTGTAGTGAAACCCATCAGTTCTAGGCATTTCCCTAGTGGTTCACCGTGCACTGCTTCCCCTAATTTCTCACGTGATATTAGGTTAATTAAATTACTGTTTTGATCTGCGGTGTCAATATGTGCATTTGTGAGGAATTTCATAACTTTCACTTGTTCAACCAGGTTAGATTTATATAGCTTTGTATAAAACCTGTGTACTTTGATAGCAACTTCCTCAGGTGTTTCTGCTATGGATGTATCTGGTCGTTGGACCTGTGTGCAGGCTACCATGTTTTTTTCAGGAATAAAATCAACGAAAAATAACTTAAACAAGTTTCTACATATTCTGGGTTTTTCTAGGTTCTGAACACCAACGTGGTGTTGATGTTCACGTATCAAGGTATTTAAACATGAAGAAACCTCAGCCCATTTACGTCCCCATCCAGGGCTGTATTCTATGCATGGGGCATTGTTTTCCAGGTGATTAATTTTGGCCAAAATGTGTTTGATGATGGCTGAAGCTTCACTCACTCTTCTTGATGTTGTATGTTTGATCTGTTGTATTGTTGATTTTTTGAAATTCTCTAAGGTGATCAGTGGGTCTGAACAAAAGATGTTTCAAAACCCCACGCTGAAAATATTTCCTCCACCAAGGAGTGAAATTTAGAGCTGGCTAAATTTTCTGGGCATATTCTGCACCGCCTGGGTGCTTGAATAGTTGTAATCGCTGGTGTCAAGGACACTGAAACTAGCTGGTGGTTAGAGAATTTGTTTTATTTTATTTATTTGAGGATGGCCGACCAGGGGACTGACACATCTGATATGTAGGAAAGGAAAGTAAAGAGGAGAGCACACTAAGCAATAGAACCTGAAAGATAAGACATGGTACACTTGGATGTGGCTAGGAGCCACGGGTGGTGGATGACTATGACCTTAAGTGACTTGACAGCTCAAGGGCTAGTAGGGTGTACCGCCTATAGAGATTGTGAGGTTTTCAGTGTCACAACGAAGGAACTAAATTGGTAGCCAGTTACCCATCTGTTTCTTCCATTTGTGTTTTAGCGATCCAAATATCCATGCTTGGAAGTGGTCAGCCAAATGGCTATGGAACCTGACGATAGCTTGGTTGATGTTGTGGAAGATCCGTTGAGCATTATGGGTAATTGTGTGAATGGACCATATTGCAATACTCACAATTAAAGCCCTTAGCGTCTGGGGGATAGGTGACGTTGATGAC